>JAPIVC010000748.1:442500-1042500 GCA_030586385.1 Camponotus fellah | reverse complement strand
TTATATCGAGAAATCAACAGAATTACTAGGAGACTATGATTCGATGAGAAGTAAATTGCTGAAATAAGTTAGAGATTCAAATTCAAGAAGCAAACTTTGCGATATTAGGAGAATATAATTTGAAAGAGTTTAAATATCTAAACTTGTGATTCATTTTATCTCGATCGACTCGATTTATTTCTCATATCGAATGATATTTCTTTAATAATTTGATTTTCCGAGGATATTCGACGAAAGATAATCGCGAGAGAGAGACATACACATTTTAACAATTATTAACATTCTGCCTAATCATGTTTCTTTGATAATTCTTTTGCGCACAAGACGAGGCAATACGTGCGTGCGCATCATATTTATAAGGGCTGCGTTCGAAAATTCACTGCCAGTGCTGAAAATTTATAGTTTACGTGACGTACACTATAGATACGTAGGTCACGTGACTATCAAGTGTAACTCGAAGCCCGAATCCAAGTATTTGGTTATCTGAGAAAATCGTGAGTAACTTTTATGCAAAATACTTGAAAAAAGAAGATCAATACATATTTGTAGGTTTTATCTGATATGCGAAAATCTGATTAATTAAGATTATAATTTTTTCCAGCTTTTTTATATTGTGTAATAAAAACATGTTTTTTACAGCTGCTCGTGTGGGAATAAATTGCTAATTATTTTAATTATTATTGCACAAAATGACGTCTCTTCTCAACGAGGGAAACGAAGTTCTCGTTATATTGGGAAATGAAGCATCTTTTCCTCATGATACGACGAAATTTAATTCTGCGATCAAGCAACGTATCGGACAACTTGGCAAGATGCATGTCACAAATTTGTTGGATCTAAAAAAGGGTAAATATATAAGTTTTATTTGATTTGTAACATTTTTATTGTATTAATAATTACTGATATATTTCACATTATTTCCAGAAAATTACAATGCTTCTGTTTTTGATGTCATTATTGCCATTTTTATACAACCATGCCCAAACGACGGAGGGTTCTTGACGGAAGCATTGAGAATTTTGAAACCTAGTGGCTCATTTGTCATTTATGAACCATTACCGGCAGAGAAAAAATCAGATACACAACTTACCTATGCTGAAAGAATATCTACGTTAAAGTTATCTGGCTTTCTAGTAAAAAATGTAGAACGACAGAGCCTGGACAAGGATTTAGAGGATGAAAATCCTTTGCTGGAAATATATAACAATGCAGAGGATATTTGTAAAGTATTAGCAAATAAACCACCATTTGAGGTTAGTGTTTTATATTAGTTAATTGCATTTTATTAGTTATATTAGTCAATTTGTATCTTATTCGAGAAAAATTATTTTTAATACACTTTCTCTTTAATAATTTAGGTGGGTTCTAGTATTCCTTTATCATTCGTAGGAGAAAAAAGTAATATATGGAAGCTTGATGACGATTTGATAGATGAAGATGAACTTTTAGATGAGTCAGATCTTGTGAAGCCAGATGCATCATCTTTAAGAGGTGACATTAACATTAAAAATTAAATATATCATTAATATATCAATTAAATATCATTTTTATATTACATAATTAAATAAATTTAAAAATTTATATAAATTGAATAAATTTTTTTTCAGTTTGTTCAACAACAGGCAAGCGAAAAGCATGTAAGGATTGTACATGTGGACTTGCAGAAGAGTTAAATAATAAAACTGTACAGGAAAGCACTGTAAAATCCTCTTGTGGAAGTGTAAGTCTTATATTATTGGCATTATTACAATGAAAATTTATGCACATGCTATATTTAATATTGTAATTTTAGTTATATTAAATATTTTAAATTTTTAACAATTTTTTTATAGTGTTATCTAGGAGATGCATTTAGATGTGCCACTTGTCCTTATCTTGGAATGCCAGCCTTTAAACCTGGAGAGAAAGTAGTTTTGCCTGACACTCAGTTAACTATTGATTCTTAAGTATTTTTTTCATGAAGATTATAATAGCAATAAATGTTTATCTCAATTCAGGGAAATAATTGTACTGTTTTCATACAACTACTTATTATTTAAATATTTTTCTGAAGTATACACATATACATTTAGTATAAAAAGAATGCATATAAAATATAATTGCTCCTTAAATAAAAACACTTAATAATTTAAATCTATGAGCAATTTCTTAAATGTAATTAAATATATTAAATAATAATAAAAAAGATATTTATCAAGAATACAAATATCTAATAAGATATATCTAATAAAATATATGAAAATAATTTTCATGTACATTGCATAATTGAATTTTCTTTTTATTATTCTTACTCTTAATGAGAAATCAAAATTATTAGGAGAATATAATTCAATGAAAACTATCAAGTTGAAATAATTCAAATTCAGATGTTAACTTTTCTGTATTAGAATATAATTTGGAGGAATTTAAATATTTGTACTTGCAGCTATATGTAAATTTAATTTAGTTAGCTCTTTTCAAAACTTTCTTCGATTTCATTCGATAATCTCTTAAAGATATATAACGATTCCATTTTAATCTCTTTCTTATCCAAAATATTTATTATAATATTTACATGAACGTTTCTAAAAATTCACAATATATTTTGATTAAAATTATTTTATTAAGAAAATTACAACACAGCATCTTAAATAATATACGTCTATTATACAATGATATTTATGTAAATTCTTTATAGCCAACAAACGAAACGAAATTTTAATAATGCCATGGCATTAGAAATTTTTCTTATTTATCATGATCTATTTATCTTACATACAACATTATACATTTAAACTATATCTAATATTTTTAAAAAACGCTTTTTTATCATATATTCTTGATATATATGTTGCTACAAATAATTTTTATACAACTGCGTTTGATCATTTTTTTCTTTTTTCTAGTGCAACTTAAATCAATTTAAAACCAATCAAAAAATTTGTAATTAATCTAAACAATATATAATTAATTCAAATATATATATATCAAATATATATAATAATCAAAGCAATTTGTAATTAATCTAAACAATATATATCAATATATGAATTTTAAATTTAATCCTCGATATCCAGAAGATCCCCGCACATAGCTTTCCAAAAGTCAGTGACTACTTGCTCAGCGACTATACGTCTTTCGTTTGTTGGTAGAGATGCTGCGTGTTCTCTCATGGCCGTAAATTGACCAAATAATTCTCCAAAATCAAACATTTCATCACCCATAAGGATATCTGTAAACATATGATAAAATAAGTAATAATTTCTTTGAACATTTTTATGTGATTCTTTATCTCTACTGACCAAGCATGTTCTGCTTATGTAACCCTTCAGGATCGTTCGTTAATCGAATATTCTCAAATTGTTCTTTAATTTCATTTACTTTGAGTGTTTCATCTACACATGGTTTATCTGTAAACATAATTTGATTTTTATATAAAGAGATGGAAAATATTACCCTCATATTTCCATTTTAACAAAAACAATTTGTGATACGCTACTTTTGAGTACAATATTAGGCCATGTATGAGCATGTAAAGCTTCTATGATTCTTTCGATGCCATATTTATTACCCTCTGTATCGGATTCTGAATCTCCTGTTTGATCTAATTCAACCAATTCAAACTTGTTGTGTAAACACCAATTTAGCACTGAAATATATAAAATAAAATTTGAAACATACTGAACATTGTATATATTTATATATTATATATTCGTATATAATATAAAAATATATTTAGATAGCATAATCAACGTTTTCAAAAATCATAACTATACCTTTATCTCGCAGAAATGTATCAGTTATTGCACTACAGGAAAATAAGAATACTTCTGCTGTTGTTAACGAATTAGTTAAGGATGCCAAAAGCTCTAGTTCTTGATCCACATTGTTCTATAGAAATTGATTGCCATCAACATATATTATTTTAATTGCTAAACTTCCAGTACAATTATGTATCTTACTGTCTGCGGATCATGGTACACGATTAATGCGTTGATTCCTTCCACTGAGAGTTTATAAGATATATTTTCTGTGGCGTGTATTAATATCTGTGATGTATAATATTTATTGTCAATATTCCACAGATAATCGACAATATCATCTTTCTCGGATAATCGTTCTGCTCCTATACCTGCAAAGAGATATCATAAGCATGAGATAAATACGCATAAAATATAATATTAAATAGAAGAGAATTGCAAAATCGTGACCACAGAAATTTTGCAGAAGCTATAAATTTCGAATAAATTATACACAATATTAATACTTGTACTCACTTTCCGCGATTTCCTTAGCTTTTCCTTCCTTCGTGCTAACGATCAATACTCCAGGTAAATTCATTATGAATAATTGAAATTTATACCTACGAATTATTATATTAATACAATTTGATTAAACGTTAATTGATATGTGACAATAAAGCTATTAAGTTAGGTTAGATCAGATGATCGGACAAAAACAGTACTATGCTACAGTGCTAACAGTATTAAAAAACAGTTATTTATACATATATGCGTATATATACTTTTATTCGTGTATGACGTATCGCCTGCTAAATGCAACCATAGAAGGCGTATATCCCCTCTCCTTCAATTGTGCGAGGGAGAGAGAGAATCGCTATCGCTCTCTCTTTCTTGCAACTATTCATATTGCTCTCTTCCAAGATATAATTTAACAGATCCCTTTTATAAATATTTTTTATTGTGTTAAGATTACCAAAAATATTTGTCATAGGTGTAAATGGAAATATATATTTAATGAAATGACAACAGTAGGTATTTAAAAATTTAAAAGAACTTGAACTTTGGAGAATTCACGCGTTTTATCCTCTTGCAATATTCTTTTATGCAAGCAATTAAAAAATATAATATATTATTGATTGTAAAATATTATTCACAAAATATTTTTAATGTAAAGCAATTGTAAATAATTTACCTTTTTATTATTTTTATATTTTGCTTGAATTAAAAAGAGATATGATACAATCGCGGATACAACAGCGGATGTCCTGAGAAAGATAATTTATTGTAAATATGCCGATATTATTTAAATAGATATGTGAGATCTCCGTTGAACATGATAAAAATATTGTTTTCAGTTAAAGTTATCCATATGACAGGAATTGTATTATTATTGTGAAATGATAAATATCCTCTATGTGTGCGTGAAGCACGAAGTTTCAATATATAAATATTAATATATTATTTCTATAAAATATATTATTTCTATAAAATAAATATTAATATATTATTTCTATAAAATGAAAACACAATTCTAAATTATAAAAATATTGCAAGCATAAAACGCGCGAGATCTTTCAAATTCAAGTTCTTTCAAATTTTTAAATATCTAATTCTAATATTATTTAATTATTTAAGGTGATTAAATTGCTATGTTTTTATTATTTAAAGATAAATTATAAATTATATTTCTCGATTATTTCTATCATCGAAATGACTATTGTCGCGTATTATTTACATCCGACATTAACAGATCGACTGGAGTTTCTCAGAAAGAAAGTAGAAAACTGTGAATAAACTAATATTTTCAGAATTGGACAGAAGAAAAAGAAAAGAATAATTTATTATATTACAAGCACAGTGTATATTACAATTTTATTATTTAAATCAACAGGATGAAAGATCTTCGTCCTTCGACTTTATCAAGTTATACTATTGTCGCATATCAACTGTACAGTCCAGGGTCTTTCCGCCCAAAGGAAGAACATATAAAAGGGTAACTCTAATAAATGACTTCCACATTGCGGTAAAGAACGTTACAATTCATTTATCGTATAATTGAATTTCCATCAATCGCAGAGTTTTCTGCGAACATGAGGCGATTAATATTTTTGTGAGTAAAAATAATTACTTTTTGAACACGATATTAAGCTATGACATATTGATTACTAATTTATATAATATTGTTCTGTTTTAAAAGATAAATATATATATATGTATACATTTAATATTTAAAAAAATGAAAAATTTACGTATTGTTTCAGAATATCTAAATGACGAATACATTTATTAATCATTAATAAATTACAATTCTCTTTTTTTTATTATATTAATATATTTTTATTATATTATATTAATATATTTAATATAATATATTTAATATGTATAATGTAATTAATATATTTTTTTATTATATTAATTATTTTTGTAATTATTCTATAATTACTTATTTTTCGTTGAATGTATCTCTTTCCAGTGTCTTCATTAGCATATTGCTAATGAAGAATGTTACATCATCAATAATTCAAACATATCCTTCAAATCTGGCATGGTTGTTCGGTATAAATGATCAATTAGATAAAAGCAAGGAGACGACACAGAATATATGTATAAATCAGGAATGCGAAAAAATTGGTATTAAAAATAACTAATTTATTAAACATTAAAACATTCATGTTTAATCAGTTTGTTGAAGATTAAACATTTAAATTTATTCTTTCTTGTATTAATTTTTTCTAGCTAAGGTAATATCAGAGAGTATGGACAAATCTATGAATCCATGCGATGATTTCTACGAGTACGCTTGTGGAAAGTGGCCGGAACATAATCCTATTCCAAAGGGAAGTCGTTCGTGGAGTTTATTTCATATGCTTCAAGATAATGTAGAAAAACAAGTAAACGGTAGTTACATAATATGTTGCATCACAACTTTAATTTGAAACTCATATAATATTATAACGATATTGAATTTCACAGTTATTTTGAAAGAAGAAGCCAAAGGAAGCGATATTTTGGCATTAAAGCTTGCGAAAAAATGGTATGCAGTCTGCATGAATACTGGTAAGCATAACAGTTTTGGAATCATTAAATTGTATACAAAAATTATTTTTTACTGATATGATAATTCCTTGTTTTACAGATGCGATGGACAAGCAAGGACTCGATCCATTAGTTACCACTCTATCGCGTATAGGCGGCTGGCCGATGATAATGGATCCAGACGAATGGGACGAGCAAGAGTATAGTTGGCAAAAAGTGGACGATCAATATGTGCGCTTGATGGGAAGAAATACTTTTCACGATTTGCATGTAGACATATATCATCCAAACAAGACCGTAGTGGTAAGAAAAATAGCATAAATTAATATTACGTTCTTATTTCATTTAAAACATGATAGATATAATTAATATCGTTATATTGTATAACTCATCGCCATTATACATTATTCCATATTGGAATAAATCTAATTTGATTATATCTTTTTCTACAAATACGTTTTTATTATTAGATTAATACTCCGCATTTGCCTCCGGGCACCTATAAATTATGGATTGGAATTTCGTACGATAATGATGAAATAGAAGACGATGATCTCACTGATGAGGATAGTCAGGAGCCTGGAAACGAAGAAGATGATGATGATGATGATAATGATGATAATGATGATGATAATGATGACAACAGCGAGAACAATGATATTAGTCATGACGATACAAATGAACAAAATGAAGATGAAGGCACAAAGAAGAAAATCGGCAAGAAAAAATCCACGGATAAGTTTAAGCATAAAAGAAAAACAAAAACGCAACACAATAAAAAGACAAAGAGTGGCACTCGAATTCTTGGGAAGCATAAGACGAAGAAACAAAGAGTAAAAAGACAAATTATACCGACAAAAATCCATAGTAAACGTGCTCAGCATCTTACTCATCGTGAGAAATTGCGGAAGAGTAAAAGAAATCATGTAAGAAAAGCACAATATGAAGAAACAATAAATGTCGCGACGACATCGCAAACAATTACGGAAGAAACGAGTGATGAAGGTGATAAAACAGCGCAGCAGGTATATGCTAATTACATTTCGGAAGTAGCTCGCGCTATAGCTAAAGCGAGAGGTGCTGAAGTCTCGGAGGAACACATTAATAAAGATATCGAAGATATGATCAAGTTTCAGTTGAAACTAGCGGAGGTGAGTAATTTAGTTATTATATTCTACTGTAAGATTATCAATAAAATATTTTTTAATGATGGTATATTTCAGATTACAATGGAATCTGGGGAAGAGAATCCTTTGGAGTTGACGCTTAACGATTTTCAAGTACGGTATGACGAAAAGGAGTCTAAAACCGCTAATAGTAAAGTAAGTTATTCTCCCATAAATGTCGTTTGAATTTTGTTATTCTTATATTTTTATGATTAATGAAATTCTTTAAACCACAGATTGATTGGGTGTACAAAATTACGGAATTGTTTGAGGAAGCTCATGTGTCCGTGGATGGTGATTTAAATCTAGAGGTCCAAGAACCAGATTATTTTGAGGCTCTTGTTTCTTTGTTGGACGAGACATCGAAACGAACGATCGGTGAGTTTCGAAAATAATGTCAATAATATTAATAATGAAATTATTCATACATGCGTTTATATATATAAAATATGTTTCAGTGAACTACATACACTGGCAATTTCTGAGCAGAATGATAGAGACTACTACAAGTGAAATGAGAAAGTTATACTACGCGTGGGAAGGATGGGAAAAATGGGAATCTGAGGAAGAAGAAGATGATGAAGATGAAGAAGAGGAAAGCGAAGAAGAACGGAGGTTTGATGTGAATTTTTTTAAACGTCATGAGTATTTTTTTTTAATTATTTCTTTTACAATAAATAAAAAGAACAAATCTTTATTTTATATTATTTTACTTATTATTTATATTAGCATAATCTGAATATATATATATATATTAAATATTGCTAATTTATATTATATTGATGTTAAATTATAATAAATGTTGTCACAGAGCGTTCCAATGCATGCGTAAAGTAGAATTGCATGATATTCTAGCGTACGAATATGTTAAAAGACATTTCTCAGACAATATTACGAAGACTGTAAGTATTTTATATTAATTATTATATAAAATTGTTGCAATTTATTTTCATTATTATTCATAATAGTTTTGTATGTGTGCGTATGTGTATATTTATAAGTTGTCAAATAGAATCATTTATATCTATTATATATTTATATCTATTGTCTATAGGCAGAAGATATGGTCGATGATATACAAAAGGAAGTAGAATATCAAATTAAAGAATCAAATTGGCTGGATGAAGATACTAAAGATTATGTTTTCGGAAAACTAGTGAACATGAAGAAATTTATTGGATATCCAGATTGGTACCGAAATAATACCATCGTTAAACGATATTTTCAAGGAGTAAGATTCTTAAAAATTATTATTATTAGTTAGTTGTTAGTATATAAATAGCATATGTGCCTAAAAGTCATTTTCGAAACATCTTTAAAAATATCTTATCATCTTTAGATATTTTAAAAATGTCTTTAAATTTGTCTTTCTTTATTTTAAAAATGTTTCTAACGACCGTCATGTTTAATTATTTTGTTTCGTTTAAGCTCATTATCACCAATTCGTATTATGAGAATACGCTTAGCCACTCCAGATATCGTAAATGGAAACAGCTACGAGAGATAAAGAAGAAAGACGATGATGATGATGATGATGAGGATATGTAAGATTTTCGATGCATTTTTTCATATCTGTTTAAACAATCACATCTTCTTTTCTCTTAACTCGCAGAATGTTAATCTTTCTACTTAACAAATTTTGTTTCGTGTTACAGATGGTGGATGAGCCCTTTAACAGTAAATGCCTTCTTCTCCCCGTGGTCAAATGCCATAGGTTTGTTTTTAATAATTTTAAGATTTAAATTTTTTAGAATTTAAGATTTAAGTTTTTTAAAATTTGCAATTATATGCAAATTTTAAAAAACTTAAATCTTAAATTCTAAAAAATTATAACACTATAACATTAATCTCTCTTCCGATTTATAGCTCTTTCGGCAGCGGATTTCCAGAGTCCATTTTTCGCTTATAGTCGGCCACAGTAAGTGGATAATTTAATTACAAAAATATCGCGACGCGATACGCATAACGATATAAACAATACAAATAAACTTACGATTGCATCATGTGCATCCATATTAATTCTTAATAATGCCTTTTAACGATATAATTTTATTCTAGAGCTATTAATTATGGTATTGTTGGAGTCATTATGGCTCACGAAGTTAATCATGGATTCGATGATGATGGTATGTATGAAATAAAATTGCACTGCAGATTATTTTATACTTTCTATTATATTAATTGCTGTTATATTAATTGTTAATCTTTTTATTTTCTTGTTTTGTATATATTCGAAGTGTTATATAAAAATATTTAATATGAGAAAGAGAAAAGAAAAGAAATTATTTTTAGGAATCACATTTGATAAAAACGGTAATCCTACTGAATGGCTATCTATAATGTCTCAAGAGTACGGAAAAAGAGCAAACTGTTTTGTAGAACAGTTTAATAATTATCCCATTGAAAAAAATTCAAATCAAACAATACCGGTAAGTTACTTATATTTAATTATTACCTAATTGAAATTATTAATATTTTTACATTCAAAAAATGTTTGATCGTGACATATTGTTGATAAACATTGTAGAACTATGGCAATCAAACATCAGGTGAAAATATCGCGGATACAATGGGATTACAAGCATCATTCAGGGCTTATCAAAGGAGGAAACGAGAATGTGAAAAACCGGATACTATATTACCGGGTTTGGAAGAAGTCACCAATGATCAGCTCTTCTTCCTATCATTTGCCAATGTGGGTATCGCAGACAGTGATTATAAAAATAAAATTATGAAAATAATAATAATTAAAGTAAATATTTGTGGAGATATAAAGGCACTATATGATAAAATTTGTAGGTGTGGTGCGAAGCTACTATCGATTCGGAAACTGCTAAAACAAGAGCCAATATGGACGTACACAGTCCTGGACGGTTAAGAGTGATAGGTTCTGTTTCAAACTCAGAAGACTTTGCCAAGGCTTTCAATTGCCCTGTAGGTAGTGCAATGAATCCCGAAAGAAAATGCAATATCTGGAAGTAATGTAGAAATTATAAGTCAAATATTTGATCAATATGTATAGAAAAATATTCAACAAAAATGTTTTATCCACTTATATCTATTATGAAAATCGAATAAACTGACGCACATCATGTAAGGAAGATTTTTTTATTTATGAATTGAGTTGATGAATTTTTTCATAGATTTCAGATTTTTATCACGATCAGATCTTAATTAAAGAAAATATCTCGCATAAATTATCTATAAAAATATACTGATGAATGGAGCGATGTATATATCGTATAAAAATACTTGCTATTTTTTAAGATTCTCGTAAGAAGTAAATCTTGTAAATTCAACATTGTCTATTTTTATAATTACGATATAATGAAATCTTGTTAAACTTGCAGTCATTTCTAATTAGATTATTGGAAAGCAATACTTGACCAGTTTTAAATGGATTGAAAGAAATGGAGAATTCTAGTAAAAAATTTTATTAAGTTGTAATATTTCATACATAATTCATAATCACTTCTTATAAAGAATATTGAGATATTTGAATAATGATATGTTTATCGGCAGAATTATTATGTCCTATGTATTATGTTGCACATGTTATGAGTAGATAAATAACATTATCTACTATTATAAATTAAAACGAGAAATATATATATATATATAATATGATATATATATATATATATATATATATATATATATTTATTTATTTATATATTTCTTCTAATAGTTAAGTTTTATATTTTTGTATAATGATTTTATCATTATCGATCCAATCCGGCTCAAGTGAGATATGATCCGGTGTGAACAAATATTAGACAATTATGGATATTAATCGAAAAGAAGCGTTTCTCAAATTCTTTGTAAGCGTGTGTACTACACGCGCGATAGACGTCTAAAATGTGATTAGACGGGAATCGAGTACATATTTTTGAATGTAATACCAATTTGATTTTTGTAATTTAATGTCATCCGTTTTGTTTCTCATGTACACCATTCTGCTTCTCCTGTAGTTTTAATGGTTTTATTACTTCTATCTCGTGCAATTGGTTATGATCCAATTGCTGTTTCTCCTTCTTCTTTGATGATTTTCTAAAAATTTTAAACAATATGCTCCATTAATTTATCTATAGAAAGAATAATAAATTATACAAAATAATAAAATATCAAAGATAGAAGACTCACTTTCCAAATAACTCGCCATCCTGAATCGTTTCAGGAAGTTTCTTATTTAATGTCTCCGGGAGAAGAAGAGACATCAATCCACCAAGTAAGGCACATGATCCGAAAATCACAAGCGGCAATGGTGTCCATAATTCCGACTAGAAAGCATAGATATCATATAATTTTGCAATTTTGTATAATTTATAATAATCGCTCCAATTTTTTTATTAACAAAGTCAATACATTTTTAACTTTATCTCTTTATGCTCTTTTCAAATATTAACAAAAGTAATGAATACTACGTACTAAATGATTGACATATGGTGCAATAACTCCGCCAATTCGAGCAAAAGTGGAGCTCGCACCCAGTCCGACATTTCGGATAACAGTCGGAAATTGTTCTGCAGTGAACACATAAATTGCACCATAGGACGATGTAATAGCGAGTTTTCCTATCATTGCCAGGGTAACAATTAGCCACGGCTTATCTAAAGAGATACATAAACTTGTCTATAATTACAGAATAGATTTTTGAATTCAGCATTTTGAATGTTCGTGTGAATCATCATAAAAGAAAATTATATGTTATAAAATTTTCTGATGATTATATTAAATGGAATTGCATACTATTCACTGGTTCTCACCGGCAGGGACAAATAACGTAGCAAGTAATGCTAATCCTGCCAACATCATACAGCCACAAAGACTGATTTTTCTGCCCCATCGATTCAGGGTAAAGATGAGGAATGTGTACGCCGGTATTTCCACTACTCCGGATATTACAAAATTAAGGAGGTCGTTACCTCCGAGATTGGACGCATGCCAAGACAGTCCGTAGTACGTTCCGCTGTTGACTAGCCTAATATAAAGGAGAAAATCAAACTTTGTGCAAAATTATCAAATAAAAGGAACAAAGGATATACGCAGAACTGACGAAGCAATTAATACCAGTTGAAAAACAAAAGAATGCTCTTCCGTCTTAAATTTGGATAACGGAACAGATCGAAGACCGAAGGTTTCTTCTCATCGGGCGTACTTTCCTCGGCCTTATTATTAAGAAGTGTGTCGAAAGTTTCACTCGGTATCTCCACGCCATTTTCCAAGGAAGCGCGTTGCAGCAAATCCTTCGCTTCCTGGTGGCGACCTTTCGTCAGTAGCCATCGTGCGGATTCGGGAATAAACCTGAATTAGATCATTGTGTGAATTGTAACACCTGACTGAAATTATATTCGTTAAGCAGAATATATATTCATTTCGTACCACCAATAAAGTAGAAACATGATGCTCGGTATCGTAATGGCTACCTGTAGCATTCTCCAATCGGTAATATAATACGCAAAAGCAGCGGTGAGCAAGTATCCAATAGTAAAAAACAATTGCACGCCGACTCCGGCTATTAACCGTTTTTTCGGTCCAACCATCTCCAAAGCTGAGTAAAAAATTAATGCATTACAGCTTATATAATATCTATGTAACATATTTGTACGATACAGTCAAAATTTCCGAAAAGCCTCCGCATAATATATTACTTAAGATTGCGAAATGATAATTAGACTATAATATTTAGTTACCTATGACATAAGCTACTAAGAACACTCCACTGGTGGTTGAGCCGACAATTAATCTGAAAATTACGTAGGAAATAAATTCGGGTGCTACAGCGACTAATGTACCGCCGACCAGTTGTATGATTAAAGACAGGAAGAAAATTGGTCTACGTCCATATTTATCGGACAAACCGCCGAATATCATCGAGCCAAGCATGACTCCTACCATGAACAATGAGTCCCCCGTCGCCCTCAGCCACGCCCTGTCGCAAACCAAATCCCACTGTACAGAAAAATAGTATCATTTATTATTTATTGCAAGAGATATAAGCATATATATATATTTTTTTTTATTTCTTTCTTTATTTCTTTGTCTTTATTTATATTTATATATATAAATAAAGAGAAAATATATATATATATTTATATTTTCTCTTTATTTATTTATATATTTATATTTTTATATATATATATATATTTTTTTTTCTTCTTTTGAAAGAAACAAATTATATTTAAAAAATTTCTTTCTAAAATTTACAATATTTGAGTGAATAAATTAAAATGAGCCACTCTCTATGTGTGTATATATATATATATATTTAAATATTTAATATATTTAAATATATTTAAATATATATTTAAATATTTATTTATATAAATATATTTATATAAATAAATAAATAAATATATATATTTATTTAAATTGTATGTATATATGAATTTCTATTTATCTAAGAGTTTGAACTTTGTGCAAATTTCATTTTTCACTTAATGGCCGAAAAAAAAATTAATAAAAATATTCTATTTTACAGAAAAAGAATGGAATAATTGTTATTCCGTACATTGGAAGTGGTTGTACTTTTGTATAGGCTTCTGTCGTACACATACTGCTTGCACCGGCTGATCCCTTCTCCCCCGCCAATTGCGTTTTCAACGATTGTACCGTTCGTGGCGCCGATCACGTCACGGCTGAAACACTGGGACCACCCTCCAAGTTCGTTGTCCCATGGATAGCTTGCGTTCAATATATTCGGACTCAAGTGAAATGTAGCGTTTTCCACGAATTCATGCGGAAGTAAACACCTAAGACAATTTTCAATTTACAGTAAGTACACCCTTTACATCGTAATCTACCCTTATAATTATTATGCTCATTCAAACTACCTGGAATTCATTTTAGCTCCGAGAAATACACCGGCTAATTTGTGGAAGGCACATGATATTGCCGGAAGACAAAGCAGAAGGTAGACCCTGCGTTGATAGCGACCAAATTCGCCCATACGAAGAATGACATCGTCGTATGCCATTTTTCCCGAAGTATGTTTCCGTTATTTATTCGATGATATCGTTTAATCTGCACGAGTGTTTTTATTAGCACTCTTGTCAGTAAAGATAAATCTTTCTATTGCTTTTTAATCGGATTAATAAAAATAATCTTGCTCAAGACAATGAACATTCGTTCTACAATATTTCATTCATATTGACATAGTTATCTCTTACAGAGATTTTGTTATAGATATCCGGAAATTCATTCCCGGAGAAATATATACGAAGACATTTGTATATACTTTTCAAAGGTCTCTGACTCAACCTTCAGTTCAGAGACGATCGTTTATTGGGCTTCCAAATATATTGATTTCTTGGCAGAACGGTGATAACTGAAAAAGAAAACATCACGTGATATTTATTTTTTAATTTTTCTATATCTATTTATCTATATCTATTTCATCTATATCTATTTATCTATATCTATTTATTATCTTTTTATTTATTTCTTGTATATTTTCTAATATACAAGAAATAAATAAACAGTAAATAGAACTTTTCTTGTATATTTTCTTCATTTTATTCTTTTTTTTACTTTCCCATAAGCTATCTTGTTCAGATAAAAAGAAATGTTAATCTTGAATTTTTTCAAGATTAACATTTCTTTTTATTTCTTTTTAATAATACTTTATTCTATGATAAATCATTGAAGATTAATAATTTATTATTTGCATTATGTGACAATTAAAAACTTATATATATCCATAGAAATATATATATATATATATATATATATATATATATATAACGAGAAAAGGAAAAATCTGATAGATTGTAAAGTTTAATATTAATCGCTACTCTTTTGTGCGCAGTGCTCTCAATAGATAAATAAAAAACCTGTTTAGATTAATTAAACTTAAATAGTGAGAAGTGATCCGTACATGTGGCGATTGAAACAATTGATACAATTGCCTTTATATTAAGACTCGAAAGAAAGACATGCTACAAACGAATAGCATCATCAATGATCATCGTTATTAAATCGTTTGCCATTTTTCTCTACTTCTCCTTTTTCAATTTATTTTTTCCAATAATAAGATTCATATTGAATTATATACATATTTGACAGATTCTTTGGAATATTTGTATTAAATTTATAAATATTATAATTTAGATGCACTTCTATGGCGCGAGTTCAATGCATTAAATCATGTTAAATTATGTCATTTTTTGGAATATTTGTATTAAATTTATAAATATTATAATATAAACAAACTATAAATTTAAAATAAAATGTAAACAAATCTTACATTCATTCTTCAAATTAAAAATTTAGATGCACTTCTATGGCGCGAGTTCAATGTATTAAATTATGTTAAATCATGTCATTTTTTGTATTAAATTTATAAATATTATAATTAAACAAACTATAAATTTTTAAAAATAAAATGTAAACAAGTCTTACATTCATTCTTCAAATTAAAAATTTAGATACACTTCTATGGCGCGAGTTCAATGTATTAAATCATGTTACAATTAACAATAAAATCATATATTCTCACATAATACAAATAATCAATTAATATTTCTGTTAAAAAAATAGATTAATTAGATTAATATTCCGATACAATAAATTTTCCGAATAATGCGAAGAAAATCATCATTCGGTCAAACATTCGTAATACATTCGCCTCTTCTGAAACAGCCTTTACATAAAATTATAATATGAACCGTTAGATACGAAATATCATACGTATTATCATGCGTTTCCCGTGTTTATATCTGCCTCAATATTAACATTGATGGTACAAAAATAATCGATAGACGACTGCTATCTTTAAACTGGGCGATGAACGAGTAGAGATGATCTCGAGAACAAGTAATTTCCGAAATGTGCAGACGAGTCCAAACACCTGTCGATCGAACACAACCCGACGCCCATCAACGACGGACAGTAACTGGCCACATGCTTTCAGCCGGCGAGACGCGACGCGACGCGCGATTCGATTCGGCTCGACTCGGCTCGACTCGGCTCGGCTTCGACTCGTCTCGCCACCTTTCGATCCGTTCCAGCGCAGCCAGATTCGCTTCGATGCGTCGCGCACGCCTGAAATAGGGAAAAGACGAGGGTTCCCTTTTATTTTTCCCTCCTTTTTTCCCTCACTTGGAGGGATGGATCTCGATTTGTCAAAGTCGAACGCGATTCGACACGATTTTTCGTGTCACAGGCAAGAATATTCGAGTAAGTAAAAGAAACCCAAAATAAAAGAAAAGAAAGTGAAAGAAAGTTTGATGCTTTTAGGTTATTTATTTTGAATATTAATTGTTCCAATTCGCGATTTAATTGATCTGCGCAGTTTATCATGCATATTTATTCGTACATCGTTTATCAACGAGTCAGTTATTCGTTATTTATCTCTCGAAAATAAGCGACAATTATTATTAGGAATTTTAATTTATATTCGTATCAATTGTTCTTCTGCCTCTTAATCTTAACTTGCGTAATGATTTTAGATTAGATTAATAATGCCCAGAAGTGATCGTCCACTTTATACGCCCTGCATAGCTAAGTCTATTTTTGGACGATCCGATAGAGATAAGACTTATAAGGACCACGAGACTAGGAAACTCACAATAAAGCGCCGTTTAAAACGGATATGACATCGCTTTTTCTTCGAGTTTACGTATTAATTACATGTTCCGGTAATTGCCAGTATTGCACAGAGAAAAATCTATTTTTGGACGATCCGAGATAAGACTTATAAGGACCACGAGACTAGGAAACTCACAATAAAGCGCCGTTTAAAACGGATACGACATCGCTTTTTCTTCGAGTTTACGTATTACATGTTCCGATAATTGCCAGTACTGCACAGAGAAAAATCTATTTTTGGACGATCTGAGATAAGACTTATAAGGACCACGAGACTAGGAAACTCACAATAAAGCGCTGTTTAAAACGGATACGACATCGCTTTTTCTTCGTGTTTACGTATTAATTATATATGTTCCGGTAATTGCCAGTACTGTACAGAGAAAAATATTATTCTACTGCCAAGAAAAGCGATTACTCGGTTTATTTTTCTTCTTTTAAGTAAGTTTTCTTTAACAAAGAATATATTATTGATAACAATCTTAAAATATACTCATCACAAGTGTTAAAAAATCTCATTATCATGTATTCAAAAGAAGAATTTATTTTCTCTTCAAGAATATTATAAAGTTATATCAAAGAAAAATCAAATTTTACGTCGATTCTTGTACTAAGCAAACTAAATTTTTGTTTTAATTTAATATTCTTGACTAAAATACTGCACTTAAAATTCAGAATATATTCAATTAAATTTAATGCTTAAAATATTGCACTTAAAATTCAGAATATATTCAATTAAATTTAATGCTTGTGATAAACTTAAGATATATTTGCGGATATACAAACTTATGATATACTTAAATAAATAATACTTAAAATAAATAATATTTACTTGAATACAGTATACATTTTTCTCTGTGTAGGAAACACAATAAAACGCCGTTCGAAACGGCTATTGATACGATATCGCTTTTTCTTCGAGTTTACGTATTAATTATATGTTCCGGTAATTGCCAGTACTGCACACAGAAAAATATTATTCTACTGCCAAGAAAAGCGATTACTCAGTTTATTTTTCTTCTTTTAAGTAAGTTTTCTTTAACAAAGAATATATTATTGATAATAATCTTAAAATATACTCATCACAAGTGTTAAAAAAATCTCATTATCATGTATTTAAAAGAAAAAATTTATTTTCTCTTCAAGAATATTGTAAAGTTATATCAAAGAAAAATCAAACTTTACATCGACTCTTGTAGTAAGCAAACCAAATTTTTGTTTTAATTTAATATTCTTGACTAAAATACTGCACTTAAAATTCAGAATATATTCAATTAAATTTAATGCTTGTGGTAAACTTGATATATTTGCGGATATACAAACTTATGATATACTTAAAATAAATAATATTTACTTAAATACAGTTATACATTTTGCTCTGTGTAGGAAACTCACAATAGAGTTTAAAACGGCTCTTGATACATCGCTTTTTCTTCGAGTTTACGTATTAATTATATGTTCCGGTAATTGCCAGTACTAGTATGTATACTGAAAATTATTCATGTATGTAATACGTATACATACTGATTCATATGATACTTTAATACGTTTAATCATTCATGTACGTTCATTCATAACATACTTGTATAACATCCTACTTGTTGAAGCGGAATGTGATACGAAACAACCTCATTATCGATTTATCTTCGTGTCATCGACATCGTAGTTTTCGAGATATTTTTTGCACAACCTTCGAGAGGTCAGTCGAGCTTATGTCAACCTATATTTGATAATACACGAGGAAATCTAGTGAAATATAATTAATTGCAAAAACTATATTTGATAAAATAACGATCTTCTTTGTATTTTCTCAATTCTAACAAGAATAGAGTATCAACTTTTTCCGTATTTTCGCGATGAAGATAATTCGATAAATATGTATGTATAAAATAATTCTTTGTATTATTTATTATATTGATTGTATTATTTATAGATTCGCTGATTAACGATTTCGTTTCGACCTGTCACGTAAATAATGATTATTGAAATTACTTTTGAACCGGGTATATTTTTTTCTACAAAGGCAGATACTTCTGCGCATACTTATTTACTTAAGTGCAGTTTAGAACGAATATAGGAATCGCGCGCACGAAACGATAATTAGTAATTCTAATCTCGTACAGTCCAAGTGTGTCGTGGCGTGTCTGCTCGTATTTTCACTCCACCAAGAGAAGATATATCGGTCGCGTATAACACAGGGAATTTCTTTTTAATCGCTTAATAAAAATTCCGATGCAAATCTTATCCTGCTTTCTTTGTGTTGCGCTTCTACCTGCCTAAGTATTTTTTTTTGTGTTGCGCTTCTACCTGCCTAAGTATTCATATTAGTGTACTTTGATATTTCCACCCTAACGTATATATCTGTTCCAGCTTATCGTGCAAAGGAATGCAGTTTGAGTCGCTGGCAGATAAAAGCCGATTATTCGCATGCGACAGAGACGATAGTTAGATGCATGTTACCGGTCCAGCCGCTGCCGTCACCGTTGGAGGCCGACATCGCGATCCGAGAACGAACCCGAAGGCTATTTATAGTAAGGAGCGGCTTCTAGTTCCCATCGCGTGAAAAATCGCGACTGGTTTCTTGCGAGTGCGAATGGAAAGAGAAAGAAAGATGGAAAGAATGGCTGGCGTTTCAAGCATGAGTCGCCGGCTGTACATTAGCGGCTCTTTGCGAACAGTTTGATGGAGCATCACCCGTAACCGCGGATTATTCAGATAAGGCAACTCTACAGGTGTGTGAAGGATACTGTATTTATTATTGTATCATATTGTTATTATATATTATATTATTATATATTATTATTTATTATTATTTATTATTTATTATTATTTATTATTATTTATTATTATTTATTATATATTATTATGTTTATTATATTTGACGATCAGTTATTTTACATTTTTATTATTTCGTGATTATTTTTACGCTTAATTTAATTTAATAGATGAATTTTGTGGTAATTTATTCACGATTAGTTTATATTATTTCTATTCAATGTTTTTTTAAAGAAAGATTATTCAGCTGTTCAAACTGTTAGCAACGCAATGATTGCGTCATTCTACATTCTTATTATTTCATGATTATTATTTTTACGCTTAATTTAATTTAATAGACAAATTTTGTGATAATTTACTTATAATTAGTTTATATTCAATTATTTATAATATTTTCTATTCAATATAATATTTTCTATTCAAATTTTTTTAAAGAAAGATTATTCATCTGTTCAAAAAATTGTCAAAATGATTACGTGTTAACAATTTGCTGATAGTCTGCGAATTCTCAAGGCGTTTGCTAAATGCTATCATTTTTTTTCAGCACTTAAACATACATTATGATAAACGTAACACGTCGCCAACAGGTTGTAAAATAGCATAAAGCTTTATCAGACAAATTTGCATACCTGCTATATAGCTTGCATTTTATGTACAAAAAAAAATCGATTGATCTAGGTCGACTTTTGCTTATGCGAAGAATGTTGTATTCCTGCATTATTAGATGCGTGGTTGGTTTATGTTTTTTATACTTACCTATGCAGGTATGCAAATCTATCTGAGAGAAAAATCTTAGCAGTTACAAGGCTGCTTTTTCTGTTGAATACAGTCAAAGGAGGGAGATGTGTTACGCTAGAAAAGTGGCGGGAAGAAGATGAAAGACCGGCAGTCATACTGTTGCTCTCTGTGATTGTCTGAACATACTGAATCATGAGAAAAGACAGGAATCAAATCAACTGTCCCCTTTAGCTATTTCTGGAAAAAAACTTGTGTCTCATTTTTTTTTTATATTTGATTTTGATTTTGATTTTTATATTGTCTATTGCATATATAATTGTAGGACAAAAACAAATAATTTATTTTTAAAGTGAAGGATGTAGTCCTAGTTGTTTATTTATGCGTGATACGGTTTTTGATATCGACATGTATTCTTACGAGAAAGTTATAATTTATATGCTTAAAAAATTTACTTTCAGCAAATATAATTAATGGGAATTAAACGAATCGTCATAATTTGCAATTAAGAAATCCCTGACCTGGGAGATCAATAAAATGACGTCCATAACGGAAAATGGATTAAAAATACGCGAGCCAGACGTTTGTAATGTTAAAAAGACTACTATCCTTATATGTATGTATATGTGTATATCCGTGCAAGAGCATTATGCTGTATCATGTTCCCGCATCGGTCTCGCCTTGCATCGTCTGTAATCTCGCCACGAAGACACAAGGAAAGTATTCGTCCAGTCTTTCTCTCTATTCCTTCTCAGTATCGAACGTGCAGCTATGCCGTTTTAGAGTGTGAAAAATAGACTAGTGTGTGATATTTTTCCTAATAATATAAAACAACAACAAATTTCAATACTTATTGTTGTTGCATAAGAATAATTCAAGTTTTACTGTTTATTTTTTTTATGTTTTGGAAAATGATGCAGAAGAGAAAATAGGCACTAAATATATGCTATATTTTTTCAGTTTCAATTTCAATTATATTTTTTTATCGATTCATATTCATACTTTATCAAAATTTTATCAATAATTATCAATAATTATTTCCAAATAAAAATCATCATTCATGTATTATACATCACGCAGTAAGCTAGTTTTTCATTATGATTATGGTGGAAACTCATTGCTAATTTGCAGACAAACGGTATATTCCGCTACTTTACAGTTTTATGCGTAAGTGGTTCTCTTACATAAGAAATATCTGTTATAAGAATTTAAAGCCAAAAAAATATGCGAATGGAATACGCAGTCTGCAATATTATGTCTGCAATATTATATCTGCAAATATTATCTTATTACGTATTTATCATATATATTTTTAAATATTGCAAATTTACGTTTACTTATGCAAACTTTGTAAATCTTGAGTCTATTTAAAGACTCTAGGTAAAATTTATTATCACTCATTATTTGTTTTACATAAATTTTTTTTATTATTTATCCTGTCGAAGGGAAGCTTAACAAAGTAGTATGCAACTCTAAATCTCTAGAAACAAATTATGTTGTTTCATTTTCGTTAAAATAAGCGGTCGAATTGTCCTACTTAACGTATGAGAAAAATCGCGATTTAGAATTAAAATTTTTAGCGCCAAATATGGAATATAAATAGCGTTCGTTGATAAATATTGCCGAGTCACTATTACCACTTATTTTCATTTGTCCGAAGTTTCGTAACCGTTGTACACGTTAAAAGACCGAGTCCTTGGAATTATTTTATAATGTATTATCATGCACAATAGAGTATCATGCATAACTTCCTCCGACAACTTCCGTCAAAATAAATAATCCAATGCAATGAGGTATATATTATCATTTCTTTCATTCAGGTAACTTAATCGATTGATGAGACTTCACAAAATGAAGAGAGAGAGTGTCTTTCAACGAATCGGATTCAAGGAATCAGATAATGAAACAACCCCGTCGAGTATCACTCAATAATCCAACCGCAGCGAGGGTCACGATACCCACCACTCGCGTTAATCACCGATGAATCATGCGAGTGGCGCGAATCGAGAGGCGATCGCTACGTGGTCGACGAACGCGCGATGTTACGATAGCACTCGCATTATAATTGAATTTAAGGGACTATTCTACTGTGACGGCTCAAAAAATAAGCTATTTTTAATATTTTTTTTTTTTAACTGTTGCATGTATCGGTACAAACTTTTTTTTCGCTTAAAGGTACACTCTTAGAGAATAGAAAACAATTTCTTTCGTTGCATATAAATGTATATTTGTTTAACAATTTATAATCGTGTAAAGGCATGAAAAAAAGTATGTTGCTGGTGTTCATGATTTGCGCTCTCCAGGTGATCTGAAACAAAAAATTCAAAAAGGTTCTTAATCTGTACAAGTGTCGCTATCGCGCGAACTAGAATTATTATTTTATATTGGAAAATAACAAAATGGCGTCGTTTTTTGCAAAAGTGTTCGAAAAACACGTTTTTTTTTTCGTAATAATTTGGGTAAAAGTATAAGTTAAAATTAATATTTTTTAATAATTCTAGTTCGCGACGATAGCGACACTCATACTAAGAATCAGATAGATACACTTAGATTAAGAATCTTTTTGAATTTTTTGTTTCAGATCACCTGGAAAGCGCAAATCATCAACGCCAGCAACATACTTTTTTTGCCTTTACACGATTATAAATTGTTAAATAAATATACATTTATATGCAACAAAAAAAATTGTTTTCTGAGAGGACCTTCACGTGAAAAAAGTTTGTACCGATACATGCAACAGTTTTCAAAAAAAAATTATTAAAAATAGCTTATTTTTTGAGCCGTCACAATAGCTCCTTAAAAAAGGAGACGATGATGATGCTGATGTAATTACCCGTTCGATGATCCTGCGTTCCCACGATCGATCACGGAATGTCGATCTGTAAACGGCGGGATTTTATCAACGATTCGCCAAGCGCCAGCTTCCGATGTAGCAACTTGTAGGATGCCGGCCGGTCGCTGATGGTCTCTCTCGCAGCACTGCCGATCGATAACTTTCGTCGAAAGAGAGGCGTTGCGATACTAGACGCGACAATATGTATACTCTACACGACCGTTCGATTAAATCGCGCGTTCACCTTTCTCTCTTGCCATCGGAATGAGAATTTAGGGGGAACGCGTGGGATTACCGACGCGTATCGGGCAGACACGTGTACTCTGCGCGACTCACGAGGAGTCCAAGTTTGCGCTGGCTAGCACCAGCACCAGCACCAGCTAGCGCGATATCGGAGCAGCGTCGTCGGGGAGCCGGGGGAGAGACTCTCTCGGCGCCGGCGCCAAAGTCGTGGCTGAAAACCCAAATGGTAGCCTCGTGCATTCGCCACCGGGTGGCAGGTCCATGTGAAGCGTTATCGATGACTCTTCTCGCTTCTTTTCAAATGTAAATGGATAGATCGTCCCTCGGGCTCCCCTTATCTCTCGCTTTTCGGACGAATCCTTCAATGAGGTTAAACATAAAGCTCGTGGTGAACTTTGATCTTGTTTATACGTACGTCATTTTGTCATATCTTAGACCTTTTCCGCTTCACTTGTTTGAATTGATACGTTTCTCACATCAATCGTACGTACTTTAAAGCGATAAGCGTTATTCGCGATTGGATTATGCGACATTTAAAGAGTTCCGTCATTGCGAATTGCGGCTCGCCACTTATTACTACGTCACTTGTTCACAACTTGTGTTATTGCATCACACATGTGCCATTTATGAGAAGAGCTTGTAGTATTTATAATCATAGATACGCTATATATATATGCGTGTATGTACAGTAAAAAAATGTAAAGGTTTTTTAAATTTCCATTTGCGTTGACAATAATAATTTCGAAACATGTATTTCTGATATTCGCGATGATCAATTGAAATTGTTATATAATTATTTGATTTGATTTATATCAATCAAGTTTTGTGTGTCAGGTTTATATTAATTTATCAGCCACGTATTCACTCAAAGTATTTATCAATTTTTAATATATGTAAACGTCTGCTTATCACGCGTTGATTCATACGATGACTAATCGTTGTAAAATTTATATTACATTTTTGACGCAACCACATCGACGCAATTTCGAAATCATGAGATATTTAAATGAATTTGACTCTGCAAAGGGAATCATTATAACTTTCTTCGTACATTATTAAGTAGGAGATTCGCGATAAAGAAGACAACTCGTCAAAAATGTTCGCTGCATGTGAAGAGACGTCAGTGACTCGTCGCTACAAACTCGTTAGATAATTTACAAGTAATGCAAACAGCCACGCACTTTCACGAAAGCTTGCGTAAGCTTCCGAAAGCGATCTGCGTCGGTTCGCAAAACGTTGGCGCGAGTTTAACTGCCGATGATACGCGGATTTATGATTTCCAGCTTGTATATGTGTACGCGTACATGTGTGCATGATTGGAATATCTACCAAGGACGCGTGACCCTCTTCCTCCCTGGCTACTCGTAATTTGATATAATTCGTTTATTACCACCTGCCGTCTCTATTCCTTCAAGTCGCCTAAAAAGACTAAAAGCTTGATTCCCATCAACGCATCAACTTATTCTTGAACTACTCATGTTCGACTGGAAGCGTACTTAATATTTTCATATATTTATCCATCGAAGGAACAAAGGGGAAGGAACCAAAAAAAGTCGACAAAAAAATCTAACGAAAGATATAAATTATAATTTACGTTGAAATGTTTCCCTGAAAAAAAAAGAAAATGTTACATGGTTTTAATTTAAAAATTTAAAGTTACTTGAACGAAACCTCGACAATCATTGTAATTTGCAAAATTTACTTTCACAATTATCATAGTCCATAAAACACTCGACTCACGTGTCCCCATTGTTCAATTAAATACATTCTTAATATGATAAATATATAAAGAGATATGTTGTAGGTTGTGCAGCTGCAAATCTTTCGCACATGGAACCAACGATCTTCGTCGAGGATCATAGAATCAGTCTCGGAGGCGGGATATCGATTCTCGCCGAAGAGTTCCGAGAGGTGCCGAGCTCGTGAAAGTGACGTACACGAGCAAGTGCACGAGCAGTGGTGAAGCTGGGTGAAGCTGATTGTGGTCAGTGGTGATTCACTTGTGTGGATTGACTCCGAGCAGACTTTGACGTGTTCCCGATCGACGTGTCGCGGACTCTTCGCAATTTTGTCGTCCCGTTTTTCCGCGGGGGAGGGAAAGAGAGCTCAACCCCATAAGATCCGCGCTCGGCTGACGTTTGACAGTTGACGCTAGGACGATACATTGTGCATAAACCTTAGGTAGACGTAAGACAATAGACAATTATAGACGATGCACGACGATGAACTACGACGGTAAACGATGGATGGCACGTCGTCGTAAGCCACGATAGGCGTCTAGTGGGCGGCTTGATCGGTGATGATTCGCGAATTGTGCGATAAAAATATGCATACAGTCTGTCAAGTAAGAGCATGGTCGGGTTAATTTATAAAAGAATTATTAAATAACATTTTTAAATACATATATACGTTGTACTCGACGAGGACAAGGATGCAAATGTCAATGCGTCCAATCATCACCGGCGTCGATAATTGCCTGGCATTTCCGAGGCATGTTTTCGAGCAAATTGACGACGTATTCTAGCGGCAAGGACCTCCAAATCCGACGAATCTCGCAAGATAACTGCTTCAAGGTGTACGTGCGTTTTCCACGAAGCTTCTGCTTAATGTATACCCACACATTTTCAATGGGATTTGCATCGGCCAATCCAATGTAACGATATCAGACTGCTTTTCTTCCACTCGGTACAGAGTTTGCTGTGGTATTTAAGATTGTTGTCCTCCTGCAGAATCCAATCCTCATTTTTATCGATGAATCAACGTTTGGCACACGATAACAGAGCCTTCTTGTAAATTCCCAGCATTTTTTTGACATTCAGATTGTTGATAAACAGGCGCAAAGTACCTCTGCTTTGAGAAGCAGCCCCAAAGATGTACCTTTACTCTGTGTTTTATGGTCTTCTGGACAAGCCTATTGGTGGAGGGTGACGCGTGAGGATACAAGATGCCCAGAATTTCATAGAATATATAATTATATAATTATATAATATATATATATATTTTATATAATTATATAATTATAGATTATATATAGAATATATAATTTATAGAATATTCACCAGTAAAGATTACATCGCTAAAATCTCGATCGATGTTTTCGTGCGCTCAAACGAGTCGCTTCACATGTTCTTCGATCAACAGAGGTTTCTTTATTGTGTCGTGTCATTTCATCATGGGTTCGGATAGTTTGGTACGATATATCTAAACCTTTCGACTTTAATTTTGCTTGTCCTTGATGCAGTGTTAAAGCAGGATTTCGCGAAAACAAATTCATTATTCTTCATCTCCCTTATCCAATTTGCCTATCGAGCCACGTTCCTGCAAATCATTGACATTTTTTGCCACATTATATCGCTGTGTCCACTTCTGGACGAATGCCTTCGACTTTCTCATGTATTTAGCAGCCTGATTGCGACAGTTTCGGACCTTTCGGGTGGCTGCAAAGGAACAGAGCCTCGTCCCAGCGAGAAATGACAAGTCGAATAGACGTTTAAGAATCTAATAGATGTCGAATAGATGTCTAAGAGTCTAATAGATGTCAATTAGACGTCTTAGACTTCTATTCGACTTGTCATTTCTCGCGAATCATTTCCCTCGAGTCACTTCCAGCGAGAAATGACAAGTCGAATAGACGTCTAAGGTGTCTAATAGATGTGTAATAGACATTTATTAGACGTCTTAGACGTCTATTCGATGTCATTTCTCGAGACGCATATTTGGCATGCTTTTCTCTTTCAAAAAAATCAACAATTGAATCTTTCTTGGCGGCGCATCAAGGACAAAGTTTCCCTCTGTCGGCTCAGGAAGGATTTAGGGCGATACCTTTTACCAGCTGTGAGTAAGACCGACCACGCTTTTACTTGACAGACTGTACGTAGGTCATGAGTCCCATTCGAGATTGATCCAGTAGCGCGTCTCGCGAGCACCCGTGCCCTTTCGACGTCGGAGCCTATCCTTTCCAACGTGCAAGCCTACGTTCGAATTTTTAAAAATTAATCTTATTTATTTTATCGTTCGTAGAGCGTTAGATTGTTGCTATTCGTGAAATGAACGGCGGGGTTCAATCGGTATAACCTTTATTATACATTTTCGACGATTTCGACATTTTCCCTATTAACAGATAGATCTCGTAGAGCCGTCTCGAAGATCGATCACCGTGACCTAACCTAATCTAACCTTGAAGGCGTAAACTCACCGCGACTCGACCACCGAACACGAGATTCTAATCAGTCCTAATTGTAACGAGTATCGTCTCGAGTATCGCACAAGCGGACGTCAATCTTCCAAAATGGTTACTCCACAAACTCCAGGTGAGAATTTGACTTTTGTTCCCTATCATTAGCGGTACATTGACGTCTTCCTGCATCTGTCATTGTCCGATAGGCCACACGTACCGTGTTATCTTTTGTGTCATCTGTAATGCACATCATTGCTTGGTATATCTCTTCCTCTTCGCGATAATTATCTTTTTTTTTTTTTTCTGCAAGACTAGCAATTATTCTTTTCTCAGTAGTGAGAGAATAGGCTGACATTGTATTTTCGCAAGTGAATGGAATTTTATTTTTTAATTACCGAGGAAGATATTATCTCCAGTGTTACATATGTATCTGATATGTAGGTATAGACCCCTGGGTAATTCAGCCTAGAGAGAGAATGAAATATCAAGAACAATTTGATTCCTTGAAACCAATCAACGGAATTGTTACTGGCGAACAGGCAAAGGGATTCCTCCTTAGATCTCAACTTCCACCTCCCATTCTTGGACAGATATGGTAAAGTTACTTATTTAGTCTAAGAAATGTTTCAAATTATAACATATTTCTCTTCTAACTTGTTTTTTGTTTTGATAATGATTTAATTCTTGTTAAATTGCCAGTAATAAAATTATAAGGATTTTATTTTAAACGATACCAAACTGGCAGATAAGGCTTCATTTATTGAAAGTTAGACAACATTTTGACCTTAGGTTTAGGTCCTTTTCAAGTCTTAATTAATGTATAACGGAAGAGTGTTATAAATATGTCAGAACGTCGATTGTCTGTTAAACGACTTATACGAAAAGGACCTAAACCTAAGGTCGAAACGTTGTCTAACTTTCAATAAAGGAAGCCAGTTATCTGCCAGTTTGGTCGTTTAAAGTAAAATCCTTATTGTTTTCTTTTGTATTATAGGGCATTATCGGATACAAATTCAGATGGAAAAATGGATATAAATGAGTTTAGTATCGCTTGCAAGTTGATCAATTTGAAATTACGCGGTTTTGAAATTCCTAAAGTATTGCCACCTATTCTCATACAGAGTTTGAAATCTTTTCCAACAGGTAGTTATATACATATGTGTGCATATAATATGTGAGATTATGTCATTAGATTGTTTGGGATTGAGATTAATGAGTGATTTTAGGTGATGCTAACTTGGTTGGATTGACAAATGGTTCAACCGCTCAAAATAATATTGGCTCTCTAGTAAACTTAAGCGGACCTCAACCAATGGTATCACAAACTGTGGCAAGTGCAATACCTACAGCAGGAAATACACATCCTCTTATAGGTAATATATGATTATACGTTTTTTTATTCTTTTCTGTCTCTCAATTAATATTGTTAGATAGAATCTTATGTTTAATTTCTTAAATAGCAGAACAAGATTTTATAAAAACTTCTAAAAGCATCTATAAGAGAGTACCCAAATATATATATTTTGTCAAATATATTAGCGTGGTTTGTTAGGTTCATATAAAATCAAATATATCAAACATGACTACAATATCACTGATATCCAAACAAATATATTATTACAATCATCTATCATTTCACAATTAAATTCAACATGTATTACGTGTCAATATGTTGAACATGTATTATGTCTCAATATGTGTTATCTTATCAACAAAATCAAACATAATTATATGTTACTCATAATTCATCATACTACACAGCATTACAACAAAATAGACAGAATGTGGCTCCAAGTACACACGCCACAACTCATATACCGTCTAAGCCACCTGCTCGACCCGCTCCACCTTCTGTGGGTATGTTAACTGCGCTGAATGCTGTGTTTCTTATGGGTCAATTTATCTTCTTTTTCTTAAAGAGCAAGCTTTTATTCAATGGCTTAACAGAGTGTTCTGAGTTAAATTTCGAATCATTTGAGTGTTGTGTTGACATTTTATTAATAATAAAATATAATGATATAAGATAAACTTTCTCTTTAGCTTGTTGTATTTGCTACTCTTTCAATATACCATTTGGAATGTTTTAAATATATTATGTATATTTTTATTTAAGAGAATATGATTTTTATGAGATCATTATAATTTTTTTGTATATATATCTATAATGTGTGTGTATGTGTGTGTGTGTGTGAAGCACAGATGCTTTACAGAGAGTTTATCATTTTGATACAAAAATATCCAAAATTTATGTAACACTTTATATCGCAACAGCAATTCAGTTTTTGCACAGAGGCTGTGAAAATTTTTTATCTTTCTAATACTTACTTTGCATTACACATGTAGGTATGTGTTGGACTTTGCGATGAAATATTTGATAGAAATATGAAAAAAGAAACTTATATATGCATTAATTATTAGATACTTTTAATATTTATTTTTATTTCGCATGTTTTGATATTTTTCATATATTGGAAAAATTTTCATAAATGCTTGAACAGAGATGCTAGAAATAAATATGATTAAATGTGTGAATACAATTCAGGATATTATTTATAAATTAGAAAATTTCTAACATTATTTATTATTTACTAATAGAAATTCCGATTATGTAATAAAGTTATTTTACTAATTACTCACATATACTTTATGCAACTAATATTTATATATCATTTATATATTTATATATTTGTAATAATATTTCTGACAAGAGGAAGAAAAAAGAATATTTCATTAATAATGCTTTGCATTTTACGCGGCAAAATAAAAAGGAGTCGCGCCTTCTGTCAATACCACAACTGGTGGTCCTCCGCAAAGACCTGCACCACCTGCAAATATTGGTATGTTTAAATAAATACATACCCAATATATTACAAGCCCAATATGTATCCAGAGATTGTATACAAAATATAGTTTTGTTGCATCGCTTAATTAACATGTTGTCAAAAAAGCATAAAGTACTTATACAATATTTTTGCTCATGCTTATTCAGCTGTCTTGTTTTTTGTTATTTATTGTACAATTTATCAAGTAAAGAATATTATTTGCATTATAGATTTATAACTATCTGATATAATTTAACAATTTAATAATAATTACACGAAATTATTGTAGGCAGTAATTTTGCAGCCACAACAAGTGGTCCACCACCAAAACCAGCACCACCATCATTTCCAAATAGTCCTGTAGGAATCTCACCCATAAAAGTTCCACCTTCTGTTGTTGGCACATCGGTAGTTTCTTCAATTCCACCTGTTTCTGGCATAGGTAAAAAATAAAAATCAAACTTTATATCGACATTGAATACATTTTAAAATAGCTTATTGATTAATTTTTTTATATAATAATACAGTTATATAATTATAGTTTTACAGAATTATATTGGTATATATTTAATTTTTAATTATAATATTTTTATTAATTATAGGTATTCCATCAGTAGCACCAATTGCACCTTTAAACACAAACCCTGTGCCAATGGCTGCCTTTAATATGACACAACCATTGCCAACACAGCCATTAGGCATAGTTAACGCAGGTATGGTTGCTCCTATGACTGGCGTCTCTAGTATGGTACCATCCATCGGATCAATAAATACCGGTACATATATAAAATAATGTCTTCTCTCTTGTATTTATTTTTATTACAGTATTAATTTTTATTTTCTCTCACAGGTACTGGAGTTGCTTCATCGGTAGTATTACCATTGGTATCCTCAACAACTGCAAACGGCGCTTTAGTCAACGGTGCCATTACGCAAACACCGGTATCTACAAATACACCCTTGAGTACAACAGCACGTCCACCGAGTATAGATAGAGTAGGTTCTGTGGATTCACAGCACTCGTTAGTTGGTTCGCCGCAATCTATAGAATGGGCGGTGCCACATCAAACTAAATTAAAGTACACTCAATTATTTAATACTTGGGATAGAACGAGATCTGGTTTTCTATCCGGGCCTCAAGCAAGAAACATCATGGTGCAATCGCAATTGCCACAACCGATACTTGCTCGAATATGGTATAGTAAACTATTTTATTGTAAAATAAATACAAAGTAGTATTCAATATAAATAATAAAACGGGGCAGTAAAAAAGAATTTTATATTAAATATGTTAATAGGGCTTTATCTGATATGGATTCGGATGGACGTTTAGGTTCTGAGGAATTTGTACTAGCAATGCATCTTTGCGACATTGCTAAAGCTGGCGAAACGATACCTACGACACTTCCACTTGAACTTATTCCACCCACATTTAGACGACAACGTCAAAGTAGCTTAACATTATCTCAGAATGCAACGGAAAATATTGATCCATTAGCGGGCATGCCACAGGTTTGTAGCTAATAATATAACAATTTTTTATACAAAAAGAAAAACAAATGGAAAAAAAGTAATATTATTTTACAGACTTCATTCGAAGATAAACGTAAAGAGAACTTTGAGAAAGGTCAAGCGGAATTGGAACGTAGGCGTAAAGCGTTGTTAGAAATTCAGCGAAAGGAACAAGAAGAGCGGGAACGAAAAGAAAGAGAAGAGGCTGAGAAACAGGAAAAAATAAGGCAAGTAGAATCATTTATTAATTAGATGCATAATGTATAGAAAATGTTGCGTTTTGCGATACAGATTAGAACAGGAAAGACGTAGACAAGCGGAAATCGAGAAACAAATGCAAAGGCAAAAAGAAATTGAACAGGAGAAAGAGGAACAACGTAAACGCGCGCAAGAACAGAAAGAGGCAGCACGCAAGTAAATTCATTAACATATGATTTTATCAGAAATTATATCCATACAGATTTGAAAGTAGCATTGTATTTTATCATGTATAGGGAAATGGAAAGACAACGACAGTTAGAATGGGAACGACAGAAGTCGCAAGAATTGCAAGCACAAAGACAAAAAGAGCAAGATGTTCTTCTCAAGTTGAAAGCAAAGAATCAGACCTTAACTATTGAACTTGGAACACTTGTAAGTATAAAAGAGAAAGAGAAATTAAAGAAGAGAAAAGAGAAATTAATCAACAATCTTTTCTTAATATTTTATATATAATATTTTATAATCTTAATATTTTTTTCTGTTTTCCAGAATGACAAAGTAAAAGAATTATCGCAAAAAATTTGTGATACTCGAGTAGGAGTCTCAGGTGTTAAGACGACTATTGATGGTATGCGATCAACGAGAGATGCGCAATTACAGGAAATGGCCGCCTTAAAGAATAAACTTCGGGAACAAAATCAAAGATTATTAGCATTGAGTCAGGAGAAAGCGCGTATCGAGGCGAAAAATAAACTCAATGCGGCGCAAGATGCTGCCGGGCAAGAGGCTGTTAAGATGGCCTTTGACAATAAACAAATTACTCTTAAGCAGATGAAAGATAAAATTGCAGATTTACAACAGCAGGTATATGTACCTCTAATGTTCATTGATTATATACATAAATAAATTTTAACCTTATGATGATTTATATCGATGTTTGACCTCAAAACGTATATCTTTCTCAACAGATCGATTCGAAAATGTCTGATATTGAAAATAATAATGCTCAACTTGAAGAGATTAAGACGCAAATAAAAGATCTAATAGCAGACTGTAAGCAGCTTTACATTACTTTTGATGAAAAGAAGAAAAAAGTACTTGAACTCCGAGCAAGTGGCAACAGCGTCTCGGCCGCTGACTTTGCCACATCCGCATGGGGCGATAGCGCATGGAGCAATGCACCTAGTATAGCTAGTGACGCAGCTTGGCCTGTTGACGATACCACTACGGTGAACTCGACAAATGAAGCTGATGTCGTGGGTGTTCGCAAATATAGAGCACTTTACGAATTTGTGGCGCGAAATCAAGACGAAATATCATTTCAACCTGGTGATATTATATCAGTATGTATAATAAATACAAGAGTGTCATTGTTGCCAGAAAACTGAATACATACGATATTTAATATGATGTAAATTATAGGTACCACCTGTGCAAAATGCTGAACCAGGATGGATGGCAGGAGAAATTCGCGGTCACACCGGTTGGTTTCCCGAATCTTACGTGGAACCAGTGGATACTGGTACAATTGGCTTGGATAATGAACGTACCTTCATACAACAAGACAGCGTAGAGAAGAGAACATTAGAGTCAGTTATATTTTTATTAATATTTGCAAAATATAAATCAATATTTTTTTGTGTATCTCATGAGTATCAGAATATTTTTATTTTAATTAACAGAGAAATAGCAGAAGTCCCCGAGAATGTATCCGACGCGGGATCATTAGGTGGAGAAGCCCCGATAGTAGAAGCTATTATACCTACTTTAGGATTAGGTACATCTTGCCACATAGAAGCTACCGCATTGTTTCCATATCGACCTATTATGGAGCAACATCTTTCTTTTGAAAAAGGAGAGACCATTTATGTTTCTGAGCAGCAGGTTATTAAATATGTATATTATACTATTGATTACATAGAAATGTGTGTATGTCTCACAAAATATATATTTTTCATCATTTTATTCAGGCTGATTGGTGGTATGGCTCGACTAGTAATGAAAATAAGGGTTGGTTCCCTAAATCATATGTAAAAGAGATAATTACAAGCAACAAAGATGTCGCGACTGATGGTCTCAACGAATATTATGTTGCACTTTATCGATACGATTCGACTGAAGCCGGCGATCTTAGTTTCAATCAAGGGGAAGTTATATTGGTTACTAAGAAGGAAGGAGATTGGTGGACTGGTTGTGTAGGGGATAAGACTGGGATTTTTCCATCTAATTATGTGGAAAAGTGCGATGCTCCTAATCAGGTACAGTATATATCTTTTGTTAATATTTTCCTCCTGGTTATTTCGTAATTTTTTCGATTATTATATAAATATAACTTATTAATTGTTCAACAAAACACAATTATTGTTTTGTTACTAATATATAAGAATATTGATTCTTAATATGACTTTGTGTCATTAATCAGAGTGTTGTGTGGCATTAATCAGAGTGTGTCTTTATTCATTAACATTCAGTCTAGTGTAACTGCTCCAGAGACACAAAGTACCGAAGCTGTTATTCCAGTAACCGCAGCAGCACAAGTGCGTAATTATTTATTTTGTAATTGTTTATTTTAAATTATTTATCTCAATTTATATTCTTAATTATATTAATACATAATTAGTTTTAATCGACTTTTGTAATTTTATTAATTTGTTATTATTCTACTGATATTTGATAAAATATAAAACTGCAATGACAAAGTTTAACATAGAACGTGTGTGTGTGTGTGTGTGTGTGTGTATTTAACAGGTAGAAAAAACAGCAGAACAATTGGAAGATGAAAGAGCAGCTGCTGAGGATAGAGCGGAATTACCGGACTTTACTGCCATGGCTGCTCAGCAGGTAAAGAAATTAATCACGTTCTTATTCTCTAATATACTTATACAATTAAAATTTTTATACAATTAAACTTTTTTTCTTATAATTGTGTTTATTACTTCTTTTATGCTACTGACATCTTGGTAATGCAGTATTATAAGGTATTTGATTTATATTATTAAATATGATCGATATTTTCAATGATTGTGATGCGTGACATCGATTTCTCTCTTTATTTCCTAATTGCAAACAGTTTCTTGATATATGTAAAGAAATTAATTTTACTCATTCACGAAAAAAATTTTTTTTTCTCTTTAGAGAGGAGGAAGGAAACCAGAAATTGTCCAAGTTATTGCACCATATCAAGCAACTAGTGCAGAACAATTAGACTTGCAAAGAGGACAATTAATAATGATTCGTAAGAAAACTGATAGCGGATGGTGGGAAGGAGAGCTTCAGGTAGAGAAATAAATTTTTTTTAACATTTAATCTTTTATTGTCAATATGTTATCAAATAATAACACTTGTTTACTTAGGCACGAGGTAAAAGGAGACAGGTTGGTTGGTTCCCAGCAACATATGTTAAACCTCTAACCAGTAGCAGTAATAGAAGTACACCTGTCTCTCATGGATATCAAGATTCTCCAACAGATCCAAATATTGGTGAGTAAATTCTACAATGCAATCACTATAATTTTCAAGAATACTTGTGATGAGGATAATATATGTAGGTTTTCTTGGATAAAATAAAACTCGTAGCATGACTTTTTATTTGCAGAACGCGTTATGGCTCTTTATCCTTACCAAGCACAAAATGAGGATGAGTTAAGCTTTGAGAAAGGCGATGTTATATCAGTACTTGCTAAGGAAGAAACCGCATGGTGGAGAGGAGAATTGAATGGCGTATCCGGTGTCTTCCCAAGTAACTACGTATCACCTATGTGTAAGTATTCTTTCCATATGTGATTGTCAAAGTTTAATCTTCAGCCCACTTTGCCTATTAATTCATAACGTAATATGAACACAATTATGTGAATTTGTAATAAATTTCTACACACATCGGTTACACGCGTATAAATACTAAAAAAGTAATGAACAAATAAAATAGAGAAGGGAATAGAAATGCGAAACACAACTTCTGGCTATGGATAGGCGGACGATCGATTAGATGTAACAAGTTCTAATCGAGACGATTATATATTTATATTTATCTTTATTGTCATCTTGGATTATTATTACCACTTTTATTATTATCAGCACCATTTCCATTATCATCGATATCATTCTTTTTTTATTATGATCGTTATTATTATTGTTGTTGTGATATTAATTGTTATTATATTATTTTATTATGTTATGCCTTATCTTTGCTTATTCTGCGTTTAACTATTCAGTGACTCGCAAAATGAGCCAAGATGGAGTTTATTATTGTAATTATTAATCAATAATATCAATATTATTATAGTTAGTTATAGTTTATAAGAAAGAATGTTAAAGTATGATGTAACACATTTTTATTTTCTTATGAATTAATATATTAATATATATATTGTTATGATAACTCCGAGCGATAGCAGCAGCATCTTTTATGATGTTCACATAGAGCAAGAATATATTTTTTCATCAATTATAAATATCTTTTGTTTAATTATATCATCGGAATGATTTTTTTTAATGTAAGTATTTTACAACTAAAGTAAGATTAATGATATTTTTTTTGCTACTTTGAAAAATGTTTGTGTAAAAGCAATGTGTTGTCGTCATATAAAGTCTGTTCTGTAAAAACTGGCAATATTAATTTCATTTTTTTATCTAATGTAGATATATGCATTGTGTATGGCTTGGTTACTGGTATGTCACAAGCATATAGAGATCGCTCACATACTTTTTGCTTATATGGTTTACATTAGAAGTAAAAAATAAAAATAGATGCAAATTTCAAATATTTTCTTAAGTTTCTACAAACAGTCTGCTTGTCTGCCTTTTGCCTGTCTGCCCATTCGTTCGTCCGTCTATTTTTTCGTCAGAGGTAGTCGTTTGCTTGATATAATAACAAATAATAACTAATCGTGATCGAGAGTATTGTCTTATGATTTTATTATTTATATCTAACATAACTGTAAATTATTGTTATAGTTTATAATTAATCTTTATTAAAATGTTTTCTCTAAAATGTTCTCTAGCATCTATTATATTTTCAACAGAATATGTTGGAATAGTACAAGTAATAATAATTTTTCGTAGAGTTTTTGTTTTATTTGCAAATTTCCAATATCTTATTATTTTACATATACACATTCAATAATTGCAAGAAGTTATATAAAGAAAAAATAGAAATTTTATATAATTCTAAAAATATTTTATATAATTCTATGATTTTAAGTCATAATCTTAAAATTAAAAGAGATGTTTTAAAGAGACAGCTGCCTCGATTATTTCTCTTATTAGTCTTATTATATATGCATTCTATAATCTTCTTTTTATTAATTATTATCTTTCGCTTTTGCTTAACATGCAGCATAAAGGGTAGCCGAGCAGCAGTACTGATTAATCAGCATTGCTGGTTAAAATTAAAGCACCTGAAGTGTAATAAGAAAAATAGCAGCTCCAACTCAGCATGGCGTGCTACAACAACAGAACTTTCTCAACGTGGAGACAATGTGCATAATAAAAGACTAAAGTGAGAGGTGTTGGGAATAGAGACAAAGAAATGGAGGAGAAAAAAGAGAGAAAGAAAAACGAGACTTGAAGAATTAATGAAATTAAAGGCAGGAGAAAAAAAACTCATGGTTCTTCGTTTCTCTTCATTTCTCTCTTTATATATATATATATATATATATATATATATATATGTATGTATATTCTCCTACTTATACATATTATTACAAGCCTTTCCCTCTGGTGCGGGGTTGTGCACTCATTCCTTCATTAATGTTATCATTCAAATTGTTATTACAACGACTAAATCGCAACATACTAGCCTTTTAACTGTTTTACATCTTCAAACGGTTTTCATGCAAATATTATGTTCGTTGTATAGGGACAACGCGCGCATGTACCAAGTCCGATTGTTGAGTCATTTCATTAGTGTTACGCGACCACCTGATATATCTGCACCAACACCAAAGGTCTACCTCAGTTCTCTATCTATGCTGACGTACAATTAAGAAATAACAATATTAAATTTTAGCTTGTTCAAACACGTTAGAAATATATTTAACATTGTGTCATGGTAAGAGTACCATTGTTACTTAATAATTAAGTCATTTGTTAAGTTCGTGTTCATGTGCAAATTGATATATGTATAGTTCAATTATATTTCAAAGCTTTATTTAAGAAACTTGGTGTATAAGAATGATTAAACTATAACATGTTTTAAATATAAAAAGGAAAAATACAAATGTTTTCCGAATTGTTTCCGAGTCGTTTTTCGTTTTTGAATATTTCGGTGGTCGATCAAAATTTATGTAGGCAATTTAATTCGATCTTCTTTTGGAAATTAAGGATTATTACCATTATGTTTCTATTGTTTCCTTTATGGTGTAATGTTTGTGTTAATCACAGTTGTGTAAAATAGAAGTGACCGTTGAAAAAGCTATGATTATTGCATTATGTTTTATCCTTTATCAATGTTAATGTATGGTGCGCATTGTGGATCATTAAAAATGTCTCATGTCGAGGCCTAAATGATATATAAAAGATAACAATCTCATGATCGAGCAGCCAACGATTAGCTGTTGCGATTGAAAATGGAGAGGAGAAGGAGCAAAGAGAAATATCCCATATAATTTTATTCGATGTTTGATTTCGTATTCGATCTATTACATTTATTAATATTAATAAAATTAGCAAACATGATATTATATGCACTGAATATTTGTTCTCATTTGTATATAAATTTCATGAAAGAAAACATCAGAGTAAACTAAATCAATGCGTTGTTGACTTGTTTATTTGCTGTAAATTTATTAATTTGATCACTCGACTTCTAATCATTTATTATATACAAATAATACTTTGTATTATGAATAAAGAATGCGCTCCTTCTTCATAGCCTTTTAAAATAGAGCCTAAATAAATAACAATCGTACATGAACAATAAATCACTGATAAAGAGATAAAAATAGATCATATGATTCTTAAGTAATTATTGTAAATTAATTTTTCGTTGAATCATAACATTCCTATATATGTGTATCAATCGACTGACTATATTATTTATTTCTTGGATTGTAATCAGCAATCAGATGGCAATCTTGTTCGTATAATATATTGTATAATTACAGCGCTTCGTTGCAAAGAATTTATTATGTTAAAGGATATATATATATGAAAATGTTTATTGTTCCATAAAAAAAAATATCTTTGAAAGGATCACATTAGAATCTATTGACATATCTTGACACCGAGTTCAGTATATATACACACGCAGTTATGAAGCTTTGACATACAGCGTATGTTAAGAATAATTTTAACATTCGATGAACATTCAACGAATGTTTGCAAAAGTATGCGTCAGTTTGTAGCTTCTTTAGAAACTCCTCGAACTTCCAGCCGTAAAATCATCTAGAAAGGCAAGGATGGTACCAGCAAATGATTCCATATACTGAAGAAAAATCAAGCGCACAACGTATTTATTCATTGCTACGCTACTTTTACGCGTTCTATGTAATCTCCTCCATGACAGAAGTGAGTAAATACGTTATATCACAGTGGCAATAATTGTGTGCTTATAATAATTAGATATTCCAAGACATCAAGTCCCTCAAGCATAAAGTTATTCTAAGGTGACGGCGGGATGTCTAAAGCAAGTTGTGCAACTGGTTATCTTTAGTCGATGTAGTCGTGTAGTGCGTTGTATTCCTAAGATTGTTACTATTTGTAAGTTGTTTGTTTATTCTAATATCGAGTCTCGTCGGAAATTTCAACTAAGTACGATGTGATTTGGCATAGTGGAAAAATGTAAGAGAATATGAATAATTCTGTGTAAGACTTATACAAAAAAAAAAGTCCTGTTCACATACTTTATATACATATAGAAATATTATATAAATTATGTTTCCACACATACATATACACACACATACGCATATGTACGCCAATGTTCTTATACGTATGTAAACATATCCATATATACATATACGGATACGTTCGCATCTATATCACCGCTGATCGAAATAAAATATCTGTCTGTTGTAAAAATTATTCTTGTGTAGACGAATCATATATTTATTTGATATATTATTATTTATAATAATAATTTTAACTTATCGATATTATTTTCATATGCAACATATATTCTCTTTCTTTTTAAAGCTTTTGCAATATATTGCCCCAATTAGATAATTAACTTATTAGTACGTGAAAAATTGCTCTACTGATAAAAAATTATTTTATTCTAATATTTACTACAGAAAAGATTGTACAGTAGGCGCCTTAACATATGAAATTGCTCGCATTCGAGACTAATAATAACTTTATAATATCTAGTCATTATTAATCCCGAATGCGATCAATTTTATATGTTAAGGCATTATTGGCGTCTACTGTACATTATGTACAGAAAATTCGAGAGCTTTTTATTTCATTTATATAAACATTTTTATATTAAGATATACAATATATTTATTAAGCCATTTTCAAGAATTTGAAATTGTTCTCTTTTACTTTAAAATAAAAATCGAATAAAAAAATAATTTCACATGGAAGAAATATTTTTTATATATATTTTATGTGTAGCTAGTGAATTGACGATCGATACAATATGTCACAATCCCATGGAAAAAAAACGCCAGGAACATATCAAAGAGCTAATCGTGACTGAACAAGCCTACATAGAAGACATGAGGCTAGTACACGAGGTATTTTTCTTTTTTGAATTTGCTTTTTATTCATGTTTCATAATTCACGTATATATTTAGAATAATGTGACATGTGGTTTTTTTTCCCTTCATTTAAAGATTTTTTACATCATTTTGGATTTTTTCTTAGATATTATCTATTAGAAAAAGAAATGTTTCTCTTATCAGTAATTATGTAAATTTTTAGAAATCAAATGTCCTTAATGATGTATTTATTTAAAGATATGATTTTAAATAACATGATTTTAAATAAGAACTTTACATATTCAAAGCATTAATATTAAGAAGGAAAAATGCATGCACATTGTTATTCTAAATTAATTGGAAAATTGATGGAGGAAAATTCGAGCTGGATCTATAAAACCTTATGATATATACGTGCGTGTGTGTGTGTGTGTGTATATATATATATTGTGCATATTTTAGGTGTTTGAAAAACCATTAATTGAAAGTTTAGTCATGAGCGTCGATGAAATAGAAAAGATATTTATTAATTGGAGAGATATTATTGCGTGTAACGATAATTTTTTAAGGTAACTGGATTTATCATTAATACATCTAACAAAATATATTTTCCATCGATAAGATGAGAGATTACAGATCAATTTCTTACAGGACTTTAAGAATAAGAAGGGATAACAGCTATAACGGAGTAGTTAGAATGATTGGCGATATACTATGCGAAAATGTAAGTATTTTACGAGAGGACCAGTCTTATTATTGAAACCTGTTTACGATATATAATATAATACTTATGTACGACGCATAATATTTCGCAGATACCTAGGATGTCAGCTTACATAAGATTTTGCAGTTGCCAAATATCTGCGGCGATGTATCTGCAACGTTTGACGGAAACCTCGCCGGAATTTGTTCGAGTTGCGCAGACATGTCAGCAAGATCCACGAACAAAAGGAATGCCATTAAGCTCCTTTTTAATTAAACCGATGCAAAGAATAACAAAATATCCGCTTATTATTGGCAAGGTATTTTCATTTTTATTTCTAGATAATTATAGCTTACATCATATCGTATCGTAGCACATGGAATATACTATGATTATAGATTTTAGAATATACGCCGATAGATCATCCCGATAGGCAGTATCTGCAAGAAGCGTTGGCTAAATCCGAGGAGTTTTGTATTCAGGTAAAAATAATGCAAGAGAATACAAGAAAGAAAATAAAATGATTTACTCGCACATTTATTTTTCATCTAATATTGTGCATCATTGTAGGTGAATGAAGGAGTCAGAGAGAAAGAAAATAGCGACAGATTAGAGTGGCTGCAAACTCACGTAATATGTGATGGTCTTGAAGAACAACTCGTTTTCAATTCCTTGACAAATTCTTTGGGGCCGCGAAAACTTTTGCATTACGGTATACTTCACAAGGTAAACATTGTAGAAATATTGTAGAACATAAATATAATAAATATAGGAATTTGCCGCATTTTTTTACGCAGTTTTATATCATATCGCAATATTGTTACAGTCAAAAAGTGGCAAAGAACTCGTCGGCTTCCTGACAAATGATTTCCTACTGTTTGTTCAACCAATGAAATCCTCATTGAACTGCCAACAATTTTCATTCGAACGCAACGAACATCAAAAATTTAAGATGTACAGAAAAGTATGCAATACTTTGGAGAAAATTAGAGAATGTGTAAATTAAAACTGTTCACGTAATTATGACACTAATTGATTCTTCCTTTTATAGCCGATATTTCTCAACGAATTATCTTTGCTTGGAGAAAGCGACGGAAACAGTAGCTTGAGCGGAAGTGACGCGGCGGACAATTCGTCGAAAATTTTAAGACTGAAAGATCAGAAGAAACCAATTATATTATCAGCATCATCTGCGAATGAATGTTCCTTGTGGTCGAAACGAATCGTAGAAGCGCGTAGGAAATTTTTAGAGAATGAGAGGAATCGCCTGCAGAGACAACGATCAAGTGAGTTCAATCATAATCGTATTGTATCTAGTTATCTGAGTATTAAAATTATCAAATCGTTGTTTATTCGTACTTTTACAAGTTATTTATTGCTTTGTCAATTATTTGTATTATTTGATGATGTTTATACGTCAATTTTCGTGTATACTGTTCGGCTTATTGAGCTTATATGTAGATTTTTCGCGCGTCATATAATAAATTTGATTTTAATAACAAGTTTATGTGAATGAACAGAACAGGCACAATTTAGAGCGTGCGGCAGAATTCTCGTCACTGTGCTCGAAGGCTTCAACTTGAAAGCCCCATCCGGTAAGGATCTGCAGACGGTTTGGGTGCATGCTTGCATTTTTTATGTTTGTTTACTGTTGATATACGTGATTATTAATGCTTGCTTACTTGCTTGTGCAATATTATGGGAAAGAGTTATATGGAAGCGATGTATATACACAAGTAGTTGTATTTATCGGATGAGAAATATGTGTTATAGAAATGTGTAGTGAAAGACTAAGGCAGAAAAAATTTTAATACAAATTTCAATTTATATAATTTGCATGTAACGCTTTATTACTAACATAAATCTGCCATAATTGTAGTTCGCAGGAGACCTCCCGAAGGTAGGCTGCGACTAGTAGTTGTGGAAGCTGAAGATCTTGTCATTAGTAAAAAAGGTACAGTATCGAAATTCTGTACTTTGGAACAATTTTGAATATCAATATTCATATATTTCATTACAGTTAGTTTGCAAATCAATTTTTATTAAACTTATATTATAAATAGAATTCCACTGATTTTTTTGTTATTTTTTTCATACTTCTATTTTACAATAATATAATCTTTTTTTCTAAGATTTTCTTTAGTTGCACTTTTTTATTCATACTCGAATGCAAATTAAAAAGGTAAGAACTGATCCTTGCAATTTATCAAAAAAATTAAAGGCTTTGGCGAGTGAAATTGCAAAAGCATGAATGCATGGCAAAAAATTATATATATTTAATATCTTTAAGTATACAATTATCAGAAAATATTTCAATCTTACAATAAAATCAAACTTTAAAAATTTAACTGAAAAATCTGGATGCGGGGGGATGAATGCGCTATCTTTGGAATGGCTTGAGGGCTACGTATAATGCACAAAATTACTAACGCTTAAAGGGAAAATAATATTTTTATATATCGCAGAACTGTCGTTCTGCTTTCCATAACGATCGAATGTTCATACGCAAGTGTTTCTTTTCTTCTAGGAAAGTGTAATACATTCTGCAAAGTGTCTATGGGCTCTCAAGAAGAAAGAACCGGCGTCGTATCTGGAAACGATTGCCCTTGGTGGGATGCCTCGATGCAATTCCAAGTAAAAGATCTATTAGAAGATACCCTTTGCATCACCGTATTCGATAAAGGATATTATAGTCCTGATGGTAAGCTTTTATCATTAGTATGAAAATTAATCATTAGTATGAAAATTAATTAATGTTATATGAGCATCATTGAAAAAATTAATCGACTAATTATAACTTTTTTAATGTTGATAATTCGAAATGTTAATGTAGAATTTCTTGGCCGTGCCGAGATCAGAGTCGCTGATATAATGAGAGACAGTAAAGATTCTTGTGGACCAATTCAAAAGAGAATCAAATTGCATGAAGTCGATAGCGGTGATGTCATCCTCAAGCTGGATCTTCGACTGTTTGATAGCAGATAAGATACTTGTAGTAGCATGTGCGTACATATATATATATATATATATATATATATATATATGCATGCAAATATGTAAAAATTTATAATTTATAGAACGAAGTAAGATCGCGAAAAATGCTAAAAATTAATATTTTATTTTATTTTTTTATCCATTTAAAAGAAAGATCTGATAGATAGAAAATTAATATAATTTTAAAATAATTTATATATATATATAAAGCGTCTATCATATACATACTTTTTAATATATATAAATAATTTAATCAAAATTAATACAAAATCTCGTAATATGATATATAAGTTCTCTTTTCCGATATAACATTTTCGAAGTAAAATATTACATATTTATAGGAAAATATAAAGTTTAATTTATGGGTTTTTTCGATGGGAATATCTTTTTAATATGTATATTACACAATGATAACAACGAAATATTCCACACAAAAGTATTACCCATGGAAAATGTTACTATGTTATTATATTTTTATTCAGCGTTTTGTATACTCGCCGATATTTTTTATTTAGCTAATGTTTGGGACGCTATTACATCTGCGAGGCAGAGCTTAATGCAAATTATTGCAATAAATTATATAATATTTTATATCACGAAATTCTTATGGATTAAACGGCATAAAAATGAGTGATAACAGTCATTTATTAGCTGGCTCTGCCACGAAGATGTATGTGTCTTTTCATCGAGCAGCGCACAAAGACATTCGCTCTTCGTTCTCTTTCCTTACATATGTATGTTTTGTTTTCACTTTCGTCGATGTTTACATATATTTCACGCGAGAGGAGTAGTAAAATAAGCGCAAGCGCGGAATGTCCGAGAGCAAAGCTCGAAGGGAAACACAAGGAGACAATCTGTATCTTTTTTGTTTATAATAAATTATCCTTTATCAGATACGGACAGCAGTTCCTTGGAATGCCTGGGAATGTCTATTTCCGTGTTCGTATCAGCTACGTCCCGATGCATCGCGTCCTCCGTAGGGAATTCATAAATTGGTTTGAACCCACCGATGAGCTGCGGCTTGAAGTTATTGACGTCAAACTCATTCCTCTCGGTTTGCGTTTCCATCTCCGAGCTGACAAGCTTCTCGCCATCGTCGTTATCCGACTTCCTGTCCGCGGGCGGTTCGACAACGACGACGCTCCAGCCGTTTTTGCCAGGCGTCTCGGCGCTGATACTGGCGACGAAAGGAGCCATAAAGTTTTGCGGCGCCGGTGCCGAGCTGGAAGAGCTGGACGGCTGCTGAGAAGGTAGCAGCACCGTTTGCTTCGCGTCGACATTCGCAGCAACATCCGCCCCGTCCTCATCATCCATGCCTTCATCGAGACGAATCGAATATGGAGCGTGCGTCGGCGTGTAAACATAAGCGATTGGCATCGAGGTCGAGGTCGACGCGGTCGACGTCGATGTCGACGTAGATGCAGTTCCGCTTGATCCAGTGCGATGCAGGGTCACGGAGATCGCCGCGTCGTTCTTTCTTCGATTGGAAGCTGGCAGGAATTCCTGCAGGTACGGGATTACATTCACCGTGTCCACGTGATCGTCCTTTTCGCTCTTCTCTTGCTCGCTCATGACGGAAGTCTGTTGCTGCCGTTGCTTACTGGGGATCAGTAGCGGCGTTTCTTTCACGGTGACAGGAAAGACGGATGTCGGATCGGGCCGTTCTAGAGGATACGGAAAATCTTGGGCGACCAAAGGTCTACCATTGTAAACGGTATGTGCCTCGTCTGCCGGCTCGTTCTGAAGCAAAGTGTCGGGTGGTAGCGGTCGGTGAGGACCTCGCGTGCCCACGACGACGCTCCCATCTTTCTCGTTGGAGTCGTCCGGATGTATGTTGACCGCAGTATTCACCGGATATACAACGTATACAGGTTGCTCGGGTATTTCCGCTGGATCGTGATCGTCAGATTTTCTACGTTCCGCCTCGTGCGCGAGCACGGGTTCCACGGGCTCGTCGGTCTCGCCGATCAGTTCACCGTGATGCTGTATCATTTGCAGAGTCGCAACGCGCGGGGGATCTGCCGTACGTCGTTTCGGGAACAGAGGTGGTCTTGGCGGGGTCATCGGCGGTTCCTCCGGATATCTTTCTTCGTTTTCGCCCATCATTTCGCTCTTCCCATGGTCCTCCTTCCTACTCTCGGCGTTCTTGCCTATTGCGCCTTGACCGATACCAAACAACTTGTTCTCATGAAGACCTACACGGGAGATCGAGGGTGTCGCGTGCGGAGGACGAAGTCTAGTTCGTACGGATTCTGTCTCGTGTGGTAGGATGATATTATCCACATTGGATGTTGGTACGATCGCTAGTCTAATCGCGTGGATCGACGGCGGTGGTGGATTCAATCGTTGAAGATACGAGGGTGAAGGTGGAAAGAGAGGTCTTCGTGAGGTGGACGAATGACTCGGTTGTCTGATTCTCGTGCCTGAGCCTTGCCCGGCCGGCATCGTTCCTATCGTATCCGGACCGCGATGACCATATGACGCTTTCGCGTTAGGTCGGAACTGGGGCAGAATGTTAGGCAGCTTCGTGTCTGGCAAGTACGGACGTTTCCTAAGTCCCGGGTCCAACGGGGGTACCGAGTGCGGCTTGATTCGCGGCGGTGGCGGCGATAGAGGCGATCTCTGCGGTAATCTTGAATGCTCTGGTCTCGGTGCATCGTACTGGTAATGATAGAAGTATGATGGTCTGGCTGATGGTCTGGAACTCTCCGCAGGTGGTATCAAATCCTCGGCGAGCTGCGGCAAATCTCCAATCACTGTTGACACATTGGGCTTTGTTTTATTCATCGTTGTCGCCATCGTCGTCGTTAGCGTCGTCGTCTTGGGAGTAATTAACTCACGAATGCTACCATCCGCTTCGTTCACAATCACGATACGCTCTTCTGTCGTCGCGTCTGCGTCCTTTGTTTCGTCGTCTGGAAAAACGACGTAGCCGGAATCCCTTTCTTTGCTTCGGTTCTTCTCATCCTGAATTACTGCGCTTGAGATAGCGACGAGGGGGCTCTGAGATTTCATCGGTTCGATCTCGTTGCTGGCTTTCAGGGGACTGGGTGGCCACCATTTTTGCGTATTGCGATCGGGACCCGATAATTCAGTGACGGAATGAGCTGGTAGGTGTTGCTCCTGTTTAACTCCTTTCGTTGGACCTTGAGGATCGTTGTGAATGGGCCAGAGCATGGCATCGTTATCGGATAAACCGCCATAAAGATTCTCTCCGACTGCTGTCCCGACCGAATAATAGCCACCTTCGACGCTTTGACGATTGCCGAGAACAAAAGACACGACATTCTGATCCGGGGGAATCACAATGTTGCTCGTGCTCTCTATCACGGTCCCTCCTATTCTGTTCGCTTCCAACTTGACCGGCATCGGCGTCGATCTATATCCGTGACTGATTATATCGTCGTAACGTTCCGTGACACTCTGTCTTCGGTCACTGTTCAAAGACGAAGAGACGATCGGATGTTGTGATATCAATGGAAATTGAGACGGGCTGTTTGCCAGCGTGTCCTCTCGAGGCGCAGACGGGGTCGAAGATACCAAAGGCATGACCGTGGTAGCGGCCGTTGTTGTCCCTGCAGACGATGCAGAAACCCTTGTTGTAGTAGTGATAGTGGTGGTGGTGGTTGCAGCTGCCGTTGATGCCGTTGGAGAAGTGGTTGTAGAAGACACCGACGTGAAATCTTTCAATAAGTCTTGGAATAAAGAGTAATCGCTTTCCTCGCTGTTGCCGTTGCTGTCAGCTTCACCTTCACCCTCGCCTTCGCCCTCACCCTCCGGCAATTCGTAAGTGTCGTAAGAATCTCTGTATTGAATATCTTCCTCATTTTGCGCTGGTTTTGTTTCAGGTCTTGTGTGAGACACCACAAAATTATCGAGATTCGAGTGATCTTTATGAAGAGGGCTGGCTTGCGTCTTCTCTGTCATCGCAGCGTTATTTGGAGTTCGCATCGGGTTGCTCGGATTTCGATGAGGTTCAGGGTGACTGGAAGCGTGAAGTTTTTCGATCGGCAGGAGATTCTTGTCGCTTTCCATCTCGGTGCGATCGATCGAGTGAAACGCAATCGGAGTATTGGACGGTTTCCACGTGGTTACAGCGGGTGCCTTGGTCGAAGTAGGAAGCATTGTTCGCGACGAGGTCGTAGTGATGGGTACGGAAGTCGTGATCGTCGACGGACCCGTCCACTTCGCTTTATCATCCTCGACAGTGGTCTGGTGCGTGCTCGTTTTCGTTATTGGTGCGTAAGAATTCTTAATGGGACGCGCGTACAGATCGTTCTCGGAATGATAAGGTCTGTGATTGTACGTGTTGTAGCTATTGGCGCCGCTCTGCACCTTCGTGTTTGCGTACGAGCTCGAGATGAGCGGGTACTTGTCGTTCCCGTATTTGTTCGAGGAGTAGTGGACGGGTAGGTTGAGGAAATCGTGAAAATTAGTGTACGTGTTGATCTCGTTCGGACTGACGTCTTCGTTGTCCTTGCCCTTGTTTCTTTTCCGCTCCGAATAGACAGCCTTCTTGTCACCATCTCTGTCATCTTCTTTATCCTCGCGATAATGGTCCGTGTAATTGAGAGCTTTGACAGGTGGTGCTTTTTCAAAGTCGATCTTACCGGTTATCGGGTCTTTCTCCAGCGAAAACGGCTTACCTCCGTTGAAGGCGAAAGGAAACGGAATATGGTAACGTGGAGCGTCGCCATCGTTGTCGCCGGTTGGAGCTTCAGCGGTAGCGCCCACGGCAACAGAACTCTCCTCCGCCACGAGATCCAGGTCAAGGTCGTCCAGACGCGTCTTGCGCTCCAACGTGGAAGCGCTCTCGATCTTGCCGGATCGCTGCGACTCGGCATTGTTGTCCAGGTGACCGCCCATCAGATACTCGCCCGACACGCATGTCAGAACAGCGAGAAGCGTCCACAAGCGTCTCCGCATCTCATATACACGGCGTCTGGAAAATATCATTTATCAATTTATATAATTTCTTAGTTCGATTTAGATACATAGATTTTTGTTTTATTACAATTTTCTCTCTAATCTTGCTTTGTAGAATAGATATAGATAATTGATGTGACAGCGTAAGAATATTTGGAAAATATTATTTATCATCAATTTATATAATTTCTTAATTTGATTTAGATACATAGATTTTTGTTTTATTAAAATTTTCTCTCTAATCATGCTTTGTAGAATAGATATAGATAATTGATGTGACAGCGTAAGAATATTTGGAAAATATTATTTATCATCAATTTATATAATTTTTTAATTTGATTTAGATACATAGATTTTTGTTTTATTAAAATTTTCTCTCTAATCATGCTTTGTAGAATAGATATAGATAATTGATGTGGCAGCGTAAGAATATCTGGAAAATATTATTTATCATCAATTTATATAATTTCTTAGTTCGATTTAGATACATAGATTTTTGTTTTATTAAAATTTTCTCTCTAATCATGCTTTGTAGAATAGATATAGATAATTGATGTGACAGCGTAAGAATATTTGGAAAATATTATTTATCATCAATTTATATAATTTCTTAATTTGATTTAGATACATAGATTTTTGTTTTATTACAATTTTCTCTCTAATCATGCTTTGTAGAATAGATATAGATAATGGATGTGACAGCGTAAGAATATTTAACTATTATATTTAATGTATAACAAACTTGGTATTTGTATAAATTTAAAATGGAAATTATCTAATTATTATTTATATTTATTTATATTTATATTATTTATATTTATTTATTTTATTATTTATATTTATATATTATTTATATATTATTTATATTATTATTTATATTTTATATTTATATTATTATTATAACTAGAAATTATCTACGTGCAAATTTGCGTTTTTTTAAATTTTTATGTATTTTTTTTTGTTTTCTCGCATTAACGTTTCATGCTCATTATTATACGTTTACGGTTTACTTGTGAGGGTTCTATCTAAGTTGGCATGCGGGTAGCTCGTCTCAGCGAAAGTAGTGCGAAAAAAAAGAGGAGACAACCATATATTTAATATAGTTCAATATCTGTCAATTAGATTTATATAAATATTATATCTGTCTATGCAAGATTGCAAACGTTTTGTATAAAAAATATGTGATCGGTCGAGTAAACTGTAATCGCATCATTTCGTGTCTTTAAATAACGTAATAATGCATAATACTGAATGAATTGCTAATTGTAACGGCTTATTAAACCGTTATCCTTGATAAGTTTCAACCGTCGAAGCTGTTCGCAAAAGATATAAATAGGTAAATAAATGCATGATTTTCGTACGTATTCAAATTTCCGGAGGAAAATGCAAATTTGTACATTAACATAGATGTTAAATCCGTATAAAGTATAGAATCGGGAGATCGTGTTACGTCAAATGGAATTCCGTTTCCAATGTATAACGGGGTTTAGTAGTATCTCTCTCTCTCTCTTTCCCTATCTTTCTTCACCTTCCGGCATCATCTCTTTCTTTTCTCTTTCTACATGCTTTCCACATAAATCGTTAGCATGGACTCCGTCCATGTCTTTTCCTACGACTTTGATAATCCTCTATTTGGCCTTAATATTCAGGTCGAATAACGTTGTATACGGTGACATGCATTCGTCCGCTGAAATCATCTGTGTGTGCGATGACGCCGTTCACCATTCATAACATGATCATAATGTTCCTGGTTACAGTGACCCGTGGGGTTTCCTCTGACATGGTGAATGGAATGCAGGTGATATTGGTCAGTATATGACCCACTTTGTTCCCTGTTTCGGGCTTTTGCCCCCGAATTGTGTAATTTCAGTTTCATATGTATCTGACCGTGTCATGAATGTGTATTTTATATGCGCGATTCTTTTGCCTAGATTTGCAATTTAGTATCTTATCAATATATGAAAAATTTCTTATCTATTTGCAGCGTTTTTCAAATTTACAAAATATCACTTTTTTTTAAGTCAAAAAATTTTGCGTGTATATAACAGTTTAATATTTGTTAAGAAGTTTAATAAATTATATATAAGTTCAAAATTAAATACATCTTAAAGAATTAGAGTATTATTAAAGAATAAGAATTAATAATAACTTAATTCTTGTTATAAATCGCCAGTAATAAAATTATAAGGATTTTACTTTAAACGACCAAACTGGCAAGTAAAGCTTTATTTATTGAAAGTTTGACAAACTTGATCAAACTTTCAATAAATAAAGCTTTACTTGCCAGTTTGGTCGTTTAAAGTAAAATCCTTATAATAAGAATTAAACATTTATTATAATTATTGTTAATTAATATATTATTGAGAGAGATAAAGAGAGATCCTATTTTTTTTTTATTTATCTTTGCATCTTGTCACCCGGCTAATTTATTATGATAATACAATTTATTATATGATAAAAAGTTTGTTATTAATTATCTAGGTGTAATTTTTTGCAGATTTATTATACCTTAATTACGTGTGGAAAGATAGTGGATCGCAGATTTAAAAGATGACAATCAAAGCCTCCTCTTCCCCTTGGGGGTCCTCGTGATTTCTGACGATTTATTGATCCATCGACGCGTGATTTTTCGATACAACACGATTCTGATCGAAGTTGATAATTGAAAATAACAACTCGTTGGAAAATTTTTTTGTGCAATTAACGCGTCGAGAATAAAAAATCAGAACCCCTTGGGGAGATTCGCGATCCTGGAAGAAGGTCGTATAGCGACTGAACAACCTTGTCGTCAGGACGGTCAGAAGGAAGAGGAAGAGGTGGCAAGAGGACACGCGGTGGAGGAAGATCTCGCTCCGATTGACTTCAAGAGTAGGAGAACGCCGTTAAGGAAGAAATGAGGAAGCGCGAATAATCATGAGAAGCTAAAGGAGATAGAAACCTGTGTAATGTTCAATAAGATAAAAAGATAACGGAAGTATACGTTTATTTAAAATACATAAGCATGAGGATGAATGCTTGAGGAGAAACAATACAAAGAGATTTCTCATACACTTTAAGTAGCTGCTTTTCCATAAACGCTTCATTTTACAACGTTAAAAAGCTATGAATTTAAAAATATATGTCAATCAAATATTATAAATTTAATAATATATGTTAATCAAATATTACTGACAAAGTAATAGCAAAATTAAATCACAAAAAAATAGATGTAATAATATTCATAAGATACTTAACATGACAAATGGTGAGTCGAATTCTCTTGTCGTGTATAAATTATGAAAATAGAGATAGAAAAGCTTCGTAAATTCAAATATATTGCTTTGTGACGAAATTTTGTTCGCATTAATATCAATAGTACGATTTAATCATTTTTAAGAATGAGTCATCTTTGAAGAATCGCAGGAAGACGGAAGGTTGTATCAAACTCTCGTGATCGCGATCGCCGCTAGCATTACCGTAACATAAAGCAAGGAATGGACATCATCGTGTAGGCGTTCGTTCCCTGTTGCTGCTAAAAGATACAGAGAGTCAGGGGCGGAGAAACGGTACGTAAAACAGTTAGACGATGACCCACATCGAGCGGAGAACCTCGACAGTGGCCGACGTACCAGTTTCTTCGACCTTGCACCACAACCAAGCGTCAAACGAACCTCTAAAATTTTATGAGATTCTCGTGGACCGATTCCTCTTTTTATCTTTCCTGAGAAGCAATGAAAAAAAAAAATATATATATATATATATATATATATATATATACAGGGTGTCCCGCAACTACCGCTCCATATTTTAAAGGTAAATTCTCTGGCCAATTTAAAAACGATTTTTCCTCAGCGAAAATGTCGAAGAAGATCATTATTTTTTGCATATTCCCAATTTTTGTCATGATGTATCTTTCTAACTAAGCCTTAAATTAAAATTCTATTAAAATAAACTCTACCTAAAATTAACTAATGAACTACCTAAAATTAAGAATGTGACTTTATTAATATTTTATTCCCATAAGACTTAGTTTGCGAAAAACCCTTTATTTTCAATCATTTATAACTCGAAAACTATTAGTGCCTCGATATTTTCGCTGAGGAAAAATCGTTTTTAAATTCCAGAGAATCTACATTTAAAATATGGAGCGGTAATTGCGGGACACCCTGTATATATATATATATATATATATATATATATATATGTGTGTATTTTTTCATTGCTTCTCAGGAAAGATAAAAAGAGGAATCGGTCCACGAGAATCTCATTTAGTATATATATATATATATACAGGGTATCCCGAAACTCATAATCAATTTTTCAAAGGCAGATTCCTGGGATCATCTGACGACGATTTTTCCTCAATGAAAATATCGAGGCACTAATAATTTTCGAATTATAAGTGATTGAAAATAAGGGATTTTCATAAACTAAGCTTCGTAGAAATAAAATATTAACAAAATCACATTCTTCGATTAATTTTAAATAAAGTTTACTTTAATTGAGTTTTAATTTAAGGCTTAATTGCAAAGATATATGATGACAAAAATCGGGAACATGCAAAAAATGATGGCCTTTATCGACATTTTTGCTGAGGAAAAATCGTCTCCAAATGATCACAGGAATCTGTCTTTTGATTTTGAAAGATTGATTATGAGTTTTGGGACACCCTGTATATATATATATATATATATATATATATATATATATATGAATTATTACGAGATCTAGAGAAAAAAATCATTAATCTTAATTAACAATCTTACTTTATTTTTTCGACAATTGGAAATAATAGATGAATATTAATAATTTTGATTACGTTAAAAGTAAATTTTTAAATATGCTACAATATTATAAATTAAAAATGTTTATATTTGTTTTAAAAGATATTATTTCTTATCGTTATTTATACTTCGAATGATATTAATTTGAATAATGTGACGTCGTTATAAAACGTTATGAAATGCGCATGACGCGTTAAGATCATTGAACGGATTCACGATACGCATGCGCCCGAATTTAACTTATCAGATGTTTGACTCTTATTATGATCTTCAAAGTCATCGCCTTACATTAATCACAAAGTTTATAAAAGGCGCGCAGTAACGAGCAATGCATTTGTGCTTAAGCCTCATCTTCAACAAGAACATTATCGAGCAGAAGCCGCTTCTCTTATTGTAAAAAGCATTCAGTCTAGTGACAATTCTCATGATGATGTTGCGAATCGCGAGCGTTATCGCTTTTTGCGTTTTATTAAGTGAGGCACGTAAGTTCAACGATGAGCGAGTGAATTATGATAAATATTGGAAGGAATTTCAAGAGTTTATTAAATGGAAGAGAACAAAGGAGCTGGGCGAATACAATGTTGAGTTTCTAACGCGTGCGATCGGATTCGATGATGATCGAGACATTCAAAGGATTGATAATCAAGCTATACAGGATCTACCACCGACAAATCAGCCAGCTTTAGTGGCTAGATACGTTGTTAATCAAGCTGGTAATTGACTAACGTAGTATTATTGGTAGAAAATTCATAAAAATAAAGTATATACCTACATAATGCAATATAGTATGTAACAATATTACTCTTAATAAGTTGTCGTGACTCTGCATTACGGTAATATGTACTAATTTTCTACTAATAATATCATTCTATACACATCCTAACAGATATTGTTAATGCAAAATATATATTATATGTTCTCTGGATGTTTTTTTAGACATTTTTTTAACATGTATTGTTAGGATATATACATTTACAAGCTTTACATTTTAATTCTTTTAGAGATTTAATTAAATACAAACAAATTTCGACAAAAGAATTTTTCACAATCTGTATATTTTTATAAAAAAATATTCATATCGAAATTCATTATCGAAAATTAAAGCTGAAATTATAATGGAAGCAATATGCGCGCGTTTCATATTATTAGCATATTTTGTTATCTCATATATCTTAAATAAAAAAATATACGAAATAAACGAAATATAGAAGTAGCGAATTATATTGAGTGAGAGTATATGTATATACACAATGCGCTATTTGCTCTCGTCTTATCGTTGATCTTGTGTTGATCAAGCACATATGGCTAGATATCAATTCAAAAACTCGTTCGCTGTAGCGAGTACGATTTCTTCGAATATTACGATACTCATAAAATAATTTTATTGTTTTAAAGAGAAATCAGAGAATAGAAATCTTCATTAAAAATTACAAAATTCTATCATTTTCACTTTAAAATATTTCAATTCTTTTCTTGCATATAATATATGATAAAAGACAAAGAGACATGACTCGTGAATACAATTCAATCTATACAATCGAATGCATTAATGATGTATTTATATTTAAATATTGTATTTATGCGACAAGAACATAAAAGGTTCAAAGTCAGTTTGAGTCAGTCAAAGTCAATTTGATGTCATATTGACCAAATTTATATCTAAATATGTTTTCATTAATTTAATAACATCAACATGATGTCAAATGACATTACTTTGTGATGTACATTGGTTTGTGTTCTCCTCGGGATTTATAAGAAAAACATATCTTTCTGTTGATATAATTATTTTATAATTATACTGTTTCATGTTTTATCGGCAGATTGGGCAGCCATAGCGACGATAAGCACTCGAAAAGATATTGAAACTTTTCCTTTTGCGAATTTAATCTCTATCAGTGATGGACCTAGTGGAAACGGCACTGGAATACCATATATGTATCTTACCCCTCTTGATTACACTGCTCAAGATCTCGTTGTAAGTAAACTTCATACACATATAATGTAATCATGATATACAGTGCCTATTCTAGAATATTTCATGCGCGAGAAAGCAAAATGTCAAAAAGAAATGTCAAAAAGAATAAGACAATTTTGTTATAAAAAAATTTTAAGTCATTTGGTATATGCAATATTGCGATATTAATTACATTTTTAATTGGTACATCATATTTTCTGATAAATCAATAATAATGTTTTGGCAATAGGTTATCGTATAAGCTACATCATCATTTAATTCTATAATTAATTAATCATGGAAAAGTGTATATCAGCTTTCTTTCTTCTCAACCTTCTCTTTCTCATATCTATTGAAACTGAAATATTCTGTCATATATTATCTTCAATTGATATATTCAAATTAATCATTTGGTTTGTCATTGAAAGAGTCAAATCAATCACATATTGATAAGAAAATTGCGAAAAATATAACATCTTACATGATCTTTTTACAAAATTTTTAATTTCTTTAAAGTAGAATTTTTTATCATATTGATAAAATATCTAATTTATCTATCACGTCAAATTTTTTAACGATCGTATCGTATAAATGATTCATTATTACAGAAAGATCATCGCGCGACTCTTCTAGTATCATTGGCAGAAGGAAATTATTGCAAAGATAAACAATGGGATCCAATGGACCCGCGATGTGCTAGAGTTATGCTAAGTGGAAAAATTGTACCAGTCAGTATAAATTGTTACATTCTATTTATATTATTTGAATTATATTGATTTAATTATTATTTAAATTATTATTTAAATTATAATTTTAATTATAATTTTAATTATTATTATTATTAACATTTTCAATTTTATATTATTATTATTAACGTTTAATTATTATTATTAATGTTTTCACGGTAGGTGATGAACAATACTGAAGAGCATAAAACTGCAGAACAATTATTCTTCGATCGTCATCCGAAATTGGAAAATATGCCCGCAGGTAATATCGCATTTTATTACAGAATGTCACTTAAAAATTGCATCAAAAAGATGATATTGTATTAATTATTTATATAGATCATAGATTTTTCTTTGCCAAGTTGGAAATATATGCGATCGCTTTGTTATACAACTTTGGTGGACCAAAATACATTTCAGTGAAAGATTATTATCATCCGTCGTTGAATCATATCGTAAATAAATTATACAATCATTTCATTGTGGAATTAGTATCTAATGAGTAGATTCGGTAAATACTGTCACTAATAAATTCCCCGAGTTTTAATAATCGTGTGACATTGCTTTCTCTGAAGAAAGAAGTTGAAAAAGAATTTTTATATTTCAAATATAGATATATAATCATTATTATGTTGATATATAAAAAATAAATTGACTGTAAATATAAATTAATAAATGTGATTATGACATTCCTTCATTTATATTTCTTGATTGAAACTTTCAATGTTTTTTTATTTTTCATAGATTATCTTAGTTAATTACTTTTTTTTGCATTAAATATCAAATATGACAAATTAAGAGCACGCATCTGTCCATGTATTACTGCGCATGCGAAAGATTTTTCTCTTGTCCATGAAATAAGTAGATTACGAGAAACGTTCTGTTTGATCAAAGCCACAGCTGCAAAGTTTTTCCACTAGATCAATCAATTAAAAAAAGATCCTGAATTGGATGTAAATACTATATTATATTACTAGATTTACATGGATTTACATGATTTCCTATCTATGTTATAAATTTTTATGAAATATATAAATACGCGCACGTGGATACATTTATTTCATATAATGTACAATATGTACATTGAAATATCTGAAAAAGACGTTTTTTCGTTATATGCATATATGGATCATTATAGAATCCAGGGAAAAAATATCAACCTTAATTAACAATCTAATTTTATTTTTTCGACAATTGGAATGACAATCGAAAACATAAATCTTAATTTCGGTTTGATTACATTACATAAAAGTAAATTCTTAAAAACGCTGCAATATTGTAAATTAAAAATGTTTATATTTGTTTTAGGCCCGACGTATCAACGTTATTTCAGCTTTAAGCGAGACTTAAATATATGTGTATCTTTATCTTTCTTTCTAAATAAATAAAGACAGGCATATTTTTAAGTTTTGCTTAAAGCTGTAATAACGTTGATGCAACCAGGCTTAAAAAGATATTATATTTTATCGTTGTTTATATTTTGAATGACACTAATTTGAAAAATAACGCGTCGTTATATAAAACGTTGTACGTGTATGATGCGTTAAGATCATTGAATGGACAATCGCGATACACATGCCGAATTTAATTTATGATATTCGACTCTTCCCTAACAACACAGTCCAAGCGCATAATTAAAGGACAGTCAAAGGATATTTTATGTTCTCTGGATGTCCTTTCGATGACTCGTGTCCTTATTATGATCTACATCGCTTTACATTAATCACAAAGCTTATTATAAAAGGCGCGCAGTAGCGACCAATTCATTTGTGCTTAAGCCTCATCTTCAAGAAGAACATTATCGAGTAGAAGCCGCTTCTCTTATTGTAAAAAGCTTTCAGTGCAGTGACAATTCTAATGATGATGTTGCGAATCGTGAGCGTTATCGCTTTTTGCGTTTTATTAAGCGAGGCACGTATCTTCAACGTTCAAAGGATCAAGACTCATCATTCTCATCATCGAGCTCATGATTTACCATCGGCAAATCAATCAGCTTTAGTGGCTAGATACATCGTTAATCAAGCTGGTAATTGACCAACGTAATATTATTGATAGAAAATTAAAAAAGAAAATAAGTGGTATGTATGTAGTATATGTAACAATATTACTCTTAATAAGTTATCGTGACTCTGCATTACGATTATATGTATGTACTAATTTTCTACTAATAATATCTATACACATCTTAACAGCATGTAAGATATTATTAATGTAAAATATATATTATATGTTGTCTGTTTGTTTTCTTTAGACATTTTTTTAACATGTATATTGTTAAGATATATACATTTACAAGTTTTTACATTTTAATTCTTTTAAAAATTTAATTAAATACAAACAAATTTCGACAAAACAATTTTTCACAATCTGTATATTTTTATAAAAAAAAATATTTATATCGAAATTCATTATCGAAAATTAAAGCTAAAATTATAATAGAAACAATATGCGCGCGTTTCATATTTTATTATATATTTTACAAAAAATATATGAAATAAACGAAATATAGGCTGATGTTCATAGTCCGTTCTTATATTTAAGATCATCTTAAGTAAGATTTGAAAATGTTATACGGCTATTTTATTGGCTGAAAAATCTGGACCAGACTTAAGACAATCTTAAATATAAGAACAGATTATGAATACCGGCTATAGAAGTAGCGAGTTGTATTCAGCGAGTATATGTTCTTTTAAGCACATATTTGACTAGATATCATTTAATAAAAAAAACTCATGCGCTGTATGTACAACGATTTCTTCGAATATTGCGACACTCAAAATAATTTTATTGTTTTAAAGAGAAATCAGAGAGTAGAAATCCATTGAAAATTACAAAATTCTATCATTTTCACTTTAAAATATTTTAATTCTTCTCTTGCATATAAGATAAAAAACAAAGAAATATGACTTGTAAATACAATTCGATCCATCGCGCATACAATCGAATGCATTAATGATGTATTCGGCATTTAAATATTTAAATATTGTATCTCTGCGATCACAAGAACATAAAAATTAAGCCAATTTGATGTCATATAAATCAAATTTATGTCTAAATATGTTTGGTCTACATATATTTAACATCAACATGATATCAAATAAGATTACTTTGACTTGAAATATTTAGAGGATAGAGATAACTTATAAGGAAAACATATTTTTTTGTTTATATAATTATTTTTATAATTCTACTTTTTTATGTTTTATCGCAGATTATGCAGCTATAGCGACGATAAGCACTCGAAAAGATATTAAAACATATCCTGTTGCGAATGTAATCGCTTACAGTGATGGACCTGTTGGAAATGGCACTGGAATACCATATATGTATCTTACCACTCTTGACTACACTGCTCAAGATCTCGATGTAAGTAATCATACACATATAGTCATACACATGTAATCATAATATACAATGTGTAATCTAGAATATTTGATGTGCGAAAAAGTAAAATGTCAAAAAGAAATGTCAAAAGGAATAAGAAAATTTTGTTATAAAAAAAAATTTAAGTCATTTGATGTATCTATGCAATATTGCAATATTAATTATATTTTAAATTGGTATATCTTCTGATAAATTAAACCAATAATAATGTTTTGGCAATCAGTTTTTGTGCAATTTACATCATTATTTAATTCTATAATTAATTAAAAGCGTATCAGTTGTTAGCTGTATATCAGTTTTCTTCCTTCTCAATCTTCCCTTTCTGATATCCATTGAAATATTTGGTCATACATTATTTTGAATTGATATATTATAATCAAATTAATCATTTAGCTTGTCATTGAAAGGATCAAATCAATCACTTATTGATAAGAAAATTGGGAAAAATATTACATCTTATATACATGTTTATATACATGTTTCTTTTTACAAAATTTTAATTTCTTTAATGCAATATTTTTTATCGTATTGATAAAATATCTAATTTATCTATCACGTCAAATATTTTGACGATCATATCATATATAAATGCTTCATTATTGCAGAAAGATAATCGCGCGTCTCTTCTAATATCATTGGCGGTAACAGGTTATTGTCAAAATAAACAATTGGATGCAATGGACCCGCGATGTCTTAGAGTTATGCTAACTGGAAAATTTGCAGCAGTCAGTATAAATTGTTACATTATATTATTTGTATTATATTGATTTAATTATTATTTAAATTATTAATTAAATATAATTATAATTTTTATTATTATTATTATTACATTTAATTATTATTATTAACGTCAATTATTATTATTATTAATGGTTTCATGGTAGGTGAACGATACTGCAGAGTATAAAACTGGAAGCACAATTATTCTTCGAACGTCATCCGAAATTGAAAGTTTTGTTGGCAGGTAATATCGTATTTTATTACAGAATATCACTTAAAAATTGCGTCAAATGACATTGTATTATTTATTTATATAGATAATACATTCTACCTCGTCAAGTTCGACATAGGTGAGATCGCTTTGTTAGACAACTTTGATGGACCAAAATACATTTCAGTGGAAGATTATTTTCATCCGCCAGTGAATCATATTGTAAATAAATTATAAACATTCCTTTGTGGAACATCGTGTCTAACGAGTAGATTCGGTAAATAATGTAAATACTAATAAATTTCTCGTTTTAATAATCGTATGATATTGCTTTCTCTGAAGGAAGAAGTTGAAAAAGAATTTATATTTTTCAAAAATAGATATATAATCATTGTTATGTTGATGTATTGGAAATAAATTGACTGCAAATATAAATTAATAAATGTCATTATTACATTTCTTCATTTATATTCCTTGATTGAAACTTTCAATGTTTTTTATTTCTTTTCCATAGATTTTTTTATTTCTTTTTCATAGATTATCTTACCAATTATCTTTTATTGCTGTATATCGTGAATGACAAATTAAGCACGCGCTTCTGTCAACGCTTGTGTTACTGCGCATGCGATAGATTTTTCTCTTTTTCATGAAATAAGTAGATATATGAGAAGCGTTCCATTTGAATCGTAGCCACAACGGTGAAATTTTTCCACTAGACCAATCATTTGAAAGATCCTGAATTGGACATAAATACCATATTACTAGATTTACACGGATTTATGTTTTCCCATCTATGCTATAAATTTTTATGAAATATATAAATACGCGCACGTGGATATACATCATTTCATACAACATACGGTATGTACACTGGAATAGCTGGAAAAATATTTTTTCAAGATCGAAAAATACAAAATATAAATAAACATATTTGGAAATAATTTTATTTCAGTAATAATTTTCTATTATTAATGTACAGCAAAATTACGTGACAGGTTATGTCTTTCCGAGGACGCGGCGGTGGTTTTAGGGGAGCCGGTGGTTTCAGAGGTGGCCGAGGTGGCGGAGGATTTAACAGAGGACGTGGTGGCGGTTTTGATAGAGGCAGAGGGTATCTCATCAATATTGAAAATATTATTGATATCATACAGAATATTGTTTAATTAAATTTTTTTAAGTTAATTACAAGACATCTTAAGTAAACATTGTTTTTTGAAAATATTATTGATATCATACAGAATATTGTTTAATTAAATTTTTTTTAAATTAATTACAAGACATCTTAAGTAAACATTGTTTTTTTATCAATATAGGTATGATCAAGGACCTCCAGAAACAGTAACGCCATTAGGACACTATCAGTGGCCTGTAGAAGATATGATAGTTGTTAAAGGAGAAATTGAACAAATACCGTTTTTTAATGCACCCATTTATATGGCAAATAAACAACAAATAGGAAAGATAGATGAAATATTTGGTAATATTCGTAACTATTATGTCTCTGTTAAGTTAGAGAATGCAAAGCCCTCCAGTTTTGAGAAAGATACTCAGGTACATCGATATGAAATATAAGCTTATATGAAAGTTTATTATTTCTATTTGTATTAGTTTTACATGGATATTATGTATTCTCTAATTATTATTTATTGGTTTTAGTTATATATTGATCCAGCAAAACTGCTGCCTCTCCAAAGGTTTTTACCGAAACCTCCTGGAGAACAGAAAAGAGGTGGCGGTGCTGGTCGAGTTATGAAAAGAGGTGGCAGTGCTGGAGGAAGGAGAGGAGGTGGTGGTAGAGGTGGCAGAGGAGGAGGCTTTGGTAACAGAGGTGGTAATGATGGAAGATTTAGAGGACATGGAGGAGGTGGTGGATTCAATCGTAACAGTTCAGGTGGAGGTCGTGGAGGAGGAAGAGGAAGGTGGTAGAATCTAAGGATAATTTTATAAGGAGAATATCTTTTTCAAAATAAGTAACAAATCCTCTATAAGATATGACTATATATATATATAATTATATTATACATCATAAGAATAAATATTCTGTCTGTGTGACAGAATTAAATGTATTTTGTATAATTATTCTTTCAATAGTAACTTTACCTTTATTGATGGTTTAATTATATATTAACAATGATGCCAGCATTTACATATACATGTGCATACATTATATGCATGCATTGTAGCATAATGTATATATAAATATTAAAAATTTTATTAAAAAATTGAATGAGAAAGAAAGATAATTTAAATCAATCTTGATCAAATTTTATACATTTTCCAAGTTTTTTCTCTGCTCTTTTCAACAATTTATCACGTCCTCTTTGCTTGACTCTCCCCTTTCTATTCAATTTTTCTTCCCGATCACGTGCTATTTTATCCCAGTATGATTTCTCATCTTCATCTAAAAAATTGATATATAAAATATTAATATATATATACACATTAATAATTGATATATATACGTGATCGGTACATTAATCAATATATTGAATATATTGGAATATAATTCTAATATATATTTGCCTTTTAAAATTGTTAGGCATCTTCCTTCATAATTCTTTTGCACAAGCAATTGTGCAGCTTCCGCTGTATCACATCTTATGTAGGCTTCACAAGAACCATGTGTTACATCTATATATTTCACAGAATTGTTATCTTTTAATTCCATCTGAAATAAATATTTAAATGTAATATTTAAAATATATATTAATATTTTATTACAAATATGTAAAATTATATAGAATAGATATATTAAAATCTGTAATAATTCTGATATACCTTGAAACTCTGTGGATCTGTGCAAGGTTCATCCATTTCAACTTTTACTATAATCCCTGGTGTATAATTAATCCGTCCATAAAGTGATTTTTCTGTCTCGCTAATTTTTCCATTATCTTTTTCATTTTTTAATTTATAATTTAATCCAGGTGTATCATAATACCATTTCTTTCCTGTCATATTTTCACTTTTTTTCAAATGCCCTTTCAGTAGTTGCATTTTAGTTCTTTGCAAATCTAAATATTTGTTTCTAAGACGTTTCCAATCTGGTTTTGCCATCACATGCAATCCTAGAGCATTACAAATATCATCATCCGGAACTTTGCTTCTCTTTTTTCGATTTTTTTTCTTCTTTTTTTCATCAACATTAGCTTCCTCGATATCGCTATTTGTTATTTCATCTCTTGTCATGGAATGTTTTTCAGTTTGTAATTTACCATCTGCCTCGTTACTTGTAATTTTGCCATCATCACTTGTATTTAGATATACCGATTTTGTTCCTTTATTTTTATTTGATTTAATTGCTGATTTATGAGATTCTTTTTTCACTTCGCCACTGACATTTTCCATAACATTAGTATCATCTATCGTGTGTCTTTTTTTCTTCTTTTCTGTGATTTTACGATTATTTTTATTTAAAATTTCTTGATTTTTTTCTGTACTACTGTTTTCAGTGGTATCAATTTTGATGTCGCTTTCATCCGTGACAAATAATTTTTCAGAAGCAAGTTTCCTCTTTTTTACACTTTGTTTATTACTATTATTAGCTAAATTTGTTTCATTGTCACATGTTTTATCACTATCTTCGATTTCATCTTTTGAGGTCTTTTCTTTTTCATTCTGCTGATCTGCTATGCTATGATCTATAGTTTCTTTTCTTTTTTTCTTGATTTTAATATTTTCTGTATTTTCATCTGTATTAAATGATTTTTCTGAAACAAGTTTTCTTTTTCTTAGATTTTGTTTATCAATATTATCTGTTATATTCGTTTCATTATTGCAAATATTATCATTGTTTTCACTTTCATTTTCTAATGTCTTTTCTTTTTGAATATTTTCTAATTTTATTTTCTTAAAATTTGTATTATATGTTGGAAATGAATCTTTATTTTCATTTGTTTCATTAAAAGTACTTATACTTAATACATCATGGGGAGCTGTATTGTAAGGTAAAACACATCCTTTTTTTTGAAATGCCTGAAAAATAAAATATATAATATGAAATTACAAAAAAAAATTGTAAATATATTTAATTTTTTATTCATTTACAAATATATAACAATATAGTCATATTGATATTATTTTTCTACTTTCTCACCTTAATACATTCTTGGGCACTCTTTATTGTATCAAATTCTATAAATGCAAACCCTTTTATCTTTCTATTGCTCTTGTAGCGAGGAATCGAGACATATTCTACCGATCCAAATTTAGAAAAAATAGATATTAACCAATCGTGATCAGCATCTGGAGGTAAATTTTGTACATAAACTGTACATTCATCTACATTTTCCTTTCTGTTAATTGGTGTTAATCGACAGACCTTTGTACCATCTTCCGACACTTTTAATACGGTTGATTTCTGTAGAGCCTTAGCTATTCTATTTGTGTCCATGGTTAGTTCGCGCAATTTGTTAAATTGTGTGAATACATTAAGATCTACATCTACAGAAAAAGAGACAAATTAATTTTTTGATATTTAAAAAATCAAAGTATCAAATAATGCTATATCATATTAGATAAATCTAGTCATTAAACTTAGATAATTAAGAATATAAAAAAGGAAAGTATACTCACAGGAATTTTCTTTCAGTAGCTCGGATAAAAAACGATCTTTACTCAAGTTTGCATCACTGAAATAAAACTCCATTTGCTTAAGTATTGATGCATGCAATGCTTTCTTCCTTAGTCTTGGTTTACTATGCGAAACACTCGATTTATTGTTTCGTTTAATTGTATCAATTTTTAATTCTTGTACTTGAGGAACTGGAATATTTTCCGAAGCTAGTTCCATATTTGATCCCTGTTCTTCCATCACCATTGTATTTTCAAAAAATCATAAAACAAACTTTCTAATAAAATATATAGTCCATGTATTTCAAGAATGGTTTATTGACTATATTGTTTCTACAAACAAATTTTAATAATCAGTTTATCGAGCAAATTATTTTATCTAACAAATAATTCTCATTACATATTTATTTTCTAGTTTAAATAAAACTTGGTAATATTATTTGAATTATATGAAAATAATTGAAATAATACAATATGATGAACAGTTATAAACCGTTAGATAATGAAGATTATGAAAGAAGTAAGATTATGAAATATCGATCTATTTTATTTATATTTTTTTTGCGTTTTTTCTTTGCTAAAATACCTATGTAAATGTAAATGAAACTTCACAGAAATTAACGAAATATACTCTGTAGAATATATATTTACCTTATTTGTAATTCTCGATATTAATAATAATTACAATGCGTATAGGTTATGAGAACCGGTAAAAAAAAAATGAACTTCTGTAACTAGCTGTACCAGATTCACTGTATTTTATTTTGATAATCAAAGTGTTTGCCAAAGTATTTGCAGACTCACTCGATGAATATATTAATACCACGATCTACCCAAAATTATTTTATTTTCTTTTAGATATCGATCCGACAAACTGCCTTTTTATCATCGCCAGAGAGAAGCTGATCCCTGGATATTCCCTCTGTGGACAAAAACGTGAACATGAACTACAAAGTTAATGTCCACGAATGTTCTCAGAGAGTAACATGTCTCTCTGATAATATAAATAATATAAATAAAAATATAAATAATTTATTATATAAAAATATTAGTATGTTCTCTGTTTTCACACTATTATTTATTTATTTATTTATTTGTGTGTGTTTATTTGTGTCTTCTTTTTCTTTTCAATATCATTTATTTATTTATTTATTTAGCTCGCTATAAGTCAATCTTTTTAAATTAAATTATATAGAACTAAATATTATAGAATTTGACTTCGGAAAAGCGCGGTAAAATAATCGAATAAATACAAATAATTAGCTCCGTGATAAATAATTTAATAAATAATCAATTTTAATCAATAAATTAAAATATTTCCAATAATTTAATATTCCATGCTAATGTATATTTTATAATATATAAAATATTTCGGCAACGAATTATCGATAACACGGCGTTCGACTTTGGCAACAAAATATATAAACAGTTAACGTGCTATTACTGTTTTTTGTCATCATTCGCACGGTGACTCTTGAATAATAAAGTAGTGAGAAATGTTCGAATATTGTAATTTTCTTACTAAACACGATAACAATTAATATCGAAATATAATTTGCTTTTAATATTAATAAAAATTAATTAATTAAAAATTAATTAACAATATGAAACTGTATCACAGCCATAAATCTTAATCGAATGCTTCATTATCACGATTAAAAATTGAAACAGGATATATAAAAGGAGATAAGAGAATTAATTATGTAATGATCTTTCGATCATTGCTATTAATTATAATATTTCTTTAATAATATTAAATAAAATTAAATATATTTTGAACAATTAAATTTTCTCAATTCTTAAACAATATATAATTTAATCGAGAATCGATTAAATTATAGGAATCTGAAAATATTAAATAATCGCTACGATCGTTGCAATTTTTACGGCCAATAATTATTATTTTAATATTTAGAGTTAAATATATTTTATCTATTATCTTATCGTTCTATTTAACAATGTAAATATAATTTGGATTATGAGAGAAACAAAGTAAAATAATCGAATTAAATGCAAATAATTAGCATAACGAAAGGCTCCATGATAAATTGTTTAATAAATAATCAATTTTAATCAATAAATTTTAATCAATAAATTGTTTTATAGTATATAAATTATTTCGACAACGAATTATTAATAACATTATGTTCGACTTTGATAACGTAAACAATAGCGTGTTATCGTTTGTACATTACGGTTTGCTATCATTTGTTCGGTGACATTCGAGCAGTAAAGTAACGATAGGAAATGCTTCGTATTAAATGTTGATTAAATGTTTAATAAATAATCGTTTAATTAATCTACAAATTGAAAAACTTTTACAATTTAATATTTTCATGTATAACAGTATATGTTATAGTATGTAAAATATTTCGGCAACGAATTATCGATAACATGGTATTCGACTTTGGCAATATAAACAATAGCATGCTATTTATTACGGCTTTATTATCATTCGCATGGTGTCACTCGAGCGATAATGTAGTGATACGAAACGCTTTAAATATTATTGAATTCTTTTTCTAAACACGATTACGATTAGTATCGAAACATAATTTGATATAATTATTAATAATTAAAAATAAATTAACTTATGGAAAAGGTCATGAAAATGTATCGATGTAACGATAAATCTTTATCAAATCGCAATCATTAATTAATGCGAATAAAAATTGAAAAAGGAAACATAAAAGGGGATAAAGAAATTAATTTTATTATGATCTTTTGATTATTGATGCTTATTATAATAATTTCTCTAACGATACTTATTAAAATTAAATAAATTTCGACCAATGCTACATATACACATGTATATATTTATTTACATTGATGTATATTAATATCATTTAATATTTTATATAATTTAAAGTTTATATATTTAGAATATATTTATAATATATATACATATAGAATATTTTAATATTTCACATTGGTGAAAAAATTAAAATAAATATTATTGAAGAACTAAATTATTATTAAAGATAAAAGCAAATAATTAATTTCACAAATAATAAATATAATAAAATAAAATAAATTATAAATTATTCACGATTGTTTCGCCATCGCACGATGCGTTTAATGAGTTTTTTTCGTTTCTCTCGTTTATTTTTTTCTGCTTTATAATATTCATTTGATATTCAAAAAAGTAATTACGCTAATCAGCATATGATCATACAGCAATTTACGCTTTGTACAACACTCGCGACGTTACACCATGCCTTTTGTATTTTGCTACGTGATAATAATGCAATATATCTCAAAAAATTATGACTCACTCGACATTAATTAAAATTAAAATCAAAACGCGCCACTCGCTGTGTAAATAAAAATCGTACAAATTAATAATCACTAATTGGAAAAATTATACAGAACAATCGCGTTTTGAAAGATCGATTCTCGACGAACGATTCGAGTCTTCCAGCGAGAAGTCAAAATTGAGTTCGAATGCGTAACGCGCGTAAACATAATATATCAATTTGTCATATAACAATTCTTTTAAGAAAATAACTAGTATACAGTTTCACTAACTGGTCAATTGATCGGTTTTTATAGTAATTAAATCAGAAAACTGTTTCGATATACTGATTATTTATTTTAAAAGTTTATTCATTGTTGCCGCGATAATGTTAACGTACGGAATAAACGGAATACATTCGTAAGTTACAATTTTATTATTAATAAATAGTTGATTTGCTCTTTCCATTATTAGAAATACTCGATTATGCGATTGGAATATAATTAGAATATAATTTCGAAACACATATTTCGCGTGATGCGTTCATTTAATTAAAAAGAATCAAATGCAATTAAGAATCGATGTGTGTGGCTGGAATCAAAATTATAAATTATCATTTCGTAATTCTTAGGAACAATAATTATTCTTTTTTTAATATTTATAATTAAGAATATTTTGTCCGATGCTTTATCATATAATTATGTGATAATTTAAATATATATAATTCATCTGAGAATGCGCAGTAAAACGATCGAATGGCAAAATCGAATAATTAACGTAATGGAAAGCCTTGTATATTAATCGTTTGATGTATATTAATCGTTTAATAAATAATTAATCTGTACATGTATGATTTTGACATGTGTGATTTTAAAAATATACTTGTATATAAGTTCAATTTTCATATATGTACGTCATAGTACGCGTAAAATATTTCGGCAGCGAGGTCAATAACACGGCGTTCGACCTTGATGACGTAGCGCTGTATTGTCTACATAGGCGAAGATCATCTCCCTCACCTTGTATCATTCGCACGGCGACATTCCAGTAGTAAAGTAGTGATACGGAACACTTCGTATTATTGAATTCTTTTTCTAACAGTGCGATCGCGATTAATATCGAAATATAATTCGCTACGACTATTACAATTAACAATTAATTAACTCTTAATGAATAACATGAAACTATATGGCGATGATACATCCATCGAAACGCGATCCTTCATTATTCCAAATAAAAATTGAAACAAAAATTATAAATACATAGACGATCTTGTATTATTTACGACATTCCAACAGCAAAGTAGTGATACGAAACACTTCGTATTATTGAATTTTTTTTCCTAAACGCGATCTACGATCATTCTTTCAGTGGCCTTCGAACAACAATGAGGTTGTGATGTGAGACGATCCGATCCATACATTATCAAATTCTTTCTCTAACAATTATTTTGAACATTTCTTTATATAATAGAATATCTCTTATCTTTTATATTTTTATTTATCGTTTATATTTGCAAATTAAAATTTATATAGTATATTACAAAATTAATTATATAATATATTATATATAAAATTATATATAATATAATATAACCCTCCCATGGGGTACACCTTGTCGCGGTGGGAGGGCTTAGTACCTGGACGGTTCTTTAATGTTTATCTTAAATTTTCCAATTTATGATAAATCTTAAGGTGCCTGAATGGGAAGCCAAGTACCCTTTCGCGTCGTCAATGCCGTCAACGTGTCGCGGACGGCAAGCGCTTCGTCAACGCGTCGCGTTAGGTGTATGCATATTAGGGAATGCCGTTAAAGGTATATACATTTTAAGTATATACATCGCGCGATCAAATATAAAATTTTTAATCGCATCGAAATTGTGCGGGAGTGCCGTTCAGTATCGCGCGTAAAATAATAACGAAAATAGCGATATAAAAATATCGCTCGCGAGTGCGGGAGTGTCGTTAAGTATCACGCGTCTAAGATTGAGAGCAGGAGAAGGCCTAGGAGAGGCATCGGGCTCCGGCAGAACAACCTTTTGGTAAGCATTTATTTATTTGTAATTATATATTAAATATTAAATATATTTATTATAATTTAAATTATACAATTAAACAATTAATCGCAACAATTAATTTGATGTTTTATTTATATTTTTTATTTATATTAAAATAAGAGAGAATTAAAGAAAAAATTTTTAAATTAAAGCTATAATTTTGTAAAGGTGTAAGCTTTTATAAAGTTATAAGAGAATTATTAGTAATGTTCTTTAAAATTTAAAGAATTATTTTATTAATCTACTATTATTATATGCATTGAATACAAAATTCAATGTATATACAACAATTTTTGAATTATTTTGAACGCTATTACATTAGAATCTTCTTTTTTTTGTTATAGATCGATGCAACAACCCTGATGATCTGAGAGGACGAGCAGGCCTAGGAGAGGCATCCTGCACCAGCGGAGCAACCTGATGGTGAATATTTATTATTTATATATTTGTTAAAAATCGTACATATAATAATACGGTTTTATTATTTAAATGAATTAAAGAAAAATTAGAAAGATTTTTATAAAAATTATATAAAAGTTTCTATATATGTATATTTAAAAGATAGTTTCAGAATTTATAAAATTTTTCCATACATGTTTACAACTGCTTATTATTTTACACCGGATATGAAATTCCGCATAATAATATTTTTTTGAAATATCGATTTTGAGCATTGTTATAAATGAATTTTATATTTGTATGTTACAGACAACGAGCTTCGATAACAACAACTCCGCTGTTGCGCATCAGTGCCGGTGAGTGAACAAAAACTTTTTACTTTAAGGTAACGGATTTGTAGAGATTGTAGATGTATATGTAGATTGTAGATTGTAGATTAATCCGTTGCTTTAAAATGGATGAGTTAGGATAGATTGAATTAAATAAATTTTTTATAAATTCTTTCGAAATGCTTTGCATTTATTGCAAAAATATATTTAAATATTAATTAAAAAAAGAAAATCAAGAAAAGATTATTTTTGTAAAGATTTTGTCTAATTTATTAAATAAAGAACACACATTAATAGTTTTATCAATTTTATTAATTTCTGATGCTACTTTATTCTTATAAAGAGTACTTATCTTCTTATTTCTTATTCATCGTAACTCATCCATCGTAAAATTTGTTTGTAGATATTATTTTTAAACTTTACTTTAACTTAAGATAAAGCCAAATGATTCATTAATTAAATAAATGTTGTAATATGATAAATGTTATACACACTTTAATTTTATATTTTATTATAAATTATATATTACTATAAATATTTACTAATTATATATATTATTATACTATCAATCAATTTTGATTGATAATCTATACAGAGACTTTTATATTATAAGAATTCTCTATATATTATACTAAACTGCTAACAGTTGAAGTTATGCTAAATTCTGTGATGCCCGACATAAATTCTGCCCAGTTATAAACGGTTACCCTTGTTTTACCATGAGATATGGTCGTGTTAGTCACAGTTACAGTCTAATATAATATATAAAATTTATAGTAATTTGGCTTTATTTTAGTTAAAATAAAGTTATATTCAAATATATAATGAACGATCATTCGATTTTACAATTGTTACGATGAGCGTGAAATATTTACGCTCATTTGCCGGTAATCAACCGGCAAAAGAAGGAGTGTTTATCTCCTTTTTCGATCTCTGATTAGAGATCGAGCGAGATAATGGCCAGGACAAAAGGCAGGTTCAACTGGCCTGAAGAGCACGCAGTTAGGATACGCGGTTAGGATACGCGGTTAGGATACGCGGTTAGGATACGCGGTTAAAGTACGCGGTTAGGGTACGCGATTAGGGGAATGTAATTAGGGCATTGATTAAAACATATTAGAGAGAGGCTCCTTAAATCTCGAATAAATTTTGTTTTAATAAGTTAATCAAGAAGTAGGGTTGTTAGGGATAAGGTTTATAGAATTTATAGGATTGATAGGGTTGTTAGGGTTCATAAGGTTGTTGAGGTCATTATTTCTTTCAATATTTCAATTTCTTTCAATATTCTAAATATTCTTCCAATTATTTCAATAATTCTAGGGAATTAAAGTTATATAAAAAAATTAAATTTAAATTAATTTTAAAAATATTTGAAAAATGAAATTTGAATTATCATAATTATTTTCAAAAAATTAAATAAATTGCCTAATTATAAATATTTAAAAAGTAGTTTAACATATTATATTTCATTTTTAAAATTAAAAATATATTTTATATATATATATATATATATATATATATATATAAGTTACATAATATTAAATCCAAGTGTTAATGCTGTTAATATCAAATTATTCATGTTTTTAGACATTTAAATAAATTGAATATATTTATTTGATATTGATAGTATCATAAATATATTTGTAACTATAATAATTGTAACAAATTTGTAATTAAAATTGTACTGCAGTTATAATTGTATTTTAATTATGATTTAATATTGATATTATAATTGTATATAAAATACAATTATGACTGTAATTTATATTATATTAAATTGTATTTATGAGTAAAAATTATATGAAATGCATTCTTATGTAAATTATACGAAAAATTATCGAATGTAATGATAATATAATAGAAATTCATTAAATATATTTTTTTCTATAATATATTTATATTATATACGTATATATATATATATATATATATTTTTCTTTTTTTAACTATTCATAAAATTAACTGCGCTTGTGTTTTTATATCAAAGAGTCATTAAATTCGGGAAATTTTATATATAAATTTTAAATTTATATAATTTTATATATTTCAATTTTATAAATATTAGATTATAAATTTTACAAATGTTGCCAATTTTTTTATAAAAATATATATATTAATAAATATATTTATTTTATAAATAAATATATTTTATATTTTTAAATATAAAAAATATCAAATATAAGAGCAAAATATAAAATGCAAAAATTCGATGTTAAATTAATGATTAAGTATTAATTAAAATTTAATGAACACCTTTTATTTTATAGAATCACGATTCATTTATTATAAATTTAATGATATATATTCATTTTATCTATTTACAGATCGGAACTAAATGTAAAGTAAATTAATAAATTACGATTACGAAAATATCATATTTTTTCCGCGTTTTGTATATAAATTTCTTAGATGAGATTGCCGTTTTAATTAAAAAGTCTTATAACTGTACCTCAGTGTAATATTGCTAAATATTACTAATTAAATATAAAAAAATATCGAATAAAAAAGTCGAATATAAAAGTGTAAAGATTCGATGTTAAGTTAACGATTGAATATTAGTTTAACAAAATTTAATAATCGCCTTCGATATTATAGAATCGCGAACTAATTTTGAATTTAATAATTTGCTTTTAATCAGATTTATACATTTACGAATTTCGTGTCGGAACTATTCGTGTATCGGAAATATTCGTAAAATATATTAATAAATATTAATAAATTATGAATGCGAAAAAAAAACTGTTCTTCCCGCGTTCTTCGCGCGTTTATTAAACGAGATTGCCGTTTTAAAGTTTAAAGGAGTCTTATCGCTCTCTCGTGAGGTGACCATTAATAAAAATTGCGTGACTCGTACCGGTGAGGAGTTGAAACGATTTTCATCATGGAGGATTATTTATTATCGATTCCTGTAAGATCTATTTGCGACGTCTAGTTCGATGCCCTGTTGAAAATTAGAGATTTTCATTGTAGGATTGTAATTAATCCTAGGTTTTCCTGGCAATTCTTGAAAGCAGTGATTTTGGAGCAACGTCAACGACGAACGCCATACGCCTCTTTAAACCCGGATTAATTTAAATAATACATTTAGAAAAGAAAAAAATATTTTCTTCATTGAAAATGTGTTATCATTATTACTATTCATATTATTGTCTTAATACTAAAAAATCCTAATAGTAGATTATATATGGATATAACTATTGTACATATATAAATTTTTATTTTTCAAGTAATTTCAAATTGCAATTAGATTTTATTGACATTTTTGATAAAAATGATTACGAACGAATATATTATATTAATTAATATAATTTATCTTTTTTGAAAAATTATTTCTAGGGGAATATTAATTAATTTTTAGTTTCTTTTAAGAAACTATTTGCAGGTGTTGGACATCCCGCCATTTTAGAGAACATTAATTTATATATATATATATATATATATATGTATGTATAATAAAATACATGCACAAATTAACATATCCAAAAAATTTTTATAATTTTTCTTAATATTACATATGTTATGAATGAAATTATATATATGAAGGTAATATAAAATGTGCGAGTACTTAAAAATTATGAGACAAATCGAATGGGTACCTTGATAACAATAAGATAAAATCGGCAAATTAATTTAAATGCTACTAAAAATAATAAAAAAGTAGTACGCAGAATTAACTATTTGAAATTATTTGATTTATTTTATCTTACAAATTATTCGAATTGAAATTTTTTAAATCTTGCTGTTATGGGGTTTGATTCGTCTCGCGCGCGCGAACAGTTGGTACCCCAAAATTATTATACGTATTCGCACATTTAACACAAGTTCCAATGATGCATGTATTTCATTATTTATAAATATAATCGTTCGTAATCATATTTACATAAAAATCGTTATATCCATTTAGTTTTCAATAAAGAGATATATTTTTTAATAATAATAGAACATATTTTCTGATGTAAATTTTAATCGTGAATTAAATGACAACGAGGGTAATTGTCGTTGATTTATTACTGAAATCATTCCTATCGGGAGTAGTCTGGAAGATCCAGGATTCGTTCTCTCCTACAGTGGGATCCCTGACGTTCAACGAGTCATTTAACTTTTCTTCGCAGATCGTTCTTGCGAAATCTGATATAAAAACAAGATGTTAATTGTTCATCTTTAAGATCGTTCTTTAAGATCCTTTTTGTCGAATATTAACCGGATATTAATTATTATATTAGAAAAATTATATATTATCATATCGAAATTAAATATTCCAAATATTATTGATTTATTTATTCATCGCGTTTTCTTGAATTTTAAATAGCAATTTATCTTATAATTTAATCGTCGGTTTATATCGAAGTTCTTCTATTTTTTCGCGTTTTTGAATATTTTCTTTAATAGTCTTTAATTATGCACGAAAAATATATATTTTAGTCTGAATCGCGATATTCATATAAAATCGCGTATTAATCGTAAATAAATCAGATAGTGAATATTACATTTAAACAAGCAAATTACATTATAAACTTCAAATGTTTTCGAAATATCTTTGCATTTGTGTATAATTACAGTTATAGTAATTATCTCGCGCGCGTATCTATTGAGGTTTTCTTCAATTATTATATTATAAAAATTATATGTATTGCAATCGAATATTCTGAATATCTGATTAATTTATTTATTCGTCGCGTTTTCTTGCGAATTTTAAGTTGCAATTTATAATTTAATCGTTAACTTACATGGAAACTTTGGCGATAACGTGGTTTTATAGTTTTTTAAAACTCATGATCCCCATTTTATATTATTTAGCTATCATATACAATATACATATATGTTATTCTCAATCGCGACATTCGTATAAAATCGCGTGTTAATCACGAATAAATCGGACCTTGAATTTTATATTTGCAAACATTACATATTACATATATCGCGCGCGTGTCTATGCTCCGATATTATAAAAATTATACATACCGTAATTGAATGTCCCGAATATCATCGATTTATTTATTTATCGCGTTTTTTCGCGAATTTTAAGTAGTGATTTATCTTATAATTTAATCATTGATTTACATCGAAGATTTGTCTATCTCTTTTCGCGTTTTAAATATTCTTTAAATAGTCTTTAAGAGTACAAATAGCACAAATAGTATAAATTGTACAAAATACGTTTGTTGTGCAACTATTTTTTCCTATAATTTAAAAGACGATTGATAATTTATTAATGACTCTTTGAATCGCGATTGTTTACATTATGTAAATCTTATAAAACTCTATTATTACATCGATTATTAATAATAAATATCATATAATTAATAATCGCTAATTAGTCTTGTCTAAATTATATGAAAATTTTTAATAAATTCTGTATTTTACGGATATTTTCGATATTTTCGTGTAATCTCATGTAATGAACTATTTTAGCTTCAAATTATATATTTTATATTAACTTTTGTATCATTGTATGTACGCACACATATTTGTAACATTGTAATAAATTTTGTAAATTTTGTATACATTTGTAATATTTGTAAACAAAATTTGTAATAAATTTTGTAATAAAATTTGTAATAAACTTTGTAATAAATTAAAAAAATAAAATAAAAAAAATTCCTCCTCAAGTATCTCCACCTTACCGAAGGCTTTTGCCGGGTGAGGAGGTTTGTGCACTCTAATGATCCTGAGAGCTATGCCGGCGGTAACATCGACTAGTATTCATGTAGTTTGTTTTTATATTTAAGATCATCTTAAATATGATTAAATATAATTAGATTGTATCTTAAGATTTAGCCAATGCAATGGCCATTAACATTTTCAAACTTTAAGATGATTTTAAGTATACAAAAACGGACTATAAGAATATTAGCCGTAGTTATTGGTAGGGTCACCCATGCCGGACAGGTCGAAGAGTAGGAGTCAGACTAAGAGAGATACAAATATTATATATATATAAGACAATTAAAATGATTGAACTTCGTCAATGCAATGATTTTACAAAGTTTACAAATATTACAACATTTGTAAAATATTTTTATTTATTATATTGTGCAAAGTTTAAAACAAATGGTCATAGTGTTTCTAAGACACAAATTATTTTCTGTTTCAAAATTTATAGCAACATTACGTACACATATAATTATTGTATTTTGAGCATAATTATATTAAAAGTGAAAAAAATACATTATTTAGTAAAAACTTGAAAGCAATGACTAAGAAAATTTTAAAGAGGACATTTATTGTCAACGATAGTGATATTCGAGATTGTGGAATGCATTGAAATCGAAATGTATACTTATGAGTTCAAGAGATACAATCGTAGCACATAAAATATTTCATGACTACGAATTTAGATTGAAAATGATTCTCGCAGATAAAATATGAAGCGCGGAATCAAATAATTCACAAGTAATGAAATATCGCGATACATTAATAATGTTTATTAATAATTAATTTGAGAATTTCAAGAAATAGAATATTTAACAAAACTTATTTTACGTTATTTATTTATTTTATGAAATATTTCGTCGACGACGAATTACTATTACGTGACCTTAATTCTTTGTGACGTAGGCAATGTTGACACGGTTACCTTTGTGTCCTTCGCGCGATGAGACCGAGTGGAGAGGAGGGAGAAGAAACAGAGCCGCTCCGTATGTCGCATTATTTTTCGATCATTCCTCACGGTTACTCCGACTTGAATACAACGCGAAGAATAAAGTATTTTGCGTTTTACATAAAAATATATATTTCAATAAGATTTTAAGAGATAAATAATAGGAATTATAAATTATCTTCTCCTTGTGCGATCTTTATAGCTGGTAATCTTTCTAACTTGAATTAACGACACTTGATTATACACGAATTCGATTATATCTCGCGATTTAAATTTATTATCGATTTAAATCAAGTTTATCGAACATTTTCGAAAACGATCCGCATAGATGAAATATGAATCGTGAAATCAAATAATTTATAAGTATTGAAATGTCGTCATCAATATCGTTTATTAATAATTCAAGAAATTCAAAGAATAGAATATTTAATATAATATTTAACATGACAATTGTTGTGCCAAATTTTGCCAACTCGAGACAGCTTATTTTTAAAATAAAGTTTATGACTCATAGATTACGGATATGCGAGTCTCTAGATGGACTAAATTACCGTTTAATTTTAATTTTTATCCTTTAAAAAAAATACTCTTTTTTCAACTATTTTCTTCGAAGTATCATAAACTTTAAGCCAAGAATAAAGTCCAATCTCTAGTTGAGAAAATTTTGGGTAACAAGTTTATGGGCACTTGTCCGTACTCTTTAATTTATATTAAATATTCATCGATAAGGAATAAATTAACTGTTCGGTCTTTATACACGGTTTGGCCTTCGTTCTTTGTAACACAATGTTTATACGGGAACATTTTTGTTGTCATTCGCACGATACAATTCGAAGGAGATGCGGCAAAAGTCACTTTGCATATATCGCATTCTTTCCATCATTTCTTACGGTTATTATAAATGATTATTATGAGATATTGTTATATAAATAATTAATATTTGATTTCTCATTAACTGAATATATCGTGCAGCTTATATTTTTTTACTACAGTAAAGTTATAATAGAATAAAGTATCAGTCTCATGTTTGTCGAAAGTATCATTCAAAGCATTGTGCGATTGTCATATTCTGATTGAGTGTTGATTAGTACATGTCCGAACATAATTAAATAGCGTTTTCGCGAGTGAGTATTTTATCACTGCCTTGAAAGAATGAACAAAACATAAAAGCAGCACATTCAGGTACCGAAGCTTCATTAAATTTATATAATGTGTGATTAATGAATAATTAATTTGAATTAATAATATAATCGATATAAAATACAATATAATATACAATATAAAATACAATCGTGGCACATAAAATATTTCGACTACGAATTATTAATAATACAGTGTGTTCAACCTTGGCGACGTAAACATAAACGCGCTACTGTATCCCGGCTCTCGATTCTATTATCATTTGCACGGTGACTCTCGAACAAAGATGTAATAGCGCGAGACGTTTTGTTAAATTCATTTTCTAAACGTGATCATTATCGAATAATTATTTAACAGAATAATATAATAATATGATTAATGAGTAATTAATTTTTATGAATATATAATATAATATAATCGATATAAAATACAATCATAGCGCGTAAAATATTTCATGAATTATTAATAATACAGTGTGTTGAATTTTAGCGACATAAAGAATAACGCGCTACTGCATCCTGGCTCTCGATTCTATTATCATTTGCACGACGACTCTCGAACAAAAATATAAAAGCGCGAGACGTTTTGTTAAATTCATTTTCTAAACGTGATCATTATCGAATAATTATTTAATATAATAATATGATTAATGAGTAATTAACTTTTCTGAATATATAACCGATATAAAATATACAATCGATATAAAATACAATCATAGCACGTAAAATATTTTGCGACTACGAATTATTAAAAATTATTAATAATTATTAATAATACAGTTCAACCTTGGCGACATAAACAATAACGCGCTACTTTATCCCGGCTTTCGATTATATTATCATTCGCGAGGGGACTCTAGAACAAAAATATAATAGCGCGAGACGTTTTGTTAAATTCATTTTCTAAACGCGGTAATTGTCGAATAATTATTTTATATAATAATATGATTAATGTGTAATTAACTTTTATGAATATAGAATCAATATAAATTATATAATCGATATAAAATACAATCATAGCACGTAAAATATTTCGACTACGACTTATTAATATCATGCTCGACCTTGACAACGTAAACAGTAGCGCGTTAATGTTTACATCTCCCTTATTATCATTCATACGGCGACATTCGAGGAATAAAGTAGTGGTGCGAAACGCTTTCTATATCATATTGAATTCTTTTTCTAAATGTAATCGTGATTAATATACAATTTATTATATTTATTCTAATTAATGATTATTTAATTAATGATTATTAAACTTTTGATAAATACGAAACGATTTTTATTTTGACGATAAATTTTTATTAAAACACAATTATTCGTTATTACAAATAAAAATCGAAATAAAAGAGATAGATACATAAATTTCGTTATATTTTGATTATCGATATTTATCAAATGATAATCATTTCTCTAACAATGCTTGCTAAAGTAAAATATATTTCGTTCGATACTTCTTAATTTTTTTTAAAAATATAAGTATATATTAATTATTAATTAAACAACAGCTCTATCATGACATTTATTATTTGAATTTTTTGATCCTATGATTTGTATTTTATATACTTATATATTTTATATACTTATATACGTATATCAACAATAATAATAAGCATTATTATAGCGAGTGGCGTATGATTTTGATCTTGCGCAAATGTTGTGTCACCCTTTTACAATATAATAAAGTGCGAATTTTACGTTTTTGATTATTTCGTGATCGGGAGCGTCATGCAAAGTGTCGCATGTATTCGAATATTAATATGTTAAATCATATATTCGCGGATAAGTGTAAATGTGCCATTAGAAAACAGTGATGGATGTAAGAAGACGGAAGAAAACAAGGAGATTGTATATGCATTGGGCATTACATATATATATATATATATATATATATATATATGCGGTAAGTAATTTATATAAATTATTTATCAATTATATTATTTTCAAACCAGATACACGATTCCTCCGAATTTTTTTGATATTAAGTCAATCGTATGATAAACAATTAATCAATAATTTAAAATAAAAATACTTTTCTAATTTAATATTTTGCGCACATACACACACACACACACACACACACACCCCCCTATATATATATATATATATATATATTATTTATTAATAGAATATATATTTAAAATGTACATATTCATTTCGTTTTATTTCTTTGATTATGATTTAGTAGTAATTTTAAATTATAACATATATAATATATATATTTATAAAAAATATTCCATTTTATTTTAAAATAATTAGAACATTTATAAAATTTTTTATTAATTAATACTTTCAGGTATTTCTTATATTTTATAAAACATTTCACATTAATGTATAAAATATTTATTTAAATATTTTATATATAAAAAAAGAGTAATTGTTTTAAAAGTTTATATCTAAGAAATATAAATTATTTTGCAATCATGCAACTTATAATATTAAAATATAGCTATTTAAAAGTAAAAATGTAAAAATTAATTGCGCACAATAATTAGATTTAAAATCAATTATTTTGAACATTGCTTTATATAATAGATGTGAATTTAAAATTTATGTACTATATTACAAAATAAATTTCAAATTATGTATTATATTATATATAAAATTATATATAATATAACCCTCCCATGGGGTACACCTTGTCGCGGTGGGAGGGCTTAGTACCTGGACGGTTCCTTGAGGTTTATCTTAAATTTTACAATTTATGATAAATCTTAAGGTGCCTGAATGGGAAGCCAAGTACCCTTTCGCGTCGTCGGTGCCGTCAACGTGCCGCGAACGGCAAGCGCTTCGTCAACGCGTCGCGTTAGGTATATGCATATTAGGGAGTGCCGTTAAAGGTATATACATTTTAAGTATATACATCGCGCGATCAAATATAAAATTTTGTAATCGCATCGAAATTGTGCGGGAGTGCCGTTAAGTATCGCGCGTAAAATAACGAATAGATAAATCCCTTAAGCCCCTAAGACTGAGAGGAGGAGAAGGCCTAGGAGAGGCATCGGGCTCCGGCAGAACAATATTCTGGTAAGCATTTATTTATTTGTAATTATATATTAAATATTAAATATATTTATTATAATTTAAATTATACAATTAATTGTGTAATTTGATTTTTACTTATATGATTTAATAAATAAAAAAAGAAAATTTTAAAAAGAAAGATTTTAAATTAAGCTTATAATCTTGTAAAAGTGTGTTTTTTAAAGTTTTAAAGAATTATTAGTAATGTTCTTGAAAATTTATAGAATTATTTTATTAATCTACTATTATTATATGCATCGAATACAAAATTCAATGTATACAATAATTTTTGAAATAATGAATTTAATTATTTTGAACGCTACTACATTAGAATATTCTTTTGTATGTTATAGATAGATGCAACAACCCTGATGATCTGAGAGGAGGAGCAGGCTCAGGAGAGGCATCCTGCACCGGCGGAACAACCTGATGGTATTATTATTTGTATATTACCTATTATAAATTGCATTAGTTTGATTCACTTATTCAAATGATTTAAACAAGAGAGATTGAAAGAAAAAGATTTTATATAAACCCTATGAAAAAAGTTTCTATCTAAAAAATAGTTTTTTTACAATTTATAAAGTTATTTCATATTTATATACTTGATTATTATTGTATCGAATATAAAATTCGTTGAGTACAATATTAATTGAATATAATAAATATAATAATAATATATATATATATATATAATAATAAAATATTAATATTATATTATTATTATATTAATATAATAAAATATATTAATTATTTTAAAACACTGCTAATTTGAATTTTATATTTGTGTTATAGACAACGTAGCTTCGATATCGACTCCGCTGTTGCGCATCAGTCGGTGAGTCAAAAACTTTTATTTAATTTTAAGGTAACGGATTTGTGAAGTTTGTAGATGTAGATTGTAGATATAGATTATAGATTATAGGTCCGTTACCTTAAAACGATGGGCTACAATAAATTAAACAAATTACATTTAATATATATATTAATTTTAATACGTATATTAACTTTAATATATAGTAAATAAGTTTCTTTTCAATATATAGTAATACAACATCTTAGTATACAAATTTAAAATTAAATAAATATTTAAAAATATTTAATTTTTTATCAATTCTTTATCAGAGTCAATTATTTATTTTGTTTAATAAAGAAATGCTAATAATTTTATTAATATTTTATTCAATAATTTATTTTTTTATAACATGCGGATTTTGTTTCAATTTTTTGTAGTCCGTCTATTTATGTAGTGTAGCATATCAAAAACTTTGCTTTGACTGTTATAAATCTAAGTTATCGATTAAATAAATCATATATAATATTTTAAAAAATTTTAAGTAAGAAATAAGTAAGAAAGTATAAAGAAAAAATACAATGAAAAATATAAAAATGTATGTTCAATTAATTTTATTTTAAGTTTATTATAAATTTTGTTGCAAATATTTTATATATATATATATATATATATATATATATACATATAACATAAAAAGTTTCAATCAATCAATTTTGATGGATAACTTAGTATTATATTAGTTAAAGCAAAGTTATATTAAAATGACAATGGTCGTTACATATTACGACTATAAATGAGCGTAAAATTACGCTCATGCGAAAACTTGCAATGAAAGGAGTTCTCCTTTATTGACCTTAGAGAGGCCTCTGAACTTCTTTTTTGACTAAAAGTAGCCAAATTAAATACGGTCGTGATCAGTGAAAGATAGGTTTAATTGATCCGACGAATTATTTTACATGAGATGAAGAGGATGACCAAATTATTGGTGAAAAGTAAATAAAGGAAAAATAAATATGTATTTCTATGTGCAATAGCACGCAATAAAATAAACGCGTAAAATAAACGAGTCCGACATAAAATACACATTTAAAAAATAAATCAAGACGCGAAAAATAAATGGCGACAAAAAAGAAATCGGTTCGCGAATCGTGTTTAGGACCAATTTCCTAAATCTTAAGTAATCGCGGATTCTTGCTGGCCTAATCAGCAAATAAAACTGTTCCAGTTTTTAGGACCGATAGGGCTGTTAGGACGGATAGGACTGTTAGGATCGGTAGAATTGTTAAGATCAGTAGGGTTATTAGGATTTGTAGGATTATTAGGATCAATATAGGGCTGTTAGGATCGATAGGCCTGTTAGGATCGATAGGCCTGTTAGGATCGATAGGGCTACTAGGATCGATAGGGCTACTAGGATCGATAGGGCTATCAGGATTGATAGGGTTATTAGGATCGATAAGGATCGTTAGGTCATTAGATTGTTAGATCATAGTATTTTATATAGTAAGATAATTACTATATAGTATACTATAAAGCTTTCCCTTGAAACATAAGATATAATTTAAGATCGCAAAATTGTTTATTATATTATGTAAAATTGTATAATAATTGTACTCTGAAAAAGCTGTACAATCAAGATTGATGTATAATTTCACTCATTTCTTGATTTTTTAATAAATATTCACATTACATACATAATGTGAATTACATGTAATGTGGATGTTTAATAATTTGATTGTGTTGTAAATTATATATGTTTTTATATATACGAATTATGTTATTAATTATATTAATAATATAATTCGTATATATAAAAGTAAATATAATATAGTAAATATTGTATGTCATTATAAACATTTTATATAATACAAATAATATAAGACTCGAAATATAAAATTAAAAAATTAGTTTCAATAGCAATACGAGCGTCGATGTTATAACACATTTATTTATTTATTATACAAAAAAGCATAAAACAAATAAAAATAAGATTAAACGAAGGAATAGCGAATGTTTCGACCCTATTTTTGAGTTATCTTCAGCGCAAATGTAATGATGTAGTAAAATTATAACAAATGTGATCATATCTGAATCGATGAGATAAGATGCCGTCCAAAATAATACTAAATGTCTCGGTATCTCACTACCTTGACGATGCCTATGTAAAATAAAGGTGAAACAAAATAAATAGTTAATGTAAACTGATATATAATGGAAAAATTAAAATTGAACTTAAAAAGATTAAAAAGATGTAAAGAGTTAAATGTCCATTTTTTAAAAAAATATTTTCTGAATATAGAGAATAAATATAATCTGAATATACAGTCAAAAAGAAATAAAAATTAAAGAAATGAGAAGTTAAACCATGAAATTGGAACATACTTCCAGGCATCGAAGATAAGAAGTCAAGAAGACAAATGTAAACTGATATATAATGGAAAAATTACAATTGAACGTAAAAAGATTAAAAAGATGTAAAGAGTTAAATGTCCATTTTTTAAAAAAATATTTTCTGAATGTAGAGAATAAATATAATCTGAATATGGAGTCGAAAAAAAATAAAAATTAAAGAAATCAGAATTTAAACCATGAAATTGAAACATACTTTCAGACATTGAAAAAGTTGAGAAGACAAATGGAAACATATATAATGGAAAAATTACAATTGAACGTAAAAAGATTAAAAGATGTAAAGAGTTAAATGTCCATTTTTTAAAAAAATATTTTCTGAATGTAGAGAATAAATATAATCTGAATATGGAGTCGAAAAGAAATAAAAATTAAAGAAATGAGAAGTTAAACCATGAAATTGGAACATACTTCCAGGCATCGAAGATAAGAAGTCAAGAAGACAAATGTAAACTGATATATAATGGAAAAATTACAATTGAACGTAAAAAGATTAAAAAGATGTAAAGAGTTAAATGTCCACATTTTAAAAAATATTTTCTGAATATAGAGAATAAATATAATCTGAATATGGAGTCAAAAAGAAATAAAAATTAAAGAAATCAGAAGTTAAATCATGAAATGATAATATACTTCTTTCAGGCATCGAAGATAAGAAGTCGAGAAGACAAATGGAAACAAGTCAACAAAGACAGAGAACGACTAGTCTTAATAGATAGATATGACTAATTTATAAAGATGGTAGGTCAGAGAAGAGGATTTTAAAACTGTACACATAAGCAAAGTCGCAGACCTATTTGTGATATGATAGAAAACTAATTTAAAGTTTTTAACATTTTTTACAAATATTTAAATAAATTTCTGATAAATGGTGTGTCGTCCTCTCAAATTTAAACATTTTTTTGCCTTTTTATATATAGTTTTTCAGAAATTAGTTTGTTATTCACAAATGATCTCGATCTAAAATTGTACATCCCCCCCCCCCCACAAATATATCATAAATAAATGTGTCCATAACTATAGCTCCGACTTATTTATTGAAACTAATTTGTTAGATTATAGTATTTTTATAAGTAAGATAATTACTATATATAACTTATATCTATAAAGCTTATTAAAACATATGATATAATTTAAGAAAAATTGTATATTATATTATAAAAATTGTATATTAATTGTACTCTGAAAAAGCTGTACAATCAAGATTGATGTCTAATGTTTGACATCATTCTTGATTTTTTAATAAATATTCACATTGCATATATAATGTGAGTTACATGTAACGTGGATGTTTAATAATTTGATTGTGTTGTAAATTATATATATGTTTTTATATATACGAATTACGTTATTAATTATATTAATAATATAATTCGTATATATAAAAATAAATATAATATAGTAAATATTGTATGTCATTATAAACATTTTATATAATACAAATAATAAAAGTATAAGACTCGAAATATAAAATTAACAAATTAGTTTCAATAGCAATACGAGTCGAGCATCGATGTTATGACACATTTATTTATTTATTTATTTATTTATTTATTTATTTATTTATTATACAAAAAAGCATAAAACAAATAAGAATAAAAATAAAATTAAACGAAGGATAGCGAACGTTTCGACCCTATTTTTGGGTCATCTTTAGCGCAAATGTGATGATGTAATAAAATTATAAATGTAACAAATGTGTTACATATCTGAATCGATGAGATAGGATGAAGTTCAAAGTAATACTAAATGTCTCGGTATCTCACTATCTTGACGATGCCCAAAATAAAGGTGAAACAAAATAAATAGATAATGTAAACTAATATATAATGGAAAAATTAAAATTTTTAACGTAAAAAGATTAAAAAAATGTAAAGATGTTAAATGTCCATTTTTGAAAAAAATATTTTAAAATAAATATAATCTGAATATAGAGAAGAAGAAATAAAAATTAAAGAAATCAGACGTTAAATTATGAAATTGAAACATACTTCCAGGCATCGAAAATAATGGCGAGTCGAGAAGACAAATGGAAACAAGCAACAAAGACAGAGACAATCAACATCTCCAAAGACAGAGAAGACACGACTAATCTTAATAGATAGATGTGACTAATTTATAAACGGTAAAGTGAGTCAAAGGATATATAAAAATGTACACATAAGCAAAATCGCAGACCTATTTGTTATGATAGAAAACTAAGTTAAATCTTTGACAAGTTGTTTACAATATTTAAATAAATTTCTGGTAAACATTCAGTGTCCGTTTGCAAATTTAAACCATTTTTTTGCCTTTTTATATATAGCATTTCAAAAATTAGTCTCTTACTCAAAAATGATTCTCGATCTAAAATCTGAACATCCTCCTAATTAAAGACATAATCATAAATAAATATGTCATAACATCGACGCTCGACTCATATTGCTATTGAAACTAATTTATTAATTTTATATAATGTTAAGTTCAAATGTAAGTGCTATCATTATCTAATAATGATAATTAAGATATTAAATAAAGCTAAATTATATATTAGAACATAAATAATTTCTTATCTTTTTTAAATTTACAGTTTATATTATATATATATATATATTCGATTTGATAAAATATTGTCATTTATCAATTTAAACAATAAAAGACGTACTTATTTTGAAACATTTTTGTACAAATTTGCAACTGATATCCACTTATTTGATAGAGATAGCATCATTGTAATTTATATTCTACACCATTCTATACTATGTATATAATCAATATATTGTAATAATTTATATATATTGTATATATATAATTACATATTGTAAATTATATTAATTGCACGAAATTGAAAAAATGCACATAATACATAACGCAAAGTTAATATATACAAAATTAATATATATCCAATAAATACTATATATTAATATATATCCAATAAAGACTATGTCTGTTAGACATTTTATTTTAAAATTATTCTAGAATTTAATAGTCTGTTTTTGATACTAAAGTTAATAAATACGGAAAATTTTTATTTCCAAATTTCGTAGTTTCAATTTTCTTTTTAATTATTATAATGCGTAACATAAAAATGATTAAATAATGTATGTGATTTTTAAGCCAACGATGTTCCATTTTGCAGCGGAACTCTTGACATTTAACGTGTCGTTTAATTTTCCTTCGCGGATCAATCTCGATAGAATTCTACGTAAAACATACGTTAAAAAAAGTCGCTCTCTACATTTAATATTGTTCTTCTACCTGTCGGATATTAACTGACGATCGGGCGAAATTATTTTATTCTTTCGAATTGTTATCATCAGATTATCCGCAAGAAATTTTCATCTTATATTTAATTGCAATTATTATTTTTTTACTTGATCGTTGGCTTATATAAAATTTCGCTTATTTTTTCAAGTGTCAAACTTTCTTAAAAAATTAAAATGTATCAATATAAATACTTTTCTTTTAGTAATTAAAAGATATAATTGATGATAAGATATAATAACAATTAAAGAAGAAATATAATAGATAATGTAAATGTATTGTAAATGTAAATATTTTTCTTTTTGTAATTAAAAGATATAATTGATGATAAAATATAATAACAATGAAAGAAGAAATATAATAGATAATGTAAATGTATTGGCGATTTTTTCATCGCAACTTATTTATATTACGTAATCCTTAATAAGTTTTATAATGAAAAGTCGATAATTAATAAATATCACGAATAATTTGAATCGTCTGTTTGAAAATCATTTGATTTAATTTTGAATGAATATTGTGCATTTCAGACATTTTCGTGTAATTTTGTATCATAAGATATTTTGTAATAAATTACTAATTTATAAATATTATAATTACATTTATAAATTATATATTGTAATTATAAATAATTATACAAATATTATAAATTCTTATCTAAATATATTGTATATGTTGTAAATATTATTATATATTGTAATAATTTTTTATAAACTATTTATGTTATATTTTATAGTTCAATTATTATATATTTCCTTTATTTTATAAAATAATATTATATTTATTATATTTAAATAAAATAATTATAATAAAAATTTTACCTCTTCGATGGTATCTCCACCTTAACGAAGGCATTTGCCGGGTGAAGAGGTTTGAGTACTCTAATCCGGAGAGCTATGTCGGCGGTAATGTATTTAGATAGTAAAAATAATCATTTTTATGTCATTTTGCCAATCAAATCGCGTCAAAATGAGATCGAAATGACTATTTTTGCTATCTAAATAGTTACCGGTAAGGTCACCTATACCGGACAGATCGAAGGGGAAGAGTGAGACTAAGAGAGATACTATAGTTATTTATCCTATAGTTATTTAGTAATATTTTTAATAGAAGCTATATATATATATATATATATATATATATATATATATATATATATTAATGACGAAAAGTCCGAGCCCGTAAAATCCGTGCTTAAGGATTGAAATCTTTTTACAGACACAACAAAATTTTCATACGATATATGTAAAAGAATTATATAAAAAATTAACAAAATAATTAATAAATATATCAAAATTAATATAATGAAATAAAGGTCTGTTAGATAAAATCACTAAAAAAAGAAAAAGATAGAAGGCTATAAGGATCAGCGCAAAAGGTGAAATTTATAATATGCGAAAATCGAACGGTTGTTACAATTTAACAAACCAAAAGAAAGGTTTATTTAATTTAAACAAAACAAACGCTGCGTTTCGATCCAATTCAGATCCTTTTCAATGTCGGATAACAAAGTGAGTAATAAACAAAACATTAAAAATAAAGTTAACGATTAAAGTTATTGATATGAAATAAATAAAGTTCACGAAAAACTCAATTCAAAATAAACAGTAATAAAAAAGAAGAATTTCTTTTTTTAGTAATAAATATATATTACTTAATTTTTTTATCATGTAAATTCTTTGTTGTGTATGAAAAAGTTCCCTTCCTTTTTGCGTAGAATTTCTTCTACATTTTTATTTAAAAATGTTTTGCAAATATATGTCTTTACTATTTATTTTATTATCAAGAGTATATATAATTAATATGTTTATTAAAATTGCATGTTATCTAATATATAAAACATGCAAATATGTAACTGTATTCTTTCATATTATAAAGAATTTTAATTATTAACAACGTTAAATAATTTTTTCATTATTTTTATGGTTGCCTAGTTGAAAGTATATCATCACGTTTTCAATGTGTGATTAATAATTAATTATCTTTCATAAAAAAATATATTTTTTATAACTACGTATAACGCTGTAGATTTCGAAACGCATATTTCGCGTTATTTATTATATTTATTTAATCAAGTAAGACTCGTAACGACAAAATAATAAATTATCGTTTTGATATGAAATAAATTTATACGAGCAAAAGTTTTTTTAATAATATTAAGAGTCAAATAAAATTTGTACGGAACAACTTATTGTTTTATTTTTTGGCCATCTAAATATAATCCAGAAAATGCTCGATTAAAATAATCTAGTCATAGATCTAAATAACTAATATAATGGAAGGCTCCATAAAATATTATATATATATATATATATATATATATATATATAGATTTTAATAAATAATTATTTAATTATTTATTTTATATAATCTATAAAAAATACTTCTCTCTATATATTCTAATATTCCGCGCATATATATGTTAAAGTATGTAAAATATTTTGACAATGAATAGGCAATAACATGGTGGTCGACCTTGATGGCATATAACGGGATATTGTTTATACACGTCATATTATAACGGCATATTGTTTATACCGGTCATGATCTGGTGTTAGTCGCACAATGATACTCGAACAGAAAAGTAGTGGTGCGAAATGTTCCGTTATTTCTTTTCTAAACGTGATAAATATCGAAAAGTTATTTGTTATAATAACATAATAACATAATAACATAATAAGTAATTAATCTTTACAACAATAATATGTAACTATATTTATAGTGAGGTAAAAATTGTAGTAATAGAAATTCAAAATAATAAATAATATATTATCGTTTCGAAATCGATCTATGATATAAACAGAAATTATTTAATAATGTTTTGTTAGAGTCAAATATAATTCGTTCGTGATGTTCATTATTCTATTTTTTTATTATTTATATATAATTCGGATTTATTATAAAAGATTTAATCATTTATTAAAAGATTTTATACATGTTTTATATATATTTTATATATAATCTTTTAATAAACAATCATTTAATTTTATATAATCTAAAATATTTCTCTCTTTATATATATATTTTAATATTCGCGTATATACACGTTAAAATACGTAAAATATTTTGGCAATGAATGGACAATAATACCTATTCAACCTTAGCGGCGTAAAGTGTTATAGCGCGTTAGTGTTTACATGTCGTGGCTTTCATATCATTCGTATCACGACGCTCGAGAAGTACAGAATAGTGATGTGAAATACTTCGTATATTATCGAATTATTTTTTTAAACATAATTGCCATTACTATTTCATGTGCGGAAGTACCATACAGTATCTCGCGACTGTATATGATTAAACATAAACGTGTTTTCGAGTATGAGTGCTGTGAAGAAATAGCAGAGGATGAACAAGAAAGAAAAAGGAGCTCGAATGGAAAAGTATTGGACAACATACGGAGCAACAATATGTGGTAAATAATTTATAAATTATTTATCCCTGATATTATTTTTTCATATTATTTTTACATATTGCTTGTTTTTTTTCTTCATTTCCTCGACAATGATTCATTCTAAATTATCTAACTTTCTAAATTATATTCTATATTATATAATACATATATAAAATATTTCGTCAGAATAAATGCCAAATATGCTATTATACATTTTTATTTTTACATGCGTTTATAATGCGATGTAATATCTCGAGCATTTTATTAAAATTTACGTTTAGCTAAAAGCTGTGACATTAAAAAATTAATATATATTAATATTAATTCACCGATAATTTCTATTCAAATTTAAATTACATTTAAAATATATTTTGGCTTCATGTTTTAAAAAATATTATTTTAAAGATATATTTATAAATGTAATTTCCATTATGAGAGAACACGAAGTAAAATAATCGAATTACAGATGCAAATAATTAATGTAACGAAATGCTCCGTGAGAAATTGTTTAATTAATAATAAATAAATTAAAGTATTTCTATTATTTAATATTTCGCGTTAGTATTTATTTTATGATATATAAAATATTTCAACGAATTGCCGATAACACGATGTTCGGTTTTAGCAATATAAAATATAAACAGTAGCACACCATACGTTATAACTTTGTTATCATTCGCACGATGATTCTCGAGTAATAAAGTAGTGGTGAAAAACGCTTCGTATATTGTAATTTTTATATTAAACACGATTACAATTAGTATTAAACATAATTTGCTATAAATATTAATAATTAAAAATTAATTACTTTTTGATAAACGACATGAAACTGTATCCCAACGATAAATATTTATCGAATCGTAATCATTCATTATTGTGAATAAAAATTGAAACAAGGGATACATGAAAAGGGACAAGAAAATTAAATATATTATGATCTTTTGATCATCTTGATGTTTATTATAACGCTGTTTCCTTAACAATATTAGAATTAAATATATTTCGATCAATGCTTTAAATATTCTCTACCCTTCCTAATTAAACAATATATAATTTAATCAAGAATCGATAAAATGATATAGGAGTCCAACATATTAAATAATATCGCATCAATGTTTGCAATTTTTATGAACAATAATTATTATTTTAATATTTAGAGTCACAAACATATTTCATCCGTGTTACTTTATTATTCTACTTGACAATCTAAATATAATTGTGGAGGATATAATATAATTGTGAGAGAATACGAAGTAACATAATCGAAATATAGATGCAAATAATTAGCATAACGAAAGACTTCAAGATGAATGGTTTAGTAAATATTCAATTAATCTTAATCAATAAATTAAAATATTTCTATAATTTAATATTCCGCGCAAAAATATTTTATAATACAGAAAATATTTCAGTAATGAGAGACTTATCAATAACACCGTGTTCGACCTTGATAAACAGTATCGCGCTGTTGTTAACATGTGACACGGTTTTATTATCATTCGCACAGTAACCTTGAGTAAAGACGAGAGAATTTTTTTTACATATTATCAAATTCTTTCTTACATAGTCAACCTTGACGATATAAACAATACCGTGATAATGTTTCTGACTTTCTGATCATTCGGTCAATGACTCTCGAACAGTGAGGTAGTGATGTGAGACGTTCCATATATTATTAAATTCTTTCTCTAATCACAATTGCAAGTAAAACAAGGAACTTTTCGTGAATGAGGGTAAGTGCAACGTAGAATTTAAATGAGTGTAATCAGAATTGGAGTGCCACGATGACAAAGTGAAACAAAAGAAAAAAGAAGATCTTGGAAATGAATGGATCAATAAGATGTAAGTCATCAATACTTTTATAAGTTATAAAATTTATATATTATATTATATATAAAATTATATATAATATAATATAACCCTCCCATGGGATACACCTTGTCGCGGTGGGAGGGCTTAGTACTTGGATGGTGCCTTGAGGTTTAGCTTAAATTTTTCAATTTATGATAAATCTTAAGGTGCCTGAAAGGGAAGCTAAGTACCCTTTCGCGTCGTCGGTGCCGTCAACGTGCCGCGGACGGCAAGCGCTTCGTCAACGCGTCGCGTTTTCGCGTTGTAATATTCTCGCGTCGTTGCGTTTTCGCGGAACTTTTGAACTTTTTCATATAAAATCCCAAATTTCACTTATTGTCACGAGTCTTTACTTCCGATGCCAATTAACTGGGATGTTCTTGCTTCGTGCTTCGTCAAGTGATTCGGCCCGAATTAGAACTCGATCGATTGCTCGGAATAATCGTCAATGGATCCCTCTTCTTTGCTCGTCTACAGCCACACGCACTGCGTGTGTTAACCCTGTCGAGGAGTCGAGTGAATTCCCCTAGGCGCGATTTTCGCTCGGTAAAAGGGGTTGCCTCCCCATTTTCTAAATTGCTAAATGTAAGCGTTTAAAAAATGTGGGTATCCTCTTCTTTTGCCGTCCACTAGCCTGGTAGCTTATAGCAACCACGGGAGGCATGTCTAATATGTCCCGGCGAAGCACCTGAAATCGTGCTTAGCGGGTCCAGGTTCGATACCAGATAGGATAATTATGCGCGAAAAAGAGTTGGCGAACTTCATTTTCCTCTATTTCCGTCAATCGTTTCGTCTTCTTTCCGGTTTGGGCTTAATTCTTGCTCGTTGTATCGTTGCATTCCCGACCTGTTGACTCGAAGTGGAGTTTCGTAAGTGAAATGGGATTTTCGCTCGTACCGAAACCGGGAGTGCCGTTAAAAGTATATACATTTTAAGTATATACATCGCGCGATCAAATATAACATTTTTAATCGCATCGAAATAGTGCGGGAATCGTTTAATATCGCGCGTAAAAATACGAAAATAGCGTTAAAAATATCGCTCGTGAGTGCGGGAGTGTCGAAAAGTATCGCGCGTTTAAGATTGATGTGAGAGGAGGAAGAGGCCTAGGAGAGGCATCGGGCTCCGGCAGAGCAACCTTCTGGTAAATAATTTCTTTATTTGTAATTATATATTAAATATTAAATATATTCATTATCCTTTAAATTAAACAATTAATCACAACAATTAATTTGACGTTAAATAAGAGAGAATTAAAGAAAAACATTTTTAAGTTAAAACTATAATCTTGTAAAGGTATAAGCTTTTATAGAGTTATAAGAGAATTATTAGTACCTAACGTTTTTTAAAATTTATAGAATTATTTTATTAATCTGCTATTATTGTATGCATCGAATATAAAATTCAATGTATACAATAATTTTTTATTAATTATTAATTATTTTGGACGCTGCTACATTAGAATCTTCTTTTGTATGTTATAGATCGATGCAACAACCCTGATGATCTGAGAGGAAGAGCAGGCCTAGGAGAGGTATCCTGCACCGGCGGAACAACCTGATGGTGAATATTATTATTTATATATTAATTGTTATAAATCGTTAACTTGTTATAAACGAATAATAATTCGATCTTATTATTTAAATAAATTAAAGGGAAAGATTTTGATAAAAGTCATATAGAATTATCTATTTAAAAATCAATTTCAAAAATTTATAAAATTTTTCCACACGAGTTTATCTCTGCTTATTATTTTACACATCGGATATAAAATTTCGAACGATAAAAATTTTTTTAAATATTGATTGCATTTTGTGAACATTATTATAAATGTATTTTATATTTGTATGTTACAGACAACTAGCTTCGATAACAACAACTCCGCTGTTGCGCATCAGTGCTGGTGAGTGTGAAAAACTTTTATTTAACTTTAAGATAACGGATTCGTAGACATTGTAGATGTAGATGTAGATGTATATTATAGACTGTAGATAAATCCGCTGCCTTAAAATGGATGAGCTAGGATTAAATTAATTAAATTAAATTAAATAATTAAATTAAATTAATTAAATTAAAATTAAAAATATAAATTGGTACAAATGGTAATATAAGTCTAGAGTCGATATTGTTACACCGTTATTTATTATAAGAACCAATCCATATAAAGAAACAATCCATATAAAGAAACAATCATATAAAAACATTCATTTAATAAATATACATATGAGTGGATTGCGAACGTTTCGACCCTATTTTTGGGTCATCTTCAGCGCAAATATAAACGGAATAAATAATAATACTACAGTAATTGTTACATAATTGGAGTTAAGTGTACAGGACTAAAAATACGTTACAGCTGATTGATGCGATATCTCATTATCATTTTGACGATGTCTGCAATTTAGTCTGTCCGAATCTTTTAATAAGTAAGTTATATCAAACTGAACAACAAGTTAAAATTAATATAATGACTTAAGATAAATAAATAGAATAAATTAAAAAGTCAAGAAGTTAAAACATTAAGTCAAGTAATAGCACAAATTGAAATAAATAACATGAACTGAACGTAGAAAAAGTTAAAAAAATTAAGAAGCTAAAATTGTATAAAAGAAACAATAAAAAAATTCAAACTTACGCAGTCCACTCATGTATATATTTATTTAATGAATGTTTTTATATGATTGTTTCTTTATATAATAAATAACAATGTAACAATATTGACACTAGACTCATATTGACACTTGTACCAATTTATATATTTTTAATTTTATATTCGTGAGTGTAACATTTTTAAAAATTAAATTAAATTAAATTAAATAATTTTAATAAGTTCTTTTGATAATAAGGCTTATGCTTTGCATCTATTGCGAAAATTTATTGAAATATTAATTAAGAAAAGAAGAGATCAAAAATAGATTTGTTGTAAAGACTTTGTCTAATTTATTAAATAAAGATCACGCATTAACATTTGTCAATTTTATAAACTTTTGATGCTAATTTATTCTTATAATACGCACTTATCGTCTAATTGCTCATAGCTCATCCATCGTAGAATTTATTTGTAGATATTTTTTTTTAAACTTTACTTAAACTTAAAGCCAAATGATTAATTAATTAAATAATTTGTAATATGATTAAAATTATACACACACATGAATTTGATATTTTATTATAATAGAAAATATAATATACAATAATTTGACTTTATTTGAGTTAAAATAAAGTTACATTCAATATTTAACGAATGATCTTGAAATCGAACGATCGTTACTAAATGAGCGTAAATATTTCACGCTCTTTTGCCGGTAATTATCCGGCAAAAGAAGGAGTAATTATCTTCTTCTTCGATCTCTGATTAGAGATCGAGAAAAAAAGTAGCCAGGAACGAAAGGTAGATTCAACTAGCCTGAAGAGTACGGTTAGGACACGCGATTAAGGCACGTGACTAAAATATATAGATGATTAGGTGAGGTGATGATTAGAGATAGATTTCTCAAATCTCGAATAATTTTAGTTAATCAGGAAGTAGGGTTGTTAAGGCTATTAAATAAAATCATTAGAATTCTTCTATTAATATTAGGGTTGTTAGGGCTCTTAAGATCATTAGAATTCTGTAATAGTAGGATTGTTGATTAAAGCTATTAAAATTATTAGAATCCTTTAATGGTAGGGTTGTTAAGGCCATTAAGTAAAATTTATTCTTTCTTTTAATATTCCAGTAAACCTAGAGGTAAATTAAAATTATTTTAATTAAGTTGAATTTATTTTTAAAAACGTTGTGAAAATAAATATAACATGTTTTAAAAATAAAAATGTTTTAAAAGTGAAATTTAAATTATCAAAATTATTTTTAGAAGTATTAAAGAAATTGCATAATTATTAACGTTTAAGAAATCTTAACATGTTATATTTTATTTTAAAACTTAAAAATATATGTGTATTAAATCAAATGTGTATCAAATATGATATTAAATCTAAATGTTAATGCTATCAATATCAAATTATTATATTGATATTATTAAACATTTGAATAAATGGAATATTATTAATTGATAATAAATATATATTAATAAATATTATTAAATAAATATTATTATAATAATAAATATTATTAAAATAAATATTATTAAAATAAATATTATTAATTGATATTGATCATAAATTTGTAAATTGTAAATTGTAAATTGTAAATTATAAATAGTTATAATTGTATTTCAATTATAATCTAACATTGATATTTTAATTGTAAAATATAATAAAATTATGACTATAATTATATTATATGAAATTTTATTTACAATTGTAAATTCTTAAAATTCTGCAAAATTACACGAAAAATTATCGAAAGTATATGTATAATGATATAATATATATAATGATATGATATGATATAATATATGTATAATGATATATAATAGTAATTAACATAATAGTAATTCATTAAATTAAAGTATTTGTTTCTGTAGTACATAATTTTGGAATATTTATAAAGGAATAACAATTTGCATTTTCATGTCAAAGAGTTATTAATAAATTTGGAAAATTTTTATATAAAATATATAATATATAAATATATAATATATAATATATAAATTTGATGCTAAATTAATGATTAAATAAAAGCATTATAAAATTTGACAGATGTCTTCGTTACAAAATCGCGAATCAATTATTATAAATTTAATGGTATGCTTTCCGTTAGCTTTATTTATTTAAATGAATTCCATATCACGTAGAACTGAATATTCTTAAAATAAATTATTAAATTATGATTGAGAAAATATCGTGTTCTTTCCGCGTTCTCTTCGCGTCCTTATACAAGATTATCATTTTAACAGAAGAATTTTATCGCTGTCCCTCTCGTCAGATAATATTAATAAGTATTGCTAATTAAAAATAAAGAAATGTCAAAAAAGAGAGTAAAGATCTCAATGTGATAAGTCAACGATTAAATATTCGCAAAATTTAACTATCACCTTTGATATTATAAAATCGCGAGTTAATTATAAATTTAATAATTTGTTTTTTCAATTATATTTGTATTTACAAATCTTTTTTCGTATCAGAAAATATTTATAAATAAATTATAAAAACTTTAAAAAAAATCATTGATTAATTTGACAAATTCTACATGTATTAATTATATATTATACATGCATTAATAATTAAATTTTTAAATAATTAAAAAAATGATTGATAAGTATCAAAGATCAGTTTACTACTAATTAAGAAGATTTATAGAAATATAGTTAAAAATGTTTTTATCCCACAGGAGGCATTTTGTGTTTTAAAAAAAAGATATAAATATGGCAATGAATATAGAAAAATATTTATTTTATCTTTGAATATTACAATATCTTTCGCGATTGAATAATTTATTTACTATCAATTTACATACATAAGTATCTTGTTATACATCACTTCTACCGGCATTTCGTGTACATAGCACGGAACAAATCGGAAATAAGTTAGCGCTGGAAGTTTATATTTTTTAATAAACTATAGCTCAAACGATTGCTCCTTAATTGCTCCATCCGAATCTACATTTGCTCCCCTTCTAAAATTAATAGTTTTTCTAATATTTATAAAAAACGTAAAATTGAACATTTTTACTGAACATTTTTCTTCTAGATGAAGAAATACAAAGTATCTTAATCTTTATCTTAGATGAAAAATATATGTCATCTTATCTAAAAATTGTCTAAGATGATGTTCGTTATGCAAAAAAGTTTTTCAGGCAAGCTTCTAAAAATCTGTCTAAAACATCTAAAATATATTTTTTTATATTATTATTATTAATATATTATAAATATATTATTATTATATTATAAATATATTATAAATATATTATAAATATATTATAAATATAAATTAATAAATAAATATTTATCATATCATTGATATATCTTTTTGCTATTATTTAAATATTCTTTAAGAAAAGAGAAAGAATGTGTTTATGATTTTAATATCCCATTTTTAATCTGCGTCACATTTTTTAGAAATATTTATAGTTTTCTAAAATAAACAAAAATATCTAGATAATTATCTAGATTATCGCAATAATTATCTCATCTTTCATCTAGATTAAGTAAAAGCAAAATCATTTTTATCTCATCTAAGATAAATTTACGGATTTTTATCTTTATCTTTATCTAGATAATTTTGAAATTATCTATAGCAAACACTATATATATATATATATAATATATATATATATATATATATAATTGTATATAAATGTAATTTAATAGTATTATATAGTATTATAATATTAATTAATTTATTTAACAGAGAGAGAGAGAGAGAGTGAGAGAGAGAGCGAGGGGTAATATGTATACTGAAAAAAAACTTGATTGAAAAAGGCAAAATTTGTTTTGCCCAACTAAATATATTGTCCGATACGTTCAAATAAATATAACTAAAATATTCCGAAATAATTTGTTGATGTAAAAAAAGCTTATTCATATCATCAAAACAGAGAGTTCAGTACAACGATGTACAGTTACTACAACAGAATATTTTTTTGGCAATATTCAAATTTTTTTTTTTTAGCGTATGTCATGTATTAATTTTCCAGACACGATTGCGAGAAATATTATCTGATGACGGATAATTAACAAGTGTTTTTCTCATTTTTCACAGTTATTTAATTTGTATAATTATGTAATTCATGAATATATCGAGGCGATGATTATTTCCTTTCGAAACAAATATTTCGCGCGCTTTGTCGCGTGAAGTAGGTAAATCAACGATTAGCGTTCGTCAATTTCCGCCATTATTCGTCATAGGGAGTGTCCGGCGATGTAGCGTCGCGTTTGTAATCAAATCGTTTTTATATATATTTGACATTTTTTATTTTATCCCTTAAGTCTCATTCATGTCTTATCGTACGAGATCCGGTGTGTTTAACTAAATATCTCAATTGCAACTCTCGCGGTGAATATCCCAAAACTAATTATCATACATGTAAAACGAATGGACAAAGTGGCACAGGTTAACAAGGTTGGTCATCTACAGGGAGTGTCTAAGAGCTGAATCAATTCTGCTTCTGCCATAATCACATATTTTCAAGCAAGATTAATACTGTGAATTATAATTCGATACTTTGAAAATGTTTATTGCATAATAAGGTATCCAGAATGTCTTATTTATTGAGTAACGTGGTATTTTCGCTAATTCTTTTACTACCTGTGTTTGCACAAAATATCTTGCACGAACCTTATGAGTGCCCACAACATTGGATACGATTTCAAGAATCATGCTATCGTTTTATCAAGAGTCCCCTGAGATCACGGATGGATGCGCGAAGGAACTGTCAGGCATTTCAAAGTGATCTACTTGGTATTAATACACTGGAGGAGCATAGATTCATACTCTATGAATTATTATGGCAGGATCCGCAACATCGTAGATGGTATACTGGAATAAAATTACAGAGTGGCTCATGGATAAACGAGGCTGATGGTACAGCTTTAATAAATATGGATAACGCCTTTCTACCTGAACCTAATGACAATATAATAGGAAGAGATTATTTGGCATATTCCTACTCTAATAATCTCCAGCGTTGGGGATTGGAGAAGGTCACTGGAAGAGAAGACCTCTTATATATCTGCAAAGCACCCATCGCTGTTCTTCATAACTTGGTAGAAGATGATCGTACTTATCAATATGGCATTGAAATCGATAATCCTCTTCAAATACCTAGGGGGCCATATTTTATAAGACAACCTACAAGCAAAGTATTTGATATAGCAAAAAAGAGGGTAAATAATGATGTCTCGCTGAGTTGTCTAGCGGGTGGCTATCCTACTCCAACCTATGAATGGTTTAAAGAGGATTATGAAAATGATCGGCTTATTGCGACAAAAATAGATCCTCTTTCAAATAACAGATATACTGTGAGCGGTGGAACATTGATTATTTATGAGCCCGAACAAGTAAGGATTCTTTTCAAATATATAATAAATATATTGATTATTTCATATTAATATTATTTATATTTATAGTTAAAGATTATATTATATTATTAATTATGTTATTTATTTACAGACACATGACCGTGGCTCGTATCATTGCAAGGCTACTAATAAATTTGGTACAATTATATCTGAGAGTGTTGAATTATCGTTCGGATATATTCTAGAGTTTAATTTAAAACGTGGAGAGGAACGTGGAGATAATCATTGGGGTAAAGCAGTTTATTGCGATCCACCGCAACATTTTCCAGGTGTAAAATATTATTGGGCGCGCGATTTTTTCCCCAATTTTGTCGAGGAGGACAAACGCGTATTCGTTTCGAATGATGGAGCGCTTTATTTTTCCACATTGGAGACAATCGACCAAGGAAATTATTCGTGCAATGTTCAAAGTGTCGCATCTGATAATGGACGTAATGGGCCATTCTTTCCATTAAGAGTGAATATGCACTGTAATTATTTTGGATTATTTTTTAAAAGTATCTGTATAACACAATAGAATAGTAAACTTAATCACTTTTTCAATTTTTCAGCCTCATTCCAACAATTAAAGTTTCCCAATAATTTTCCAAAGGCGTTTCCAGAAGCACCAATAGCCGGAGAAGAAGTTAGATTGGAATGTATCGCATTCGGATAGTGAGTTTATATATATTTACATATATATTTTTATTTTATATTATATATTATATATTATACATATAAATATATATAAATATATATAATTATATATATTAATATAAAATGTATTAAATTAATATGTATGTAATTAATATGTATATTATATTGTATATATTAAATTAATATTGTATGTATTAATTTAATATGTATTATATTAATATATATAATTATATATATTAATATAAAATTAATATAATTATATATATAATATATATAAAATGTATTAAAAATATTATATATTATATATAAAAATATTATATTTTATATATAGTATATATGTAAAAATGTATAAATATTTTTATAATTGTAATTAATAATGTATTTATGTTTAGTCCTGTTCCTTCATATAATTGGACAAGAAGGGGTTCTGTCTTGCCACGCGGTGCGTATGCGACGAGTTACAATCGAGTATTGATAATACCTCGTGTCCGTGTGGAGGATCAGGGCGAATATGTTTGCCGCGTGTACAACGATAGATTATCAATCGAGAATTCCGTGCAATTGACCATACAAGCAGCGCCTAATTTTACTATTCCATTGGTGGACAAACACATGGATAACAGAGGAGATTTAACCTGGACTTGCGAAGCATTTGGTATACCAGACGTTACTTATAGCTGGTTCAGAAATGGAGAAATTTTGGATATGTACACTCTACCGCCCGAAGATAGAGATCGTTACACCATACAAGATAATGTAATAAATATAAAGTATTTGGATCCTGAAAGGGATCAAGCTATGTATCAGTGTCGTGCGAAAAATCAGCTGAAGACAGTGTATTCATCAGCACAACTTAGAGTCCTATGTGAGTATTTATATATTTTTCAATTCGTGTCGATGAAAAGCACATAAGGAATAATGCTCTTTAATATTTCAGCGTTAAAACCTTCTTTCAAGAAACGACCTATGGAATCTGAGACATATGCAGCAGAAGGTGGTAATGTCACAATTGTATGCAAACCCGAGGCCGCGCCCAGACCGAAATTTGTATGGAAGAAAGATGGAAACGTGATCGGATCAGGCGGTAGGCGGAGGATTCTGGAAACTGGAAACCTTATCATTAGCCCGGTATCGCGAGACGACGAAGGAACATACGTGTGCACAGCAACGAATCAATATGGCAGCGATGAAACTCGTGGACGATTAATTGTACTACGTAAGTTAATCATTTCATATGTTAGGTAAATTTAAAAAAATTATTGTGTCCTTAATAAAGACATATTACATAAGATACATATATTAAGGTAAATTAAATTATCAATTAACCAAATTTTAACGATTTATCATTAATGCATATTTATGCATAAAATTTAAAATTGTTCAAAGATTGATGATTAATTTAAAATTAATTTAAAATTACTCATACAGGTGGACCAGAACTTATTGAAAGATTGCCGCCACGTATAATTATGTCATATAATAATAATCAGACATTGCGTTGCTTAGGCAATACAGATGAAATGTTAGATGTGGCGTATATTTGGAGGCATAATGGTATGCGTATCCGCGATAAAGATTTGGAAAATAATCCACATTGGCACATTGATGGTGAATATTTAGACATTATAAACGCTACATTTGCTGAAAGCGGCGAATACGAATGTATTTTGAAAAGTGCTGTTGGTGAAATATCGAGCAAGACCGATCTGATCGTGAACGGACCACCCGGACCGCCTGGTGGGGTACAAGTCGTGAATATCGTCAAAATTTCAGCCACATTACGATGGACTGATGGCGCCTTCAATGGCAAAGTAATAACTATGTACACAATCAGTGCACGTACAAATTGGAATCGTACATGGTTTCCTCTCGTAGAAAGTAAGTTCCAGTTTATTACTAATTATAATTCTTAATTATAATATATAATTATATAATATATTTTATAATATAATATATATTATACAAAATAAATATAATATATATTATATATTATATAATATATTTCTTAATTATAATATATAATTCCTTATGAGAATTATTGACAATTAAGATACTTGTTAATTATCTTTTTCATATATTTATAATTTTCTGAAAATATTTCAGAGCAAGTATGTTTGCTTTATTTTACATGAATGTGTTATTATTCTTAGATATCACAGCTATCGAGATGGATAGATATAATGGCCGAAAAGAGGCATTTTTGGAAAACGTTTTAAATCCTTATACCACATATGAATTTCGAATATTAGCCTTTAATGAACTTGGTTATGGTCCACCATCGTCTCCTTCACCTCAATATAGTACTCCGCCTGACAAACCTACAAAATCGCCATCGAATATTAGTGGTGGTGGAGGAAAGATTGGAGATCTTACAATTACATGGGATCCACTTCCCTCGTCTGATCAAAATGGTCCTGGAATCTATTACAAGATATTTTGGCGTCGTAAAAGACACGATTCAGAGTACCAATCGTTATCTCTGAGGGAGTACGGCAATGTCGGTAGCAGCGTCGTGTCGATTCAATCGCAGTTTTACTATACAGAATACGAAGTAAAAGTACAAGCGATTAATGCGATAGGCGAGGGTCCTATATCGGAAACTACGACAGTGTACAGTGCGGAGGATATGCCGCAAGTCGCACCGCAACAAGTATACTCAATGAGCTATAACAGTACCAGCTTAAACATCACTTGGCAGCCGATTGAACAAACTCGTGAGCGAGTGCGAGGCAAGCTGATTGGACACAGGATCAAGTACTGGAAGGAAAGCGTCCCCGAAGAACATGCTACTTATTATTTATCGCGTACCACTCGTCCTTGGTCGTTAGTAGTTGGATTGCAACCAGATACATATTATTACGTAAAGGTAAAGTGCAGAAAAATTTTTTTACTTGAATTTCTACTTTAGAACATATATGAAAAAATTTGCTATAAAAGCTATTTAATTAAAGAATTAACTTATTAAAATAAATAAATATATATTAGTCATTTAAAAAATAATAAACGAAAAATATTTGAAATTGTGACAAATTTAAATCTAAACAATGATCATTAATTTTGTAAAGGTGATGGCCTACAACTCCGCTGGGGAAGGTCCGGAAAGCGAACGATATCTGGAGCGAACTTACCGCAAGGCGCCGCAGAAACCGCCGTCTTCGGTGAACGTGTACGGCGTGAATCCATCGACGGTGAGAGTCGTTTGGCGTTATGTACAGCCGAGTTTAGAGGAGGAACCGCTAATCGGATACAAAATACGTGTATGGGAGGTCGACCAAGACATGAGCACGGCGAATGATACAATAATACCAGGCGGCTCTAAATTGGAAGCCGATATCAAGAATCTAAGTCCGGGCAAGGCATATCACTTGAGAGTGCTCGCGTTTAGTAACGGTGGTGATGGCAGGATGTCGAGTCCCACTCATACATTCCAAATGGGCGATGCTGCAGCCTTCAGGAGCAGTGCTGGAAACAAGATTCTGGATGCCGCCTTAGGAATAACTTTCTTACTACTCTTACGGGTCTATGGCTATATATAGTGTAAAGTAATCCCTAATAATTGTATAGGCCATAAGATTTAACGGTTCTAAATTTTATACAGATTTCTTAAATGAATAATCTAAAAAATTTAATAGACACGAAACAAATTTAAAAAAATGAGATTTATAATAAAATGTTATAGATTTCTTTAATCACATATACTTAAATTGCTTAAACAATTTAAATAATTAAGCTTAAATTTCTAATCATTTTTTTAATAACCTAAAAATTAATATTGCATATCATTAGTTTATCTAATGCAAAGAGTCAGTTTTATGTTTAGTGTTTTAGCAACGATAACTTAATGCTTAAGTACTTCCATAACTTCTTTTTAAGAAGCATCACGATATTATGTGTCTACAAAAAGTCTGAGAGTGATCTGCATTTGATTTTAATAATCAGAATAGTTTGTGTGGTAAATTTAGCATAATTTGTGTTTTATATAATAAAAAACGTTATTTGCATATTCTTTTGACACATATAACATTTAAAAATTTTCATGAATAATATATTATTTCTTTATATAACTAATTATATATACGAAATACTTTAAGTAATTTGTGCAAAATTTTTATATCTATTTTTATGTATTTTTATATCTATATTTTTTTATATGTGTATATTTTTTACTCTCTCTCATTCTCGTAAAGCGAATATTATATATATTATTATATAATTTCAAGTATTATATTCATTCAAAAATTGCCAAATTTTATATAACTATAGAATCATAGTATAGTATATTTCAGTTATAATCATTCTATAGTATATTTTCAAGATATAAAGAAAATAATTTGACATAAATCATATGTACATTGAATATGTACATTGAATAATGTAAAATTAAAATTAATTTTTAAAGATATAAGAATTCTCTTGACATTTAGACTTTTACATTAATTATAAAATGAACATTTTATATTAAAAACACATTAAAAATATTCTTTAAATACTGTCTTTAACGATGTATAATTGTACTAAAAGTTTCGTTTATTTGCCAAAAAAAACAAAAAGCATATTAGTGAAGAAATGTTTCGTTATGCTATATAAACAGTTTGAAATAACAAAAATATACGAATCTTGAAACATTGATGCAATTGTATAATCTAAAACAAAAAAATTGCATATCTAAAACAAGGCACAGATTATGAGAAATAAATAATAATAAATATAGATCTAGAACAAAAGAGGAAATACAATTAAATAATACAATTAAATAAATTATAATAAATTGCACTCGTGCAAAAATATGTATTCATTGCTAAGTTACACATATTATATATTAATTTGCTACGATTTACGAGAAATGAGTAAGAATTAACAAAGACAATTAACAAAGACTAAGGCCCGGTTGCACCAATATTATTTTAGCTTTAAGCGAAACTTAAATATATGTCTCTCTTTATTTATTTAGAAAGAAAGATAAAGATAGACATATATTTAAGTCTCGCTTAAAGCTAAAATAATGTTGTGTTGGTGCAACCAGGCCTAAGAATTATATAATGTCATAATGTATAGAGCAGCGTAATTTTCCGTCCATTTATACAGAAGTAGATAATGAACACTTGACTAATTTTGATAATACTGCAAATATTTGTTAATCACTGAACTATTCTAATATTCTGTGAATTATTCTAATCATAATTAATTTTTTTTAATTATCATAACATTATCATAATAATAAACTTTCTAAATAGATCTCTTTTTTTTACAGATATCTTTTGTTTAATTTTTATCAGATATATGTATGTATAATAATATTAGGATAGTTCAGAGATATTAAATGAAAAAAGTTTATATAAACCATAATATAGTGTGTTCATACTATTATACTACTATATATCTCAGAAATTATATATATTTAGGTATTATATATCTCTATATTTAAAAATGTAAACATGTTTAACATTTGAATACATTTTATATAGTAGTATATGAGAGATTTCTTTACATAAATTTATTATTCATATTGTGTATAAAAATGATTTATATATATATATATATATATATATATATATATATATATGCAAATAATGAACCAGAATTTTGATATGCGCGTGCATGCGCATGTGTTAGAATATAATTGTCGCTAGAAAAATAATTGACATTGATTGCTTAATTAAGATAATAGATACAGTGATACATTCATTACTCCAACCACACTTTCTTTTTATGGATTTTTGTGCAGAGAAATATACATTATATAACATAATTTTTAAAATATTAACATTGATATTCTTTTCTTTCTGTAATAATTTTATAATTTACATATATACATATATATATATATATATTGTTAGTTATTTGCATCTTTTTGAACATATTTTTAACATATTTTTCTGTGTTTAAAAGAGACCTTACATATGTTAATCTCACATATATACGCTTCATTACTGTTTCATTACATTATTTGACAAGCAACACATGTGTATGTATGTATATATATATATATATATATTTTTTTTTTTTTTTTAATTTTTTTATTCCGAGATTCATAGGTGCGCATATATTGCTATTAATGAAAAATGTGCCACTGTACATGAGTAAACATATATTTACTGTTATTCTTCTTTTCTTCCATAGTAATGTGAAAATATAATAATTTAAAATATTTTCATAATAATGTGAAAAAAATATAATCCATGAGATTTTCATAGTAATGTGAAAAAAAATATAATAATCCACATTACATTGTTCATATGTACCGCCATAGACAGCACGTGTATCGCACATGTGACATCATACACGATGGACGTAAATTTGTCGAGTTTGTATTTGTGATATAGCCGGTGAATTATTTCTTTAAGACTTGAAAAAGAGCAGGGAGATAACAATATTAAGCGATACATATAACTACAAATGTACGTATGTCAACAAGAAATAATAGTTTAAACGTCGATAGCGTTGATAAAACGAAAGGGGGGTACATTTGTGTTGAAACTTTTAGAGGTTAATCATGCTGCGAATATTTGGTCGCTCGGCGCATCTTCTCAAGAGGACCACGAAGATCGTCTGCGCGTCGAGCGTGAGGAATTTGAACCTGTTGGAGTATCAAAGCAAAGAGCTCCTGCGCGATTCGGGTGTCTCTGTACAAAACTTTGCCATCGTCGACGATCTAAGCAAGACGAATTCTGCTTTGGAAAAACTACGTAAGTATCTCAGCACTCCTTCCTATATTTTGCATCTGTTAATATGTAAAAGAATTTTATCCAAAATTAAGTTTCAAAATGAATACAGAATAATCCGTTAAAGTATCTATTGTGTCAATTTATTAATAATTATTGACAATCATAAGTAACTGTGTAACTGCAAATTATTTGTGTGTATATAATACTTATTTTATAAGTTACTAAGTAAGTTTATCCGTTCTTGCAGATGCGGATGAATTTGTCATTAAAGCTCAAGTTTTGGCAGGAGGTCGTGGTAAGGGTTGGTTTGATAATGGATTCAAGGGAGGTGTTCATCTCACCAAAGAGTAAGTTTGACAACTAGGTCTTTGTAAAAAATTTCGCAAAGTATCTCTTTTGTATACAGCTCCAAAACATTTTATTTAATCTTTGTTATACCATATAATGAGATATTTTTGTACTAATGCCAATTATATGTAAAAACAACATGATGAAAAATGAAAAATAACACAAGATAATTTTTTTATCACATTTCATATTTTTAGAGATGTTATGTATATATTATATGCATCATAATTTTTCTATTATACATATATATATATATATATATATATATATAATAAAAATTATATATATATTATAGATGATATTTTATATTCATTATGTCTTTTTTTTCTTTTTAATAGTCGTAATGCTGTTAGCAATTATGTGAAGAATATGTTAGGTCATCGTCTGATTACTAAACAGACTTCGAAGGATGGTATACTAGTGCAGAAGATTATGATAGCTGAGTCAGTAGATATTGCATATGAGACCTACATCTGTATTCTCATGGATCGTCAGTACAATGGCCCTGTGCTGATAGCATCTCCAGCTGGTGGGATGGATATTGAAACAGTTGCGGAGAAATATCCTGAAAAAATCAAAACTGTTCCATTGGATATCTATCATGGAATCGATGATGAAATAGCACAGGACGTGTGTACTTTTTTGGGATTTTCCGATCCGGATGTCCTTAACAAAGCTATATATGAATTGAAAAATTTGTGGAAGTTGTTTGTGGATATTGATGCGTTGCAAATTGAAATCAATCCACTGGTAGAAACGACAGATAAGCAAGTGATAGCGGTAGATGCAAAAATTGCATTTGATGATAATGCACAATTTAGACAGCAAACTCTATTTGCTTTAGAAGATGTCAGTGAAAAAGATCCCAGAGAGGTGGATGCATCGCGATATAATTTGAATTATATCGGAATGGATGGCAATATAGGATGTTTAGGTAAAATACATTTTATTATTATGATTGTAATGAAAGTAAATTATAAATATATAAAGTAAAAATATATAAAAATATAAAACAAGTAAAAAATAAAAAATTATGAAATAGCAATGAATATATCAATGTACGAATAAGTACGAATCAGCTAAAAGTACATAAATCTTTACATATTTAGTGAATGGAGCTGGTCTAGCAATGGCTACAATGGATATTATTAAGTTAAATGGAGGATCGCCAGCTAATTTTTTAGATGTTGGCGGTAGTGTGAGAGAAGATCAAGTTTTTCAAGCATTTAGAATCCTCAGTGAAGGTAAAATATAAAATTTAGAATGGTTCAAATATGAATATAAAATATAAATTTCTTTTCTTTCTTCAGATCCAAAAGTCAAAGCTATTCTCGTTAATGTTTTTGGAGGAATCGTGAATTGCATAACGATAGCAAAAGGAATTATCGCTGCATCGCAAAATTTAGGACTTCAAATACCACTTGTTGTAAGGCTAGAAGGTAAGTGTATATCGATATTCTTTTTCTTTAATTTCTCATTATTTGTTATTTATAAATCCTATAATTTTATTATATATTTCATTTTCGCTTATGTGTTCTCATAATTTACAAATAAATTTCAAAAATATTTTTGTTGCAATTTATTTTTTATTAGGCACTAATGTGACAGAAGCCAAAAAGGTTTTGGCCGAATCTGGATTGCCAATTCTCACAGCAAATAATTTAGATGAAGCAGCGAGAAAAGCGGTAACCTCTGTAAATACATAATTGTATTAATATAATGATACATATTTTATATTATTTCGATTTATACCTATTTAAGACTGGAAATCTATGGTTTGAATAAGAGAACAATAATGTTAGGACTTGAAGTAAGAAAAACTATATAATTTTTCATGTTTTTAAAATATCAGAAAACAATAATGTTAGGAATAACTTGAAGTAGGAAAAATTATATAATTTTTTATATTTCCAAAATATCACTTTTTGAGATATTTTTATAACTTAGATACTTTTACAGTTTGAGTGTACATAAGCATCTAAATACTGCCTACTAATGTTCATTGCTCTTGTACATTTTATTATTCAAGCATAGAGTAATTGTAGTCTGATTTAATCATTGCTCAAATTGACATATATACATATATATATATATATATATATATATATATATATATATATATCTTTGATCTCATTTTTAGAGATTATTATTAACATCTTCAAAATTCTAAACACACAAATCTATTTTTATTGACGAGGTAAGATTATTATTAGAATTTTTAAGCAGTCTCAATTTTAAGTTGTCTCAATTCTTTATTAAAGCTAAATCAAAATATCATTATCTTATATAATCATTATCATTAAATATCATTATCTTATATTATGTTTGTGTATTTTACATTGTTGATTATGTGAAAATATTTAATAATAATATATCAACATATATAGAATAAAAATTCAAGAACGATATTGAATCCAGGTATAGAGGTTTATATTAGTGACATTCAATTTTTATTATTGCCTTCTCCACATTTGTTTAAACTCATTTCAATTAAAATATCTGTTTATTTATCTAGTTTATTTTGTTTGAGATGAATGGTACTGTGTAAAATTAGAATTTTATTTGTTAATAAACAGGTAAAATAGATAATTAACAATTAATTATAGTTTACATTATAATTAAGTTTAATTATGTGATTTATGTAATTACATGTTTTGTTTCTGTAGGCCACTTTCTAATAAACACAAATTGTTTTGCATGGTTAAAATCACCAGTAATGCAAAGTTAATTAATACATGTATATATGTTTTTATTGTGAGTACATTTATTTTTATTAGACTTAAATTGATTTTATTGAGAACTTTTTTAAAGTTTAGTTTAAGAATTTCGATTTTATTCTTATATGATTTTTTTCTAATATTTTGTTATATAAGAATCTTTTGTATGAATCTGTATGAATTTGTATTTTTTTTTAATCTTGTTTTTATTTTATTATACACCTGTATTATATTCATTTCGTTACATATAATTTTTTATATTTACTGTTTGTTAAAAATATAGAATCTCGAAATATGTAATAATATATTTCAGAAAAATGAATGAAAAAAGAAAATTTATGTTTATATTTTTAATTAATATAGAAAATTTTTTTTATACATATAAGATTTTTTTATTGTTATTATTAATTATTGTATTGCATCACATTTATATAGGCGTTTGCAAACAAATTGCATATTTTTTTCTCTCTCAATCAAACGTTGCAACATTAGATGCACTCTATTTAATACTATTTTTGCTTTGAAGCGTTTAATGAAGCGTTGAATCAAGGCGAAGAATCTTGCGTTTCGAACGAAAAATAGTGCATCTTTTGAAAGAAGAATCAAGGCGTTGAATCAAGGCGAAGAATCTTGCGTTTCGAACGAAAAATAGTGCATCTTTCTTTCTCTTTAAGAATTAAAGAGAGATAAAGATATCAGAAAAAAACAATTTACACGCACCATTTATTAAGTTAAATTATACTTAGTGATCCATGATGGCATTATATACTTTGAAAAAAAAGGAAGAAAAAGATGATGAAAAATTTGTGGATAAGACAGTAAATTCAACATCGCTTTCAATCATCTAATCCGTCATTAATGCCATCATCGAAAAGTGCCTGACAGTCAATCAAATCTTTAAATTCTCTGGCAGAGCGATTAGGTTCTTCGCATCGATTGTATCAAAGACTGAATCCCGCATTCAAGGCTCACCGATTGCGCGAGGCATAACGAAAGGAAAGAGGTGTAAAAGCCGCGCGCGTAATCGATTTTTAATCCATGTATGGTCGTTGCGTTTTTATAAGCAGAAACTGTTTTGGTGTGAACGATAACTCGCCTTGAATGTACGACATTCGTTGAGAGAACGACCCATATATGGATTTTCAGCATAAGATTAAGATTATACAGGGCGTTAATTTGGATCGCATTTTTTATAAATAAGCGTATGCGGATCGATGTAGAACTTAAAAGTACTTAAGATAGCGAAAAGAAACGCGTGTTTTCAAAATAAAATATTTTCTAATTTGTAAACCGTTATGTTCCGTTATTCTTTTCGCTCTCTGAATATTTTCGCAATTATTTTTTTAAAAAACTATAAATAACATAAATTTTTATAAATATTCTGGACAAAATAATTTTCCAAAGGTGTCTTCTAATCTTTCTAAAGTATCTTTGGAAATTATATTAAGATGATGCAATTGTAAAAAAATTGTTACGAAATGTTCATCGTAATGCGATTAGGTTTCGCACTAGGAAACGAGATTCCTCCTCGAGGAAAGAGGCGAGAGACGTTAAAAACTGCTATTGTGCGCGCTAAAGATTCGGATAGCGAGAACTTGATATCGCGGTGACTCGTAACCATGATTGTTTTAGTCTTCCTCTTCAGTGTCACGTCAGCCAGCGGTTGACCGGCTCCGTTTCGCTTTGTGTGTCTTCTCCTCTCATATACCCGAATATAAACCCGTTCCTCGCACGCGTCTACGGGAAGGGTGGACGGCGACGGGAGGATCCGGGTGGTCCCGATGCGTGTGCGTATATATATAGACCGACCCCCTGCCCCTCGCCTAAGGATACGGGCGAGGGAATGCGTACTATTCTCGGACGAACTTCACGAATCCGAGTAAGACGTGGTGCTCGACTCCTGGTTCGCGGACGGCGAAGATACCAGTAATCGTCTACGAACCGCGTCGTGTCGATCGAGAGCACTCGCGTCAATCCGTCGATTCGAAGAGATCGCGATCGTTGACGTGTGCATGTAAGATCCGCGTTGGCATTCCCGGTTGCATTGACATCGGTTCGTCCGATTGCGATTAATTGCTGTCAAATTTCGCGAGGTGGAAGTGAAAGAAACGTCGAGGTAGAGTTAAGATTTTAACGCGAAATTCTTTTTTTTTTTTATTAGTATTAAAGTGAAGGAAATAATATTAATGTTTCATCTGAATTAATCTTATCGTTTTGTACGTAAATAAGATTATATCTTATGATATCCGCGTATACATTTTTTTTTAGCTAGGACATTTGAAAGATTATTATTTTTCTAATTTTCGGATTGGTGTTTAAATTAAATCAAAACTTTTAAATTTCTAAATATTGATTCAAAAGTATAGAAGATTTTATTCTTCGTATTTTAAAAGATTTTGAACTTTTGTACATATTCTAATTTGAATTTTTACATATAATTAAATATTATAAACTTTCGTTAAAAAAAATTCAAAGTTTGCGTTGAACAATTTATTAAAATTTCATGAGGCATCTTATAATTTTAATATTACGATCAAAGAGCAGATAATCATATAAATTAATTTATCAGTATAACTTGATTTTGATATTAATATTAGTTATAATGATAACACTTCGTTAAATACTAAAATACTTAAATACTATTCTTTTTTTCGAGATTTATTAGTTCAAATATTTAAATATATATTGGGATATTAAGATTTGGGAGAATAAGAAATTTGATAAATCTTTAATGAAGAAATTTTCTTTCTTTGATGAAATCAAAATCAGCTTCGCTTTGAAAAGAAAATATAAAATAGAACGTTTATATAAAAAAACAAATTTTAAAGTGTTTAAATATTAGGGATAGAAATATTAATTATTAGGGATAAATATTTTTTTAAATTTCTATATGTTTCATAATATAATAATTATATGGTGCAAAAAATAATTCTGATAAAATGTGTATATTTTTATACATATCATATTCACTTTTTGACTATCCGCGCGTCAAATTAATCAGATTAAATCGTGCAAAATGTTTATTTTTTGCAATTATAAAACCCCAATACTAAAATTTTAATTTTAATAATTTATTAATATTTTATTCTTTCAACTAATTTCAAAATTAATTTCAAGGAAAATTTGCTTTCGTAATTTGTTTGAAATTTGTGAAATTGAGAAATCATTTGCGATTTATCCATGCTGATTGCGAGTGCATTACGGTTTTGAAGAGCACAGTAGTGCGGAGAGGGTTTTAAGTGGAACGCGAGAGAGATTCGCGAAGACGTGCGACTCCACCGACAGTTTTTCGTGAGCCACTGATACTGAATCATTCGATTGTACGAGGTAGAGAATTCTTTTAATTAAATGAGTGGATTTTTATTTATATATGTGACGTGATTATTTTCTAAGTATTTTAAAGTTTACCAAGAGAATGGTATCTATTTGTTTCAAATTTGATCCGTTTCAATTTAAGTTTGCTTTATAAATTATAAATTTTCTATTTTGCTGATTGTGCAAAATAAATTTTTTAGAAATTTGTAAACACAATAAAAGAATTAATTAATACGCGTACGTTTGTAAAACAAACATTTTTTATTGTTTTTAAAATAATATCTTCTATTAATTTATATATGTTCAAAAATAATTTTGTTTTATTCATAATTATCCTAATGATTTTATAGCATTAATTAATCTTGTTTTTATTGACAAAAACATATACATAAGATTTAATTCTTTTTATTTATTTTCACATTATTTGTAGATTCGAAAGAAAATAAGATAAAAGAAAATATAAAGAATATAAATTGTTTCAATATAAAGAGATATAGAAGGTAAAAAAATTCGATGACAGCTTGATCGCTCGCCTTACATTGAACAGAGTGGTATCTTGAATCTTCTTGACTGAAGTATCGCTATAAAAAAATAATTTTTTAGCATCAGGTCATTTCATGCAATGATTTTCATATAGTGTAGATAATTGCAGATAACAATATATATGTATGTTATTATAAATTACATTGACAATTTAATATTATACAATTTATATATTTTTATTTCACGATATAATATTAAACGAAAAAAATATTCAATCAATTAATTATGGAAAGAAAAATAATTGGTTATAACATTTTTTCACAAATACTATTTTACATGTTCAATTATATGATTTTATTAATTTCTTTAATTTTAAAAAATTCTAGAAAATTATTTTTTATCAAGAGATATTTTTATCACGAAATATATTAATTAAAATGCATTTTATACTATACTATTTTATATTATACATTGTGTACATTACATTTATTATTATATGCAATGTTTTATTCCACAATATATTTCGTAAACTAAAAATTAAATTGTCTTTCTAAAAAGATAATTGAAAATGCTAATAACTCTCTGTTCAGATTTCGGACAATGTTCGTGTTTATAAGTTCATCTTTTGGATATAATATTAGACCTTGGAAAAAAGTCACGTATACATGCGCATAACTAAAAATAACTTGGCATCTCGCCGTGCGTCGCGAATCGTAATTTAGCGTGCGTCTGATTAATTTTCTATTATGCACTATTTTATATAAAATTTGATGATATCGTTTAAAGGAGATATTTTAATATTATTTCACGCACAAACAAAAATAAATATACACAAAATAAATATAGTAAATTAAAATATTTTTCTATCTTATTTATATTTAACACATTTTAAACGCTTTCTAGCAAATTTATATTTAAACTGTAATAAATGTATTGAGACGCGAGCATAAACAAAAAGATATACGAGTAGTTTTCTCTGAATGTGCCGCTATTTATAATTAAGCACTTTATTTATGAGAATTGAACATGTGTCATGTATAATATCAGAACAGTTTAGTCAAACACGTGCGCGAGTCTTCACTCAAGCGAAGCTGATCGCGATTCGATGCACTTTTGTAAACTTAATTTGATCAATCGAAACAATTGGAACAATTGAATTCTTATTAACACAAAATAACATATTGATCTTCATATCATGTTCAAATGTGCGGTTCTATTTTTTTAAATTGCTCATTCTCCAATAAGTTTAAATTGAATAATTTTAAATTTTACTTGTGAATATAGATCAATTCTGTTGTAAGTTTTTGTTTAAAAAAATTATGTACAAAAATTAATTAACAATTTTTTATTTTATATATTATAATACACACACACACACACACACACACACCACACATACACACCACACACACACACACACACACAATTGTATTTCATATAATATAATTGTCAATTTTTTTTCATGTCGGCAATTTTTTAATCACGACGTTTCGCGATGCAGGTGAATAATCACTGCGAATTAGGACAAGCGATCACTCTAAAAGGCATTTCAAGGAGACAATACACCGGTCCCAAGGAAAATTTCTCGCCTAACGCATCCTGAGTGACCCAAAATACGATTTACCGGTGACTCGCGCAGAAACACAGTCGCTCCAGCTGATCGTGTCAGCATCTCACACACTTACATATTCGATTCGCCGGCACACGGCTGTGCAGGTAGGTTCACCGACATCCACCTCTTTTCGATTGTTTTGCAAGTATGCGTGCTCGCGGTAGTGATGAGCACGACGCGCTTCCGAGTGATATCGATGCCTGTTATAAAGTATTTGTCAAATAAAGCTGCATAAAGATAGAAAAATTAATAAATAAAAATTTATTAATAATTATTAATAATAAATAACAGTGGATAAAGGATATATAAATTATTTATAACAGTGAATTTTAAGGATATATATATATATAAATTTTGACATTTAAATTGTCTTTATGTATATTTGTGAATATATTTATTGTACAAATTAACAAACTGAAGAATTTGCAATTAAATTTAAAATTAAGCTTTATTTTTTAAATTAAATATTAATTCAAAATTGTCAGTTAGTATAATGCAATTAATTATATAAAATAAAATACTGTCTTTCTGAGAATGAAAAAAATTACATTCTTGTTTTATAAATTAATAACTAAATATTTTTATAATTATATAGATTCACAAATTTTATTTACATAAGCTGTACGTGTCTTAAAATTTTTATCCTATATATTTTATCAATTATATATTTAATTAATTTTCAAAATTAACAAATTCACATGTTTTTAAATTCAATTAAATTATATTCAAGCATATCTACTGAAATATATATATATATAATAATCCAAATAAATACGAAGATCCAAATCAGACTTGCATGTAAACTTGAAGATCAACTGATAGATCAACAAACAAGCCGGCTTTACGTTGAGACAACAGCAGGCGTTCATACCACTGGAGTAAAGCTCTCTTTAAAATTCAAACTGATAGTTTGTGCCCATCGCTATTTCTCGAGTCACCAACATGGCCACGTCTTGTCCTCGTCACTGATAGTACTTGTGACTACCAACACTACGATCCACAGGTACTAACACAGGGGCGCGCACCCCACCACCCTCATCCGTGAGAGCGTAGCAGCGAACCGGCCGATAAAATGAATGAGAATGATAAGTCAGTTAAGTGCGAGAACTCCGCCGAGGAGGAGGAGGACGAGATGTTCGAGCGCGAGCTGGCCGAGGACGCACAATGGAAGCGAATTCAGCAGAACACCTTTACGAGATGGGCGAACGAACGATTGAAGGCGGTCAACAAGCACATCGGCGACCTGGAATGCGACCTGTCCGACGGTCTTCGGCTGGTGAGCCTTATCGAGGTGCTCTCGCAGAAGCGGCTACCAAAACACAACCAACGGCCCACCTTCCGCTCCCAGAAGCTGGAGAACGTGTCCGTCGCTCTTAAGTTCCTGGAGGACGAGGGCATCAGGATTGTCAATATCGGTGAGTGATATCATGTGCGTGCTGGACCACGCTTGAAAATAGATTCGTCCTGTTCTTGTAATGATTAAAAACAAAGAAATTGATGGTTTGAGCGGTGCAAGAGCATCAATATATTTATTAGTGAGAAAAATAATTATTCTAAAAAATTCTAATGTGTTTCATATTTAGATAAAATAATGGAGAAATGATCAAATTTGAATAAGTCGAACAAAGAAGCGATATATAGTAGATATATAGATGTCATTGATAGAAATGTTATTATTTTGAGATATTTCCTATACAATTAGAAAGAGAAACAATAAATTTGAAAAATACGTGATGTGTGTTATTTCTCACATTTAAAATGATTATTCTAATTGTGGATAAATATTTATTATCAAAGTCATATTCATAATATTGATTCAATTTAGAAGGAATTTATATTTCGAGCAGATATCAAAATAATAACATATTTATTCACGGTGAAAACACGTGCTACAACGTGATTAATTTTTAATTTGTGTTTAATCTTTTCAGACTTTTCATTTATAATTTTTCGATAGGTTACATTACCACGTGGTAGTTACAATTACTACGAGTCTGCGTGGTCTACGGATTTTACGTAGATTTATCGATTTCTAGATTTCTACACTTTAGAGATTTGCACAGGTGTTTAAGGGAATTGTGTGTATAAGAAAATAATATTAAATTAATCCATATAAAATTATATTTGTATACGATAAAATTAAAATATTAAGATATATAATAACATGTATAAAATAACATACATAAATATTTCAAAAAGAGATGTTTTTTCATATATTTTTCACACAAAATATGAGAAGAATTATTTCCAAGAAATAATAAATCGAATATAATAATAAAAAATATAATAAATATAATAAAATAAAATATTAAATCGAATTGCCATTTAATAAAACAATTATCATAAAATAATCATATAATTTATTATATATTATAATAGACATATTAATAATTAAAAATCTAATCTATTATATGTATCAATTTATTTCAATTTAATAATATATTACACTTTATTTAATAAAATATTATATTGATATAAATATAAAATTAAAATAATAAAATAACAAAATAATAATAAAATAATAAAATAATTGTAAAAATTAAATAACAAACACAAGTTAATATAATTATCCATATTCTTAGAAAATTAGCGAGATTAATAAATAGGATCTGTTTAATATAACAGGAAAATAGAACAAAAAAAGATGTTTAAAATATTGACTTTAAGAAAAAGGAAGTTATACGCGATGCATTACGATGTATAATTTTGGGAACTTGTATAGAATGTTTTTACATTTTTTTACAGTCTCATGAAGCAATATTAAACTTTTAAAGCCGCAATAGGATATTTATTCAGTCTCATAACGTTTACATGCCACATTGTAAAAATATAAAATGTACATTTACTTTTTCTCCTTATTTCTCATTTCAAATTTACATAACAACAGTTATGCGCAAAATTTGTAATATTTATTTTAAATATGCGTTTATTTGCACGACGCAAAATGTAATCGAAAACCGTGATGAGTGATTAGTCGACAAAATTTGAGGACAGGTGTCAGCGAATAATTAATCGCGCGTTTCGCTTGTGAGGAAATCAATGTAGATCTGACTGATAAAAAAAATCTTGCGATATATATAATAGCGCGAACGCATTAAGATTTAATCACTTAAAACATTGCGATTACAAAATTGAAAAAAATCATTATTGCCTCCTCGATGATATCAAAGTTTTTAATGCATCAAAAATTTCGTCGAATTCTCTTAATTTCATAAATTTTAAATTTTAATAATATGTTTAATTGAAATTATGTAAAACTGGGTTTTAATTTTTAATTTAAATTTTTTTAAGAATATTATAAGAATATAAGAATGGAAAATTCTGTTTGTGACAAGATTACGAATAGTAAAATCGTGTTTCAAAATATTTCTTTCTAGCTAAAAAGCGCTCGACTAATATAATTATATGCGGAATATTGCTGCCTGGCCTTCCTCGCTTTCAGATTCGGGATCAACTATAGAGCACAAATGCATCGAGCGACAAAATAAAAGCGATTGTAGAGCATGGCGAGAGGGTTGTGGATCGATGACGCTCGCCCGGGCTACCCGGGAAACTAGAGAGTAGCGATGGGATAATGCTGTTCACGTGTTTTTCGCGAATGAACAAACATCACGTCATCCATCTTCATCCATTCATTTAAATTTAGCTAAAGATCTCTGTCGCTAATATGACGTAATTTTTAAATTAAACTAATTAACATACAAGATATGCCTCGGTCTCCTCAACCTTAATCACGCATTTTTTGAGCGATTTAAAATATATTTATCTTTGAATTTTAAAAAATTATATTAAAGTATTAATAAATTTTTAAGTTATAATTATTCATTAGCCATAGAAATTTTTGAAATTTTTATCTTTAAGGTTGTAAATAATTAATAAATCTTTTTCCAGAAATTTTATTTAACAGAGTTTTAAGAATTAGAGTTAAAAATATCTAAAATTAGAAATTGAGAAAGTTTGCGAGAAAATATATATTGGGCTCGTGAAATTTTCGATAAAAGTCTGTGATTCGTCGAGTCCGCATTATCAGTCAGACCACGTGTGTCTGTAACCACTTGTTGGCAAAGGAAGACAACGCTATCGATTGATATTTCATTGAATGACAATTTCCATTTTTAACATGTAAATAAAGCATCAAGCATCGTAAATTAGCTTATTAGAAACAACTTCCATATAATTTTGGAATTTTTATATTTGTACTGAAAGATTGATGACTGCTTACTCGACGAGTCATTACAATTTGTCGCATCCTTGAACAAAATACTTGACTTGATAATGACGCAATTGAATATATCATCGATGATGTCATTACGTTCTTTAACCTGCAACTGTTATATCGCAAAGGAGAAAAACGTGCTGATAAACATATGTTCATAAACGCGCAGCCACGTCTTGTATGAAGTAATCATACAAATCTTTAGAAACATATTTTTTTCCTCTTCAAAAATTTGAAAAAAATATTAATTTATCGTTTCTGTTAATTTATTTGTCTACAGAACAAATACGATAGATATAATGACTTATGAGTTTTTACAATTTATCTAATGCAATTAATTTAATTAGTATTATTAGTAATTTAATTAGTAGAGTATATTATTAGTTATTTGTTGAATTATTAATTTTACATAAAGATTTTAAAATAATAATATTTTTACTTTTAAATAATATTTATTTAATATCTATTAAATATCTTTGTGCGTGTTTGTTTCGAATATATGTATAAATTCTCGACTTATCACACATATATGTGCGGTAAAAAATGAAGAAATAATAAAAAAATAATCATTTAATTTTTGATTAATCGATGTTTGCCCTATTTTGAAAATTTGAAATATAAGTTGTTATATAATTTTAAGGCTATGATACTGACGATTAAAATATAACGACTTATATTTCAAATTTCTAAGCTAGGGCACAAAAGTCGAATCGATGAAATTAAATTATTTTTATATTATTTTTTCATTTTTTATCATAATCGATGACGTGTGATAAGTCGAGAACTTTTTCGCTTTTCGAAAAATTCTTGCATTCGAAAACTTGCAAAAAGCTGCAATGCCAGTCAAGAAAGTTAACATGTCTGATGTTAAATCATCGCAATCTCGGTCGAAGATGTGACCGCAAAATCCAAGCGTTAAAACCGCTCGATTATCGGATATCAGCGGAAGCCACATTCGCGTTGTTACGTGAGGGACACCCTGAAACTCGCTTGGGAAGTATTTCGGACCCACCAAGAAGCAAAAGAAAGAGAATGGGCGGGCCACGTAGATCAGGTGAAGGTCAAGCTCGCCTTGGCATCACGGACGTCTTTCTTCGCGTTTATTACGTGACCCATTCTCGTTTCTTTCTTTTTTTCTTCCCTTATCGTCGAGCGGAAATGATTTCTCGACATTTTTTTTTTTCGCGAAATATCCCTTCAATATTTTGACAGAACTTTCATGCAAAAGATTACTTAACGCTTGTGCATATAATATATGAAAGAGATTTTAAAAAAATTTAGTGGAAAGGAAAATATATGAGAGAATATGTGAATTTTGTGCTACAAGAATATTTTTTTTAGCATATTTCAGGTTCAACTTACTTAATCAATTAATTATATTATTAAATTAAATTTTATTTATTGATAAATTAATAATATATAGTGCAATTAAGATCCAGATTTTATAAATTTGTTAAAATTTATTAAAAAAACACTGATGTACCAAATTATTGATGCTTAGATTAATAATATAATAATTGCGTTAATCTATATTATATATTTACCTGTAAATATCATTCATTTTTGATAAAAATGTGTTAAAATTTTACTTTTAGAGATTTACTATACATGGCATAATTCCATGGAATGTCATAAAATAACAATGATATTCAAATAATATATTTCCGAAATTATAGTGTTTCTATTATAATTTGCGCGTGAATTGGGAACGATTACTTTCACTCTCAAATGCAACCTTGACATTAAGAGACTATGTTGTTCACATGAAATCGCATGAGAGCGTATTTCCATACGTAATTAAAATCTTTGACTACTGTCGAAATGTGTTTATCTATCATATTTTCACCATATTAAGTAAATATTTTAAGATGTCATCTTTTTAATTATCTTTAAGTATCTTTTAGAATTAAATTTACGATATTATGGAATTTTTTCTGAAATCTCTAATATTTATTTTTGACTAAATATCATTTCAATGCAATTACTTGTTTATTTTTATTTTTATGTTATTTATTCATGCAAATATATATTGATATATATATCAATATGCATGAATAAATAACATAAAAATAAAAATAAACAAATAATTGCATTTGAATGCGTTATTTATTCAAAGATTTGCATTCGAAATGCAGTTTGGTTGACACATGTCGACGGCACACCTTGACGATTGAAAGGAGAAGATCGTATCGGCGGAGGTTTTACCTGGCATCCTCGGTCCAGTGAGGTAATCTCTTAAATGACGTCACCGTCTAAACTCGCCATGGGATACGTGTCGTTGAAAACGTCACACATGGCCAAGTGTATGCGCGATACTTGGTCGAATCTTTTAATTGAACATTAGAATGACAAGTGACTCAACGACTCGTACATATGCGATAAGCTATTTATAATATGACACATGCTTTTAATATGAAAGAAAACTGTATAATCGCGTTTAGTTACTAATTATTGAATTATTTTCAATCAAGGAAATTGTAGAAATGTTTGTAGGAAATTGCAAGAAATAATTTAACTAATTATTATAGTTTTTATCAAAGTTTTCTCTGTTTATGACACATCTTTTCTGCAATTTACGCTTTTTTTATATTAGATTCTCTCTTGTTTCTATCCAATTTTTTATAAATTTGAGATAGAGAGAAAGTTTTTCTAAAATTCTGTATTCTTCTCTTCTAATTCAAGCGTATCTGGAAACGCAAAATCATTTAAGAATCTCGCGTTTTACACAACAAAAATTCTTAATCCGAGAATAGATCAGTCCGACTGTCGGTCAGATGAAAGAGTAATAAAGAAGCCCGTTTCTAAATCCGCAAATTTTGATTATTTCTCTTTTTAACAGCGGTATATATATATATGTATAATCCTCAGGTTCTCAGAATTTCTTCGATTCGGAAGACCCTTCGATTCCTTTGGAAGATTCCAATACCTGCTGATGCTCTGTATTTACGATAGGGACTAGACTATATTTATTACATCATTGTTTTGAAGCTATTTATAATGAATGTTTGAATAATCTTTACTGCATTGACGAAATAAATTTTCACATTTCGCGTTTCGCAAACAATAAAATTTTAAATCTCCAGTAAATTATCACTTTATTATTCTTATTTGATTTAAAAAAAATTTTTTATTGACTTATATAAATTATTAAATGTTAGATAAATAAGTTATTAAATGTTAGATAAATATCGAAAAATATTTCAAACTAATTATGACATTGATAATGATAAATATCACTATCAATGTCAACTATAAATATAGATAAATTTATAAATGTATATAAAACATTTTTTTAATTATTTTTACATTTTTTTAATTAAAACATTTTTTTAATTATTTTTAAAACATTTTTTAAAATTATTTTTTTAATTTACGTAATATAAAATTATAAAATTATAAAATTGTATAATTATTATTTATATATGATAGTATTACTTTATATTTTATTATTGAAGAGAATCAAATATATAATTGGTATATCATTCCTATAATATTAGATTCCGTATTTACGCACAGCTGCGCTTTCTCTTAATGAAGATTTACTTGTTGCGTTTTATTTGCACATATGGCTATCAATACATCGAAATTCGTTGAGTTGAAGCATTGAAGTTTCAAATACCAGTGCTCGATACTTTTAAAAATAATATTACATATCGGCAATTTTTAAAAAATAATATTACAGCACAATTTTGACATATGATTACATTTACAAATTTTTTATTTCTGTTCAATTACTCATTTATTCAATATATTAATTATTATTATATTCAAGATACTGGCGATTATAATACTTAATTATGTAAAATAACGGAAAATCTCCATGTCAGAGATGACAACATACAAACATTTTTTTCCTTGTTTTCGTTTCGAGACATCGCGTTGATAAAAATCAAAACATAACACACCCATATATGCACAGGTATGAATAATTAGATATCAACACAGAAAGATAATATCAACCCAGAAAGTCAAAGTTAGTCGTCAATGAGCGTAGACACAAGATCGTAAGTAAATTTCTAAGCTTTTCGATTAGCTTTTCGATAGAAGTTAAACCTAAAGAAAAAGATATATCATTGAAATGAGATGCAATTGAAAAGTTCTCTGGCATTAGTTCATATATACATGCATATAGATATGTATGTGTATATTTTTACAAGTATGTGTATGTTTATACATGTCTATTTGTATGTAAATATGTATATAAGAGCTAAAAAAACATGCGTATACATATACATATATAGACACTTATAACATAAATTAATATACAAGGAAATAGGAAATTCTCATTTTTTTTTACTTGATTATGCCTACATGTAATTAATGCGAAAGATCGTGTCTTATATAAGAATTATTCTTGATAAAGATTTATAGCATCTATAGCATTGGAAACAAACATATCCATTATCTAATATCAAGAGGAATGCAATTGGCCTCTCCGACTTTATTATTCATTAAGATATATATCGAGATAACAAGTCGATTTTTATACGTAGACGGAAAAGCAATGCAGAATTTGTTCAAATCTAATTCTCACATTTTCATAATATTATGATAATAAAAATTTTTTTTATACTTATATATATTTTAAGACTTTTATATTTTTTTTATACTTATATATATTTTAAGACTTTTATATATTTTATATATTGCCATAATTAAGAATTGCACTGAATAAAGTTATGATTGATACAAGATTTTCATCCGACACACATAATTAACAGTATTTAAAAGCTAGTTCTTAAATTTTACATTTTAAATAGAAAAAAATTCAAGAAGTTTTGTACACAATTATAATTTATATTTCAAATACATTGAATAGAAAAATGCATAATACAGTATTCTAATATATTGTATTATTTACATTTTTTTCACGTTCTCAGTACATGACATACGCGTCTAGAAATCTTTTCTGCAACTTGTCCGTGCATTTATGAATGCATTTCTGCATCGCGGTCAAGTGAATTGGCGACTCCAAGGAGAAGCTCGACAATGGGTATCCATTTCGAGTGTTCAAACAAAAGAGTAACATCTTACATTTCACTCTCATTTTCATGCATATTATTCACGTCGTGGCGCCGGTAATTTAAAGCGCATATTCGCAATATTTTTTGTGCAATAAATGTAAATATACATAGATGTATCTAGGAAAACTTATATATCAAAATTTATCAAGATTTAAATTCTAAAAATTCTATGTTTACTCTGTTATGTATATATTATTTTTATAGTACAAGATATATAAAAATAATATTTATATATAAAAATTAAATTGACAGGCAATATAAAAATTAAATTGACAGGCAATACGAGTCTGGTGTTGTTTTTTGGTACAAAATTTCGTATTGCCTTGTCAATTTAATTTTTATATTGCCTGTCAATTTAATTTTTATATATAAACATTATTTTTATATATCTTGTACTATAAAAATAATATATACATAACAAACTAAATATAGAATTTTTATGTAATAATGATATTTATATATATTTATTTGTAATAAAAATTTTTTTGTCGACTTAATTTTTATATATTTGAATTATAAATATTTATAATTATAATTTATAATTCTTTTCTGTATGAAAGATTTCGGAAATCTTATTTTTCTGGGGCTAATCAGCTTTGATATAAGGATGTTACATTAAATGTCAGTCTACATTTCACAGCAGTATCTTTCTTCAAATGATTCGTCACGAGAAAGCTATACATTTACGTGGGTAGAGGAACATTATACAAAGCTCGAGAATCTCGGGGGCTCGGCGTCACAGGGTGAATTAGCTGGCGCTTGGCCGGTTCGCGTGTCACGGCATTAATTACGTTTTTGCTGACATCACTCGGTTAGCTCTCGGTAATTGCTGAAAATAGTCTGGATGAATCGTCACACGGTGGTGACGATTCCACGTCACGCGGACAACACCGACTGCGAGACAATGTCGAATGTCGTTGTCGAGGCCAGAAATAGTTGCGGCGGCTCGGATTCGGTTAAATCCGTGCGAATGAATGTATCTTTACGCGTTATATATATATTCTTGAAAGATCTGACAACCATGAGTTTTTTTTTACCCTTACTGACATCTCGAGGAAACGATGCGCTCACGATTGTTGCGTGATTCTAGTAAAACGTAATCCTTCTTTTGGAATGGCATATGCTTGAATTATTAAAACATATTGAAGCAAGAAAACAAGATGTATTTTTTCAAATTATAATTATTTTAATTGATGATTTTAAAGCCATACAATCGATAAATTAAAACCCCCCACTGTTTTACATTGATATTTAAAGGTATAAGTAACTTGATATGTACAAATGACGCGATTGTTTATCTACTATAGATCTGTTTATATGATGGTTATTTAAATCAAGATCAAATGTTGTATGTATGCATGTGTGTGTTCTCAAGATTAGTATAATCTTTGAAGTTGATTATATTTTTTGACTCATTACATATGCATTTTCGCATTAATTGATGGATTTCATTCTTTTTTCTAATTCTTTATTTAAAAATTAAGAATTTACGACTTGTTAAAACAATCGCAATTTATATCATTTCGCTCAAAATTCGAAGATTCTGCAAGTATATGCGATTTGGCGGTTTCTCAATGGATGAATCACTATGTCGAGGATATCTATTAGCACTTTCATTGCACAAACACACATGCGCTTTTCGTTAGCATCGCTTCGAAGGGTACATTGTGAAAGACTGCATCGGCTCGATTCCATAAACGAACAGCGGAAAAATATTTCCTTAATAACGCCCACTTATTCTTACTCATATTGAATAATTGAGCGATGTGATAAATCTACGAATAATAATAAGATGATGCATAATAAGACTTTACGCAACAGGAAGAAAAAACTTAATAGAATTTCTTCTCGAAAGAAAGGAAGTTACTCATTTACTAATAAATTATTACGTAAAACGAGTAAAAAAATATTTAAAGCTGCATCTGTATAAAATGGAAATTCTGCATGAATTCTCTGTAAATAGATTTTATAGAATATTTTACAGAATATTTTATAGAACTAAAATAAAGAAAATTCTCTGTAAATAAATTTTATAGAATATTTTACAGAATATTTTACAGACTATTTTATAGAACTAAAATAAAAAGAAAATTTCTAAAAAAATTATATTGTTATCGTGTTATAATTTATTCTAAAAGGATAAACTATATTTCTTTTGCGTGCATAATCGACGAACAACAATCTCTGATTAATCTGGCATTGCCGAACATAAGAAAACGCAAAATAGGAAAGATTCGTAAACATATTTTTGAATTGTGGCCAATATTTCATCATTGTCCATTTAGCAATAGTGTATTATGTATATATAATTTAAGACCGTGCCTGTACGCGGCAAATTAATTTCTCCTCTTATTCCGCAGATTCTTCGGACATCGTAGACTGCAAATTGAAACTGATCCTCGGCTTAATATGGACCCTGATCCTACATTATTCGATTTCTATGCCCATGTGGGACGGCGACGATGGCGAAGACAAGGGCGCTACCCCGAAGCAACGACTGATGCACTGGATTCAATCGAAAGTGCCGGATTTGCCGATCACGAATTTCACCTCCGATTGGAACGACGGTCGCGCGGTGGGCGCCCTCGTTGATGCGGTCGCACCTGGCCTCTGTCCGGATTGGCAAGATTGGAATCCCAAGGATGCGATCCAAAACGCGTCCGAGGCGATGGGCCTCGCCGACGATTGGCTTAATATTCCTCAGGTTCGCTGCAATACTAATTCGTCTAAATTCTGTTCGAGATAAAATAATTTGGCAATTTTATAATTATTTTCAAATTCATTGCAATTTTATTATGCCTTAAAATGCTTTTTTTCATTTATGGAATAGGAATATCCAAGATATATATATATATATATATATATATATATATATTTATTTATTTATTTATTATTTATTAAATTTATTTATTGATAAATATTTTTTAATTTATGGAATAAGAGTGTTTAAATTTTATATATATATATATATATATATATGTGTGTGTATGTATGTTATTTATATAAATATTTATATATATATATATATATATATATAATAGAATATTTATATATTAATTAATTAATTAATTATTTTTAAATTTTTACGGAATACTTATGAATTACATTTGTGAATCATCCTTATTTCAGCTCATTAAACCTGAAGAGATGGTAAATCCAAATATCGATGAGATGTCGATGATGACATATCTATCGCAATATCCGAATGCAAAATTGAAAACAGGTGCACCTCTGCGTCCTCGCACGAATCCAAACAGGTAAGAATAATACTCTATACTATTGTATCCAGATCACTCGTACATTTTTAAAGCGTCAGTGAAAACGTATTTCCTTCTGTTGAAAAGTCAAACTAAAAAATAATTTTTGATAGCACTTGAATCACATATAAGTTCTTTTTGATTCTCAATCCTGAATATTTATAAAATAATGGTAATTATGATATTCTAAACATTGCCAAATAGTTAGTTTACATTATTTTTGTTTTTTAAAATTGTATCGTAGTAAAAAAAAAAATACTTCAAAATGCTACAATCAGCACTGTTTATTATGATCTTGATCATAATTTTCTCCATTTTTTTTCTCGTATCAACGTATACAATAAAATCCAGTATTCGTATAGATCGCTGGTATGGTGATTCTAATTAATTAACCAATTTATTTCTCATTTCTCGGTCGCAGCATCCCACCGCCGCGGTAAGTCGCGCAATAATCATGTATTTTGACGTATAACGTTTTTACGCAATTAATGTTCGCCGCCTTGACCGTAGCGTTTTAGATCTATCTCTTAACCCACAACATCCCTAATTGCTATTTTATCTATACATACATACACACACATATATATATATATATGTATATATATGTATATATATATATATATATATATTTTTTTAATTACATAAATATATAAATAAATATATAATAAATACATACATATATATATTTATTATATATTTATTTATTTATACATATATATATACATGTACATAAAAGCCTGATAGAGTAAACAAAGGTAGTATGCGGCTGGCGAATTCACGATTTACAAACTTGTCGAACAGAAAAACAAGGGGGAGTTTGATTAATTAGCGCTCAACATCATTCCACGTATTTTCTTAGATTTTTACGAATAAATATATTATAACGCCATCATTAATTATCCTCTCTCTATACATACATGTACATGAAAGTCTTACGGGAAGCCTCGAATTGGACTAACCGGATAGTGAGTGGCCGCAAGTTTTGCAGAAGGTTACGCGCTTGCAATTTGTTTAGAAGGGAACGATGCAAATCGCGCAAATCATGATAGCACAAAGCAACGCTTGTAACGTTGAATGGCGAATGAGTTTACTTAACGTATTGATGTAACAACATTGCGGCCGCTGGCTGATCAGCTCGCCTTTTCTCATGGTGCTTTCTTATACAGAGTGCGCGCTTATGGTCCTGGTATAGAGCCAAGCGGTCCGATCGTCGGTGCACCGGCTAACTTCACCGTGGAAACCTTCTCCGCTGGGAAGGGTAACGTGGACGTCACCGTCGACGATTCTAAAGGCAACAAACTACCGGTAAAGATAAATTTTATATTTATTACATTATTTATTTTAATAATATTTTTAAAAAATTGCTAAATTATTAAGATATTTTAATTTGATATTTTAACATTGTTGAGGAAGAATAGTTTTCAATATAAAAAATTGGAAATATAAAATTCTTTCCAATTTTTCCATGGATCGAAAACCTGCAACCTGTACCTAATATTAAATAGATACGTGCTATTGTCGAGTGCAAGACCGGAAGCCGAGAGATGTTTATCGAGAATAATTACGCTGCAGAACGTGGACACGAAATGATGCAATGGCTATTTGTGTATCGCGTTGACGATTACGTATTATTTCAATATACATATAAGCATTCGTGATACGATGCAAGTTGAACGAACGCCATCGCATTTTTTTGTATGCGTGTTTTACGCGTCATCTTCATCATCTTCATGATGTCAATTGCATTTTCAAGGTCGATATCAGGTTCAACAAGGACAGGAACCTGACATACTCGGTGTCGTACACTCCGAAGACGGAGGGTCCACACAAAGTGAAAGTGCTCTTCGCCGGTAGAGAGATCCCGAAGAGCCCGTACATCGTCAATGTCGAAGGACATGCCGGTGATTCGAGCAAAGTCACGGCGAGCGGACCGGGTCTGCAAACGGAAGGAGTCGTGGTGAACAGGCCTACCTTCTTCGACGTCTTTACGAAGGATGCTGGTCGCGGTGTGCCAGAAGTCATCATCTTGGATCCTCAGGTAAAAAGCCTGATGCCATTCATTGCATTAATGTATATTGTTGAAAATAATCGCGCGAGAAACTATTTCCTTATCAAATATTATCTTATCGAAGTATTTATGTTCTTTATTGCAGGGTAGCAAAACCGCGGTGCCAGTGAAACTGCGTCAGACCTCGCCAGACGTCTGGAGGTGTGAATACGTGTCGCCAGTGACGGGTCTGCATTCCGTCAATATTTTCTTCGCCGGCAAGCCCATACCCGGAAGTCCCATCGGTGTCAACATCGCGCCGGTTTCCGACGCAAAAAAATGCAGAGCATACGGACGTGGGTTGCTGTCTACTGGCGTTCGCGTTCAGGACATCGCCGACTTTGTCGTCCTGACTAAAGATGCCGGAGAGGGTATACCGGATATCCGCATAATCGGTCCGGGAGGTGTCAACCGACCGGTGCAGTAAGTTATCTGATTCGCAAATACTTTATTTCTGTAGAATTTTATTTTTCCCATTGCTTACAATTTCTTGTTTTTTTTTTCAATGATTCCATCAAAGATAAAATAAAATAATTATTTTAAAATATTGTAAAAAAATTGATTTAAATTTAAAAAGAAAAAGAAAAATAATACATGCGTTGCATATAATGTTGTATTTTAAATTTTAATATTAATCTAATCTTTAATATTAATATTAATTTATTTAATTGTTCTAGAATGTCCAAGATCGACGCTACAACTTACGCATGCCATTACACGCCGATTAAGGAAGGTCGTCACGTGGTGATGATTACATATGGCGGCAAAGAGATTCCCAAGTCGCCCTTCGAGGTCAATGTTGGTCCTTACAAGGAATCCAACATCAGAGCCTTCGGACCAGGCTTGCGTACAGGCATCGTCGGCCATCCGGCGAAATTTACGGTGGACACAAACGGTGAGACCGGTGCTCTTGGCTTCTCTATCGAGGGCCCGTCCAAAGCGAAGATCGAGTGCAATGATAATGGCGATGGAACCGCCGATGTTTCTTATCTACCTACCGCACCGGGACAATACGCGGTCCATATCCTCTGCGATAACGAGGACATTCCCAAGTCGCCTTACATAGCGACTATCTCACCCAAGACGGACTTCGATCCAGAAAAGGTAAATCTGAGATTCTATTGCATTTTTTTTACCATAATTTTTCATTCTAATGACAATTTTTTTAACATCTGTTTCTGCAATTTTTGCACACGTGTAGGTGTGTACAAAATGTACAATGTTTTAGATTTTTTCCACACACATACTTTTTTGTTTATATTTTGAAGCATTTTACGCAATAATGTGATAAAAAAGATTATCGTTTCTGTGTTTAATACACCCAATATCGATCGAATTGATAATATGCTATTTTTATTAATCTGTGCAGACAAATAAATATGTAAATTGGAAATATTGTTGTACAGGTTGAAATTCATGGGCCAGGAATTCAACCGGAAGGTGTTGCTAGAGATAAACCAACGTATTTTACGGTGGACGCGAGAAAAGCTGGTCAAAAAGCGGCTTTGGAAGTTGCTATTCAAGATGCTCTTGGAAGGGAAGTTCCTTTCAAATTAGACGAGAAGAGAGATGGAACTGTTCAAGCACATTATACACCTACATCCAGTTCTCAACATGTTATAATGGTAAGAATATTGATTTCTAAAGAGTTGATTATTTTTTCGCTACATGTTGTTTATATGATTATACAAATTGATTTTATTATAATTTTAGTATAACAAAAATTCAATAAAATATTTACGATTATTTTAAGAGACGTTATATCATATTTTATTTTAATTAATTGTATGTTTATTAATATTATTAACATAAATGATAGTTTGAAGCCAAAAATATTAAAATAGTCAAAATGAAAGTTTTTAGCATAATAAATCGATTATTTTATATAAATCAAAATAAATAATATGCGTATAATAAAAATATAAAAATATTAATAATTAGAATATTAATTTAATTTGATAATTTCCTAAAAAATATCATCTTTCAGGTAAATTATGGTGGAGTGGCCACGAAAAAATCTCCATACAGAGTTAAAATAGCCTCGCCTTTGAATCCCGCTATGGTTTCCGCTTTTGGTCCTGGTCTCGAGAAAGGAGTGAAATCGAATGTTCCTACGCATTTTAATGTCGATTGTCGAGAGGCTGGGCCCGGCAAATTGGACGTCAAACTGCTGTCCCCCGAAGATCGAGAACTTCCGATTTCGCTTACGGATAATGAGGACGGCACGTACACCGTAGATTACATGCCCCCTCAACCAGGAAACTATACTGTAAATCTCAACTATGGCGGTCTGAGCGTACCTCAGTGTCCCATTAAAATCAACGTTCAGCCTCAGGTGGACGTGTCTAAGGTTAAGGTGGACGGCTTGGAACCAAGTGAGTACAATTGTCATTTTTTTAAAGTGTTGCCTAATATTTCGGTTTTATAAATACGAAACACTGTCTATTTCTACTCGAGATTTAATTAATTATTTGATGAATATTTTAAAAACTGCAAAACATAATCAAACTACATTAATAAATGGAGTGTGATATTCCATGAAAAATATGTTGAAACTTTAACAAATAATTATAAAATAGTTTGTTAATAGGTAAAAGATATTTTATTTTTCATTTTATTATAATATATAAAATGAATTTATATAAACTTAATAATTTAGATTAAAATTAAACTTAATAATTTAAAAAGCAAACTTAAGCGATTAATTTTTTAATACAAATTTAATACATTATTACATTATTAATACATTATTTTGATAACTTGTTAGAATCGTTTATTTAAAAAAAGAATTTATGAATGTGATTAGTTTTATAGTAATAATATTTGAAGTAAAATTTTGCACTTGAAAATTCAGTGATATACTCTGACAATTATTAATTCGAAATGGAAATTATTAATCATGTTAGAATTGCGCGCTTTCGGCAATCATTGAAAAAATAATTTGAAAAATAATTTCCGTCTTATGATATATAACCGACATTCTTTTCGAGGATCTTTAGGGTTGTTACCAAGACATTTATTCTAGATTTTTGAAATACGCGCTGCCAAGGTCTCGCGAATAGATGTTCCGCTGGAGCGTAAACAGCAGATAGTTTATTTATAACTGCGCTCACGAATTCCTCACATTGACACGTACACAGTTCGCGTTTCGTCTAAAAATATATTACGCTTCGGTGCTCAATTGAACGCTTTGCGTCTTTCATGTAAACTTTAACTGGAATTTCGCGGAGAAACATAACAGTTTCACTTTCCATTAGATATAAAATTCGAAGAACGTGTCTGAAAAAGATCAATATATGTTTTTTTTTTCAGAAATATTAAATAATTATTTCTGCACGCGCTAAATAATATATTTATTTTAATTAAATGCATTCTTATCTAAAATACATTTCATAATCGGGACGAGGTCATTATACTTGGGATATGCTCTGCTTTAATTCACACGCACATTGCGGGCTTGTGTATGCAGCAAACGGCTTTTTTTCTCACGATTCGATGCAGAATTAACTGTTATTGTATAATATCGCGCGATGGACGTCCCGATGTACTTGCCGGTGACAATTTCGTCTATTTTATCTGGGCATGATTCATTAGAATACAAAATCAGAGAAGGATTAATGGATATAAATTTGCCAAGAATTGCAGACTTAATTTTTCGAATAACTTTGTATTACGATCATTTCTCTTTTTTTTCTCGTCAGTTCCTAAATAATCATAAATCCTCCCTTTGATCGCGATCTAACCGGCAAGTCGACGCGACGTCTCCTCGCACACGGGCCGTCGTCCCGTCGCGCCAGCACAAAGCGAAAAATCGCGCACACATCGTGGCTCACCACGAGAAAACCCGCAAACGTCCTCGCAGCGGCCCCGGTGAACAGCCTGCAGCAGTTCCGCGTGATAACGCAGGAAGCGGGCAGGGCGGCGGACTTCCAGGTGGCGATCACGGCTCCTTCCGGCAACCGCGTCAAGGCGCACGTGGTGCCGACCCACGAGGGCTACCTGGTGAACTTCACGCCCACCGAGCTCGGCGAGTATCTCCTGGGCATCAGCTTCGGCGGCGAACCGATCTCGAACCAGCCCTACCGGCTCACCTGCGTCCACGGCTCCGACCCGGCCAAGGTGCGGGCCTCCGGCCCCGGTCTCTCCCACGGCGTGGTCAACAAACCGGCCGAGTTTATAATCGACACGCGGGGTGCCGGCCAGGGTGGCCTCGGCGTGACTGTCGAGGGTCCCTGCGAGGCCGCTATAAATTGCAGGGACAACGGCGATGGCACTTGCTCCGTCGCCTATCTGCCCACCGAGGCCGGCGATTACGGCATCAACATCACTTTCAACGAGCAGCACGTACCGGGCTCGCCTTTCCAGGCCATTGTCGTGCCGGACGCGGACCTCTCCAAGATCAAAGTCACCGGGAACGGCATCCAGCCACACGGTACCGTTAAGGACGCCAGCACGGAGATCGTTGTGCGATTTTCCAAGTTGAGAGAATGCCGTGACTTGCTGATCTCTGATTTGCGCGACGAGTTTCTTAACGTGTTTCAGGATTTTGCAAGGGTGATTTAAATGGTTGCATGGGAAATGAATGCATTTTCTAAGATCTTCGAGCTGTTTGACAAGTTGCATGTCTACTGCGATACCTGAGAAAAGCTTGTTGTTCCGAGTTTTGGCGTCGTAAATTTAAAAGACTGAAATACCCTGGAGACTATTCTAAAACACGTTGCGAAATCTGATATGTATAGCGATGCATGCATTTTTTGTAACTATGTTTTTCATGATTATCATATCCTCTGCTGCAGAGTTTTTATCAAGCGCACGTATTATAAGATATCTGAGAATGCCAGAAGAATATATAATATATGTACTTGAAGACATGTTTGTAGAAAGAGCATAGAGGGCAAACACTTTTAAGTTTGTAATAATACTTATTTCTTTCTACAATCATGACTTCATTTTTAGTTTGCCTAATAAGTAAAAAAAAATCCAATACTCTACATAATCTTATAGTATGCTATCTTGTGATTTTTTATATTAATCATTAACTCGAAAAGATTGTTTTATATTATTTTATAATATATGCTTATGTATTTTAACGAATAATTTTTGAGATTACGTATATTTTTTTGTTTGTTTGCAAACTAAAAAATATAGATATTTAAGTTGTAGATGATATTTTAGATGTATAATAAATTTAATGACTTGTAATACTTATAAAACACATTTGAAAATGATTTCCATTCAGTATAAATTTATTGTAATAAGATAATAATAAAAATATTGTGCGATAAATCTTATACAAAAATTTATACTGTTTCAAATTATAATCTCAGACTGTTTCCAATTATAATCTCATTAATATAAATAAAAAAAATATTAGTTAAAATGCAAAATAATAATCAAGATAATACATCCAGTATCAGTAGATTTTATTTTTAAATAAAATGCAGTTTCTTAAAATGCATTGACTACGTTCGCAAAAGAATCGATTTCAAATTTTTACATATGGAAAAATCTACAGTTTCGTTCTAGGATGACGAAATTCAATTGCAAAGAATTATTATTCAATAAATGCATTTATAGAAAAAAATTCCACTATTTTCTCTTCATCATATCTTATCATATCTTGCAGGTTTACATGTGAATAAGCAAGCGACGTTCACGATAGACACGAGAGACATCGCAAAATCGAAGACAGACGATGGTAAGGTATCGTGCACCATAAGCAATCCTAGCGGTGTAAAAACCGAGAAGCTCATCATCCCCCAGGGTGATGGCACTTATCGCGTCAGCTACACGCCTTTCGAGGAGGGTTGTCACACCATCGATATTCTCTACGACAACATGCCTATCCCAGGTTCCCCTTTCTCCGTGAACGTGCAGCGCAGTTCTGATCCCAGCAAATGTCGCGCTTACGGTCCCGGACTGGAAAAAGGCATTGTGAACAAGACGAATCGCTTCACGGTGGAAACCAGAGGTATGCAAGTCAACATTTCGATTCGATAAATTTCCGACGTTAACGTTATAATTTTTTACAAATTAAATAGATAAGTTTAAAAAAATTTATTGCGTATAAATGAAATGAATAACTATTAAATTTATATTTGCATGAGAAATTTTAAATGTGCATTTTTTCATGATTGAAAATTCAGAAAAATTGATTGACAGAATAGGAAATATCTTCAGATTTTTTAAAGAAAAAATTTATTTATTATAATTTGTCTTGTATCGCTAGTATTAAAAATTAAAGAGATCATGTATTGAAAATTTTTATAAGTGAAGATTAAATTTTTTTCGATATGAAAATGATCGCAGAAGAAAATAGAAAATTGGAGAGGAAATAATATGATTTTCTTTCAGAGGCTGGCAATGGCGGTTTGGGTTTGTCGATCACTGGTGACGGGGAAGTCAAGGTCGAAGCCAAGGATAACTACGACGGTTCGTGCACCGTCGAGTACGTTCCTGCGGAACCCGGTGACTACGAGATCGACATCAAGTTCGCCGAGCAGAACATACCCGGTTCACCGTTCAAAATCGAGGTGGTGTCGGACTCGGAGGCGAAGAATGTGATCGCTTACGGGCCCGGCTTACAACCGGAGATGGTACGCGAGGGTGTACCCGCCAAGTTCACTGTAGACACGTCGAAGTGCGCGAAAGCGACGCAACTGGATGTCAGATTGTCGACCGACAAAGGACAAGCGCAAAAGCCGCAGATCAAGAGCAAAGGCGATGGTCTATACGAAGTGACGTATCAATCACCGCCTGCCGGAAGTAACGTGCACATCGGCGTGACCTACGACGGCGAGGACATCAATGGAAGTCCGTACAAGATAAAAGTTTTACCCACCGTCGAGCCCAGCAAGGTGACGCTGTCGGGTCCCGGCGTGTCGCCTGTCTGCACCGCTTCTTTCCCCACTGACTTCGTCGTGGACACTTCCGAGGCCGGATACGGCGATCTTGAAGTTCAAGTTGTGGTGAGTAATATTCCGATGTTTGCATCTGATATTGTATCACTGATATGATAAAGAATATTTGCAAAGATAATTACGATTAAAAATAATAATAACTTCAGATTAAAGATAATAATAACTTCAAAATAATAATTGACAAATATGACAGAGAGAGAGAAGTTTCTGATAAATATTAGAATTAAAGTTTATTTAAAAATAAAATATCAACTTGATGATTAATTTTTTTTATTTTTATTAAAAGATTTTTATATATATAAAAAGAAAGTAATTTCATATGTAATGATAGTAAAGCTTATTGATAAATTTGATTATTAAATAATTATTCGTTTAGATAGGATAACGTCTTAGATCAGTTATAGCGAATAAAAGTTGTAATATTTGCAACTTCTGCACTAAATTGTTACGTATATTGAAATAGGATATTATTAAATCTTGTTACAATAATTTTTTAATTGAATATTTGTAAATATCAGAAAATTTTATTACATTATAGTTTTATAATATAAACATTTTTTTAAATTGTTAAAATTACTGTAATTTACATATGTTTTTTCGCTGAATTTTCATCTATTTTTTTTTCTTTTTTAATTTGCTTTTTAATTATTTTAAATTTATGGAAGCCTTCGATATCAATTATGGATGTTGATGAGGACCTATTACATTATGAAGAAAATTTTTTCTGACATTACACCTTACATCGAAACACCTAAGAAAACATCTTCTGGAGGAACTTGCTATTTTTTTTAGAGAAAGAAGATTACTTTCATATTGAAGAAAAATTGTAAATTGTAATTATTTTAATTTATTTTATTCAGTTTTATTCATTTTAATTTATTTTATTCAGTTATAAAAATCTTCAAAATATAATCTCACTAATTTTTAGTATTAGCGCGAAAAATTAAATAAATTTTTTTATAAAAAAATTAAATTATTATTATACGTGTTTATTAAAATATATTGTATATAAAAGTGCAACCAAAAAAATAGCAATTAAAATTTATTAATCCTTTATATTTGATTGTATTCAGGTTTACTTTAGCATATTAATATTCAATGATATTATTATATAAATAAAATGATGTTATTATATAAAATAAGTAGATTTTCTTTATTAATTTATATTAATACATAAAACATAAAAGCATAAAAATATTAACGAATCGATCTGTTCAATAGAATCTGTTTATAATAGAATGCACAAACAATAAATAGGAAGATATGTAAATATATAAAAATATGTAACAATATATGCGCATGTAACAATATATATATAAAGATTTATAGAGTGTTTTTTATTTTTCTTTTCTTTTGTAAATATTGAAATACATAGAATAGTATATAAGAAACTTAATAAGATAAAATATAATTTCTCTGTATTTCTTTAATTATTGTGATTTATTTCATTATTTACACAATTATAATATTTTAATCAAATTTATAACAAATTTATAATATTTTATTAATTTCTATTTCTCATAATTTATCTGAAAATCTTAATAGAATGCACAAAACAATAAATAGGAAGATATGTAAATATATAAAAATATGTAACAATATATACACATAAAGATTTTTAGAGTGTTTTTTTATTTTTCTTTTCTTTTATAAATATTGAAATACATAGAATAGTATATAAGAAACTTAATAAGATAAAATGTAATTTCTCTGTATTTCTTTAATTATTGTGATTTATTTCATTATTTACACAATTATAATATTTTAACAAAATTTATAACAAATTTATAATATTTTATTAACTTCTATTTCTCGTAATTTATCCGAAAATCTTAAGCACAGTACATAATACTTCAGTACACTCGCCAAGTCAGTGTAAACATTATACGAGCTGTTTCCAATATCACCAAAATAAATTGACCTATCATCTCACAGATTTTTCAAATTATTTTGATACCAGAGTGCCATACCTATCAGAATATCCTTGCTTTTGCTTTGCTAAATCACTATCGGTCCTAGACCATTGGTCATATTTACATGTACGATACATGTAATAGTAGATATAATTCTTATCAGACAAACGGGCGTATCGAATGTCAAGCGATGATTAGCAAGCGAATCATAATTTTTCAATTAATGATTCCTAATTTAATGAATCATAATTTTTTAATTAATGATTTTTTTTTAATTAATGATTTTTAATTAATGTTTCAGGGACCAGATCAAGTGCCGCGCAGGGTAGAGGTGCAGGACCTCGACGACGGTAAATACAAAGCGACTTATCTGCCGGATGACTGCGGCCGTTACAAGGTCAACGTGAAATATGGCGGCAAAGAAGTGCCAGGCAGCCCGGTGAGCGTGCAAAGCGTCTCCACCGGCAAAGCGGACCAATGCAAGATCAAAGAGGGCATTCAGCGCACTTTGGCTCAGGGTGAGGAGTACTGCATCACCGTGGATACCGAGAATGCAGGCCGCGGTGCAGTGACCTGCCGCATCCGTTCCACTTCCGGAAGGTAAGCACTCCAGGCCCGATTTAAATCCGGTTATTTCGGAAAAGATGAATCAGAGCGACAGAGAGATACTGCGGAAGACGTTAAAACTCACTCTCGCGAAAATTATTGTCAAATCAAAGATAACGTGTTATATAATTTTCTTTTCGATAATCTCCGTTGCCGCTCCATTTGTGACTAACGTTACGATTAACATTAATTTTGTAAAATAAATATATATGAAAAATATTTATTTTACAAAAAAGATATTGCATGTAGCATTTATGAGAAATATTTCGTTATTTATTTGATTTAAATTGTGTGTCTCTCTCATATTTCTAATTTTTGCAAGCAAAATGATTGATAAAAAAAAATTACCTCGTTTATTTATATAATGCTCGTGTATTTTTAATATATTATTTAATATATTAAAAATACACGATGACTTGAAATATTCATTTTAAATATTAAATATTCATTTAAATATTCATTTTCATATCTAAAAGTATTCACTTTCATATCTAAATTGATTTTGTGTTCGTGTGTAAAAGCGGTTTATATTTTTATCGCATATCTCACTCTTGTGTTTTTCAATCTTTGTACAAGACTCCAGACGAAAATTCCATTTTATTTTAAATACGTCGCGCCATCGCGGTCTACTTATTTTTAATTCATAGGCGAATTCAAGAGAGATTTTTCTTACTACTCTTATGCTTCTCTTTTTGAATAAGAGTTAAACAAAGTTAAAAAAATTAGTATCTTATCTAAAAATTAGTATCTTGTTGTACAATTTCATAATGTACGTTATCTTTAATAATAATCAAATATTAAAATATGTTTTTTATTCTTCATTTTGTACAATCATTAACGATTTTTTTTCAAATATAATATATAATAAATAATATATAATAAATATATACAAATATAATATATAATAAATATATAATAAATAAAATATTTTCAAAACTGCCGTTTATGATTTCAAGTTACCAATTGTAAGAGTTGCGACAAATCAGTGAATTTATTATACGGATTAAACAACAGTAGGTTTCTTACGTTTTTTAAAAATGTTTTGTACACGATAGCGACCATATATCGGGATTAGTTTCTAGATGTAAAGATGTTAATGACTAATCTGTCATAAATCTTGTAACAAATTCGGGAGAAATCAGAATCATGGCATGCTGCCATTGCACGAACATCATGTACGAGAGAATAACACGTCTGTGATTCGTTGCGTATCTCCGGTTAATCGTATGCAATATCCATACTAATTACCATACTCTAACTTTGAAATTAAACATCGTTTTAGCTTAATCCAAGAACGGATATTTATAAGTATATATCTATAAGAGAAAAAGTATATATTTAATATCTTTAATAATACTTTTAATGCCGGCAGTGAAGAATATCAGATCGAATGATTATTTGGAAAATATTAAATTTTTATTATTAAAATTAATTAATTTTTATAATAACGTATATGGAGATCATTTATCAGCAATAATGGATTACTAATGGTGTTAATAGAATTCTTTTTATATACAACAATAATCTTTCACATAAAAATTCAAACATAGATGTGTTATATTTTATTATTTCTTATTTATAATATATTGTTGTGCTTATTAATTTATTTAATTAATTTTAATTTTTTATTTCATTTTATTTTTTGTGTTTATTTTATTCTTATTATCAGTGCCCAGATCACGAAAATTGAAACCTTGCTAAATTCTTTTAATTTTCTACAATATAAAATAATTATGTATAATTCATAATTTTGTAAATTTTATATACTTTCTTATTAATTATATATTTTTGAACAGTTTGTATAAAATTTATGAAGTATATCAAAGTTAATTAAAAAAGTATAATATACAATTGGATACAGTAGCTTATGTCATGTTACTCTTTCAATTAAACTCACTTACAACTCATGTTACTCTGGCAATTAAATATGTTAGATAAATTAGACATATATATAACCTTCTAATTGGTATAGTTGATGCCAAGCTATAAATTATTTTATATTCTTTCTCTGAATGGGAGCCACATTGAATTTCGTCGTAAAGTCATTTACTTCGGTCATTCACCTTGTTTGTTAAATTTAGTGATAATTGAATTGAGTTTAAGTTAAATATAATTTTCCAATACTTCATATTTACATCAATAACATTTACATAATCAAATAAAATGATCACATATAATCATCTCGTAAACAGACTTTTCAGCAAAAGTTTTTCAGTATAATAATACACAGGAAGAACTATAAAATATTATATTTAATTTATATTATATTTATAATGTAAACTTTAGATATTTTTATCTTATCTCTTTATATTTTTATAGCCTTATATTTATATTTTATATTTATATAGCTTTTTATTTATATAACATTCTAATTATAAAATCCATGAAATCGAGAAAGAGGACACAGTTTAAATTAATCTTAATTATATTGTTATGACAAAATTAGAAATGATAAATCGCATAAAATAATTCGTTTTACTATAAAACATTTCTTGTTATGAAACTTGTTTATTACAATATCAACATAGAGACCGTAGTAGTGTCTCGCATTTGTGCGATTATGTTCTTCGTGAGTATTTCGGGAGCACTAGATAGACTTGCACTTATTCTACTCAGACATCGTGCACATTCATGCATAACACTATGTTGTTCTTGGGGAAATTTAACTCTAATCGAATCAAGTATAAATGCATTCTGAACGCTGACAGTAGCATGTACAGCTGCTATCTCATAAATCATCGTGTTATCCTACGTTATTCAAACTGGCAGTGAGTGTCTTCTGTCAAGAAGATACTTCAGAACGGGCCAATTTTTATCCTAGATATACCGAATGATAAAATACTACATCACATTTAGTGTCTCATAATAAACATCATTTTCAAAATATATTTTATATAAGACAATGTTCTGTGACAAATAATTGTTTATATTTTAAAATACAACGGAACAGCATTTATTAAAAATAGATTCTGTCATCAAGATTTTCTCTCTATATTATATATATATTTACTTTTATTTATCAAAATTTTGAAATAACTAATGGAAAAAAAATATTTCTCTATAAAAAAATAAATAACAAATTTTCTTAAATTTTTAAATTGCGCCTAACAAATTCTAAAAAATATTTAGATAATATTCAAATTTCAAAGCTAATTTTTATTATTTTAACACAATTAATAATCTAATAGGTTTCTGAGCAGGTTTATAATTTCTTAAAAAAAAATACTTGTCTTTGCAATTAGAATGTATGAATATATTTGTTTACTATAATTTTACAATATGTTACTTTTGTGAAAATTATGGATTTTATTTCTTTTCTGAGGAAATACAGATATAGAAAAATTTTCCATTTAATTGATTTATGTTAACATACAGTTCTCGACTTTTTTAAATTTTTCTCCCATCGGATGAAAAATAAAGACAATTTCTTTTAAATATAAATATATATTTTTTTTAAATTAAATTTTAAAATTGTTTAAATTTCTATTTTTTATTCTATGTAAAAATTAAGAGAGCAATTTTAATAATTAGGAATAAAACCTAATAATAGTAAGACACTATTCAAAACATTCGCAAAATTTATTATTAAATGAAATTGCAACAATGTCACGAAAATTTACTCGAAAATTTCTTGAATGGCCCTCTGTTCTATATTTTAATACATGAATAATATGTCGCGATGATTTCAGTGAAGTCGTTGACATTGACATAGAGGACAACGGCGATGGCACTGTTAACATTTACTATACCGTTGCCGATGCCGGAGACTATACCCTCAGCATCAAATTTGGCGGACAACCGGTGCCTGATGGATTCTACACTTTTACGGTAATTATGCACACAACATTTTTCATACTTGAAATTTTGGACCACCGTTATATATTCAAAATAAAACTATTAAGAGTTTGCAAAATTCTTTGTATAATATTACTAATAATATATAAGAATTTAACATTAATATATAAATCCGTTACTAAATTTTTTTTTTAATTTTCTTGAAAATTTCTTCTTGTTTTATAGTTACATTATATTTATTATGCGAGAGAAACTTTAATGAGTAGAATCCCTCGAATTTTCTCGCTTATTTATCACCAGCAAATGTGACACCGAATTTATCTCTGCAATATACAAAGTAATTATATGAAACTAGACCGTGAAGCAGGCGCTAATGAAAGTGTTATATCTTGCCATACTTGACAAAATTGTCATACCATTACTTGATACAATTTTTTTTTATTCTATTCTTGAGGATCATAAGATTGGATAACTCATTATATTCAACTAAAAATATAAAATGGTACAAATTAATTAAATTAAATATTTTTAAAAAATTAAATATTTTTAAAAAGCATTATATACAATGCTTTAACATATGTCCATTAATGTCATAAAAGGATACTCTGGAAAAATTCAAATTATGTATTCATAGAGAGAAAGAATGTATAAAAATAATGCATATTTAGCGAATATTTAATGGAAATTTGGAGATTTTTTTTCACCCTCAATTTCTTATTCATTAAAATATTTATTAATAATTTACTTATGGCATAAAAATTGCTCATACCAAAACGAGACAAGCGAGTAGAAAAAATTTCAATCTTCTTTTTTTTATTCTTTAATGTGGTAGTAAATTTCGTTCTTGCGAGGATCGAAGAAAAATCACGAGACGCGAAGAATCATGATCGATGAATATAGTAGCATGTCCAGCATGTGTAATCAAGTCTTCTCGATACCGATCTGGATGGCCGGTGCTCTCATCGACGAGTCCCGGGGTGGGTGGGGCGCGAGGTGTATCTAACTATAGAGGCTACACGTAATGCAGGATATTGTCGCGTAGTCTCCAGAGAAACAGTCCACTGCGAAGGCTCATCGGGATCGCATTCGCCGACTCGTTATCGCACGAATCCTCGCCCATCACGTGGACTTGGTCGCGCTGTAACACAAATTCCTCTCCAAGTAACATTCACACGCACACGCACGCATAAATCTCTATATCTCGCTATATATCTCTCTTCCAGTCTGTATATTCTCTCCCCCATCTCACGTGCACGGACTTCCTCTAACTACGTGTGCATGTATGCCTGTGTGTGCGCACGCGTGTGAGTGCTTTCGTCATCAAGTGGTCCATAGTGCCTCCGATCGCAAGTGCTGGAACCATAACTAAAAGTCGAAAGCTATGAGAAAAACTTTATTAATCCATATGATGCTATTTTATCCAAGCTTCTCGAATATCTTATTTTTTAAATATCGAAAATTTTCATTTCATTTCCTAAATATTATTTATATTCGTATAATATAATTCTGGATAATTTAAGTTAATGTTATAATTAATACAGAGATACATTGTCTGACTATTCAATCTTTTCGACTGATTAAAAAAAAGATTCTAAATCAATCTTTTTATTTACTGTGTCTATTTTACTCTGTCAGTAGAGATCAGTAGAAAAAAAACACATATGTCAGACATTGTTCGGTTGATTTTTTTTTCCTTTTTTTTCATAGTAGAGTAAAATAACCTGACATATTTCTGTTTCTCTCTCTCTTTCTCTTTCCATAAATAAAGTATCAAAAAATTTATTTTTTTTTAAATTTTCCTGTTATCTTTGTACAGTTTGATCATTTTTATTTGTTTTTCTTGAGATCCGATTATTTTATTGCGAAGTAAAACGCTACAAAGCATGGTAAGGATAGTAGAAGCCGGTGATATAAATGCTTGCATATTCGTGCGGTCGCTTCAACACTTTGTGATATCTGCTTAATTAGTCTACTAAATTTCAACTCTCGAGAAAAATTATTGATCAATATGTCAAGGAAAGAAAGCAATGTATCTTGAAATTTTATATTAAATTATAAAATTTCAAGATACATACTTTCTTTTTTTGATATACTGATGGAATAAAGTATTTGCTGTTTTTTTAAATTACACATGTGCTTAATTCACGGTATTCAAATAAGCCATATTTATTACCGAAAATAGTTTGACAAGTCAAATTAAAAAAATTAATTGGTTCCTTTTTATTATATTATGTTTTCATAATAACTCCAGAATAATTTTATTTTATTGTATTTGAGAGTGAAAAATAATAATTTAGTAAAATTTAAAATTTAGAAAAACTAAAGTAAATTTCATTACATTATATTTTTATACCTCAAATTGATAGAAAAATAAGAGAGTATGTTATTTTACAATAAATTCATTTCATTACGTGCACCGAGCGAAACAGATAGAGACACCATATCACGCATCATAACTTTCTTTACGACTGTCGCGCATAAATAATATCTTGAAATATACGATGTGCCTGGTGATCATTCTATTGTCTAAGACGTATGCATATCTACTAAGATATCCATACCGATGGAGCATAAATTATATTCTGGAAATTAAAGCTACGATCCATTTTGAAATCCAATACGTGTTTCGTAGCCGTCCATCCTTTAGCGAGAGCTCCTAGACTATTTCGAGTGCGACTCAGGCTTTCCCAAATTTATAAGCAGAAACGGAGTGGGTGGCCGAAGGAGATGAGGGAGTGAATTAATACCGTGAGTTAAATTAAACTCTGCGCCACGATTCATAACAGCGGCTTTGTGCGATACATTTCTCTTGTCAACCGATGTCGATGTTTATCGTTATTTCCTGCTTTTTCTATAGAATAGCTCTTAATTAAAAATCGACTTTTGAAATAATCTTCGCGATTGTTTACGATTGATTACTAGAATTTTTAGAATCACTAGAATTTTTTTATTTATCAAAGAAATATTGACTAGTTTATTTTATTATTACTAAAGCGATTATTTCGCAACCGGAAAAAAACAGTGATATGCACTTGAAGTGTTTATGTTATAATTGTATAAATAAAACATTCCGTAGAACATTGAGAGGTTTGTGAATCTCTTGCTTTAATGTCAGTTTAATATAACTGAATCGGTTATAAACAAAACGTAATATTATATTTGGGATTTATCCAAATTTACTGTCGTTCCATATATTGCGTATTTCACTTTTTTCGCAAATTTGTATTATATAGAATATATTAAAATATTATTGAGACTGCATACTCAATCTATATAGTTATTTAATTAAAAAAAATAAATTAAAATATAACTATGCACCTATAAATTACAAAGCTTTTAATTTATAATTGCTAACTTTTTAAAAAAGTTATATTTATTATGTTTATTACATTTTTAATTATATCGGCAATTATATTATTTAAAAATGATTGTCCAATAATTTTTTCTGTTCCATGGAAATCTTGCAAATATAATCTTACCAATTCTTATAATTCCAAATTGATCTCTTCGATTGCAAGTAATATCTTTGATATTTCATCAGCTGTCGCTTGTAAATTTACAATCATATTTATAACACAATCACGTCCTCGCGATTATTTGCACTCTTAATTCTTTTATAATATGGGCGAGTGGGGGCTGAGTATCTATTATAGTACGTGAAATTGAGCATTGTACCCGAAATTACCGGTTGGATACCAGCAAAGCGCGAGTTTCGTGTCGACCACCGACGTAGTTGGGCGTTCCCTCATAAATCGGTGAAGTGTGATAGTTGTCAGGTACGCAACCAAGCGATCAAGTAACTCCTTGTAAAGGGAAATAAACAGCCTGCGGATCTCCGGAAGGCTTAGAATATGGCACCGATCTTGTGACGGTCGCGATCATTCGCGAACTAAGTGAGTGATTGCGGTAAATTATCGTGATAAAATAAAGCACTTTTTAGAGCAATTTGACAAGACAATGTTTCGCTTTTCATTATTATACTATAGCACTTTATTAGCATTATTATTTATGGTACTAAATAAATTTTGAAAATGCTTTTAACTTTTTTTTATTGCTCTAATTAAAGTAGTAATTTTTTTATAAGATAGAGGAAAATAAGATTAAACAGATTATATATCTCAATATATGATTTAAAAAAGAGAATCCTTAATTTTAATTTGTACAAAAAATGTGATATATTTTAATTCATACTTTTGATTTATATAAAACTTAATTCACATTTTTGATCTATGCAAAAAATATAATATATATATATTATTAAAAATAATTAAATTAATATCTTTTTGCGAGGAAAGTAAGAAATATCTATTTTATGCTTTATATCTACTTTATGGTGTTATTGCTTTGATTTCACCGCATTACATTTTTGTACCATCAAACTATTTACGCAACACATTCGGTATTTTCCCTCGAAAGCTAATTTTGATTTCAGCTGCAATATTGCGTCTTGACACGCTTGGCGTAGTATTTCATATCTTATAATTTAATCCCCACCTAAATATTTTATGGAGGGAATTAATATTTGATTTTACTGAATCGGCTTTTGCAAATTGTTTGATTGAGAAGAAATGAAAATATACATTTCTACACGAATTTATATGAAATAATAAAAGATTATTCTGTTATACATTTATTGATTGCAGACTAAGAAAATAATTTGTAGAACTATTTTCTATGAGCTACATCAAATAAATAACCGAGGGTTGTTTTCCTTTATAATTAAACATTTGATTTAAATGTCGTTGTTATTGGCTAAAACTAACTAAATTTGACTCACAACAAAATATAATTAAGCTCAATATTATAGCAACTGCAAATTAACCAAATGTGAATTTATTACAAACAGGCTTTTTATGATGAGAATTTTGCAATAATCTTGATGTGATTACATAATAAATTCTTTACACGCATCGCACTTTGGCTTGTGACCAGAATCGAAATACGTAGATTCTATCGTAATGAGGTGTAACGTACACCATCTCCCGATTTCGAAAATTCCTGCGCTCCTCTTTCCTGTGAAGATTTCGCAAGAATTTTATTAGCGCCCGCAAAAAAATGAAAGAAAAAAGTTTTTTTTAATGTTTGGCATCGCTCCAGCGCCGAAATATTTTATCATGCGATATTACGATATCGCGAGACACACCTTTGTCACATCGTAACTTCCAAGTTACATTTTTATTAATACAGCCAGCAAGCAGTTACTCCTCAGTCTGCGTTTTTTTCATAAAAATAAATAAAGTAAAAGTATCGATTTTTAATATTTTAATGAAATATAATTAATTGTCAATTATTGTGTAATAGTATAGATTATATTTTCTTTCTCTCTTTTTATTAAGATATTATAATTATAGCATTATTCGCAAGCAAAAGGGATAACGAGAAAAGATACTTGTCAGTAACAATATTAAAATTAATGTCTAAATTTCATGACGTTTCAGGCATCCGAGGAGTATCGGGAACATAGCACGCATAAAACTCAACGAGCTCGTAAGTCACGTCAGAGACAAAATCAACACGTCGTTGAGCAACGCAGCACAACCCTACAGGAAAGTTCCACTGTCACTACAAAGCGCAGCAGCCAGCAAGAGCTATCGAAGAAGAATTTCAACGTTATCCGGCTGAATTCCATCCCACTACCTCTTGCGAGCGGTGGCACAGTTATTTGTGAGTACATTTTTAATATCTTTAATTCAAATCTTTTTTTCCGTGAAAATAATTGACATAATGATAATTTGATAATTTTCGTTTGGAAAATAATACGCGTCTTTTCCATACCGTCGAGAATTTTGCAGAAGCATATATGTGCATGCAAATATCGTAAAAAATATGTCATTTAATTATCATTGATACTTTAATAATATTGCAATTATATAGATTAATACTAAAAATTCTCGAATGCGTAGTATGATTGGTTGGATACTGGAAAATATATTGCGACATCTCTATCGATTTAATTGTTTTTAAAATGTTTAATTGTGTTTCATAAAATTGAAATAATATTAGTAATCGAAAATGAAAATTTTTATTTATAAAAGAGTGAAAGAATTTTGCAATCACAATCGCTCAACACAATAATGAAAATAACACAATGCAGCGTATGACTTATTGTCGTCTTGTACTACTGCGACAAAAAAACATCAGGTATTTACAAATCTAATTTTATTAAAATAATAAAGTAAATTAGATAAGATAAAATTGCTATTAAATGACAAACAAAGTTAACAAGAGTGTCTGATTTATTACTAGCTCATACTACTGCGAGAATGACGCGCTTTGTATTCGTCGAAATATTATAAATAATTCTTTGATGCTTTCTTTCTTTGCAAAAAGATAATGGAGGGAATTTTATTAATTTTTCTTAAACAAATATGTTTTATACAATCCATTTTTGAAATTATAGATGGAATCATTTTGAATACATTATTTCAATCATTAGTATAATTGTTTGATAAACATGTTCATAGCTTCGAACTAATATTGATCAACGCAATATCAACATGATTTGTTTTCGTATTATTAATTTATTTTCTATTATTAGTTTAACGACAATAATGAACGTAAGAACCTCGTGAAACTGACCTATTTGAGATACGTAGAAATTAATCTCGGATTTTACTATGGAACATATATTGAACCTGATTGCTCTCAAGATTTTACGACGCAAATTTTTGCGCCTCATGCGAAACGGATATGGCGCTCTTAAATATTTGTCCAGCTAAAGCTCTCTTCCTTCTTTCTACAAGTTAAAAAAATTTGAATTTGTTCCGAAATTATTTAATGAATATTATAACGATAGAATGATCATTAATCATGCATTACGCGTGACATTAAACTTAACTTGACTTGTACTCGCGTGACAGTTCGTTTGTAAGATTGATTAATCGATGCAGTGCTATGCAATATTTTACGATTAGGAGTTTAAGAACTTTAACATGCTAAATCAGTAAATAAATAATAACATAAAAATTAATAACATAAGACTTTTATAATAATAAAATAATTAGAGTAATTATTAGTTGGGCTTTAAATTTAATTATTAGATTAATATAATATTATGGAAATTAATATTTATATTAGTATTATATTTATATTAATATTTATATTATATATTAATATTAATTTAATAAGCTTTTGCTCTTAAATAATCAAAATTTAACGTATATAAAATTCTTCTTCTTAACGATTGACGTGAATAATTAAAGAGATTAACGAATAATTTGATTCAATTATATATAATTCCGCGGTTTGACCAACCGCGTTAAAAGAGCGTTAAATAACAAACACGATGGACACGTCGCGTTTTATCCACCACCTCGCCAAAAATACTGGACAGACCGGCCAGTACGTGGAAGAGGAGTATATGTATATTGCGCGGATAAGCGTGACATACTGTCCGCGATATTAATATTGGGTGATTAAGTAGCTCCGGATGCATGATACCCGTGGTTGGTCCAAAGCCGAGTCTCGTGATTCCGAGCCGAGCCGAGGCAAGTCCAAAAAAAGAGCGGTCCCTTGCCACTTTGAGATTCTTTCCTCATCCTCAGATCAGGCTCCGGTCATCCTCTCGCGCTGGCATGCGAGAATCAACTGGAACTCGGATTTTCCGGTCGACGAACTCGCGCGATTCCATTCCGGACGCGTTTTATCTTGCCAAGAGATTTCGTTGCTAAAATCTCTGCGTAAAATTTTTCTCTTAATTTTTCTTTAATTTTTCCTTTAATTTTTAACTTTATTTCGCTGTCTCTAATTCGCAAAATGTCGCTTCCACCTCAATATAGTTTAATTACAATAGTTTGGTACAATATTAATTAAGGAACAAATGGCACCGACTAGAGAAGATAATGAGTAATATTAAATCGGGTCGGTTAATTCTAACAAATTATTTGCGATATCTCCGGTGAACTCTTGAGCGCTGATGCGTGTGAAAACGATAGATTACACGCTGATGGTTCAACGTATCTTCACGCCTGTCCGCAATTAGTCAAATTCGGCTGACAACTGTTCCTCTTCATCATACTGATTGCGTGTTAAATGAACTCGCGAGCCGGTTCGCTTGCTCGACGACTTTGGTAAATGAAACGACGATCACGGAAGCGTCGCCGGGATTTTGCACGCCAAGATTCTCGTCTTGTCTATCTTGAGAGTTCCGGCATTTCATCCTACATGATAACAATTTACGTAACCGTAACGTTCAAGATGAACAGAGGAATCAGGAATAGAAGAATGTATGAACTTCAAAGAATGTTTCTTTGGATACACCACAGCCTTTGTCTTTCTGGATTCACACTTCAGACTCACTTGAATCAAGAATAGAGCATTATATTTGATATTATTATCGAAATAAATAGAAGGAAGAGAAAGATGAACTTTAAGAGATTTTTTTTAAATTTTACTTGCAAGATTAGAAGTAATATTTATAAAATGATGAAAAAAATTCCGATATAAAGATGATTCTATTTTAGAATAGGATGTCTCTTTCCAGGCCAGAGTGTAATATCAAATAATGATAATAATATTCTATCTGATGACCCTCGTCATGAAAAGTATCATAAATAAATAGAAGGAAGAGAAAGATGAACTTTAAGAGATTTTTTTTAAATTTCACATGCAAGATTAGAAGTAATATTTACAAAATGATGAAAAAAATTCCGATGATTCTATTTTAGAATAGGATGTCTCTTTCCAGGCCAGAGTGTAATATCAAATAATGATAATAATATTCTATCTGACGATCCTCGTCATGAAAAGTATCATGTTCCAAAGACGGCCTCGAGCCGTCTCCTTCAGCAATCGAAGGCAATATGTCGAGCGCCCGGCAACAACGTCATCGCGAGCGCGCCTAATGATGGTCGCGTCGTTCCGTTCCCGATTTACCCCGATCAAGCTGGTCTCGTCCAGCGTCGATCTGTACCAGCCACGTAAGTCGTCCGTCGCTGAGAGAAAACGACGCGATTACCACAACACGTATACACATATGATGCATATGTATATCAAATATACCTCCACCCCTGTGTCGTCCTCCACACCGATATACCTGCGCCATAAATCTTGGCGGACCAGGTGCGGGCGCCACGACGCCGACCATCCGCTTCCTCCCACCAGCCTCGGAATCCTCGGATTAGCGCGTGCGTGAACCTCTACAGGTTCGCTCCGATCGTGTATGCGTGCGTAGGCACACGGTTGAGAGAAGGATAAACCTCCTCCCCATGGAGAACGACAAAATGAGACAGAGAGGGAGAGAGAGAGAGATCGGAATTGTTGGAGAAAGAGGGAAAGAGACCTACTTCTGTAGGCAAGGATGATAGACAAGATAGATTGGCGGACGAGCACCGGCTTCTTCTGGTAGCTCTACACTGGAAAAAAAAGATCACCCGGCCAGATCGACGGCCGGGTTCTCTCTCCCCCTCGCCATCGACCGTCTTTAGTGGCCGTGCGACCGTCAGTCGTGCTAGAGATGCGCCTTCGTGAGGTCGACTGACAGACGCCATCAGGCTGGAGACCTCGAAAACGAAGTCGCTGGAGAACGTCGGTAGACGTTGTCACCGTTCGGTCAGTCGGTCGGTGGGTCGGTTGGTCTCCTCGGGTCGCCCCGCGGAACCCCTCGGAGATCCTTGGCTTTTTTTTTAGCGCAATCACGTTACGGTGGAGATTTATCGCCGCCGATCTATTCGGGGGTTTCTTGTCCTCGGGCTGTTGCCTTCGGCACGTGACGTCGCGCTTGTAACTGGATTCTTTCACTTACGTTGAGTCATCTCGGTCGATATTTGGAAATGATATAAGATTTTTTATTTAATTTTCTCTTGCGTAAGAAAGGATAAGATCTACTGAGATAGAATCGAAAGGCCGTTTAATTAAATACGTAAAATATTTTTCCATGTGAGATTCGTGTTTAATCTTGCAATCGTCGTCTAAAAGATTCTTTTGCAAAAATATAGTTTCTTTTCGTATTAAAAAAGAAACGAACAATTGTTAAATTTTACGGGATTTAGGAAGATTTCTTCTAAAGTGAATCGATTCGCTATTGATATTAATTGAGTGCGTCGACAATAATTTGCGTGATCCTGAAGTATATTGTTGGAGATGTTTTGGGCAGAAGAAGAAACAGAAACTGTAACCACGTGGCAGGAGGTATCGACCTTCTATAGAGCTTGGTTAAAGAGCATATCCTTCAGCGAATTCGATCACGCCGAGCGCGGACCGATCTGTTACGCTAAACCTACTCGAGAAAAGGAAGAGACCCCAGGACCCGGACTCGACTTTGCGCCACTCATCTTCCAGAGCATCTTCTATATTCATACGAAAAAAGGTCGCGCCTACAAAAGATCTCTGAATATGACTCTGATTAAAAGTTTTTTAACAAACGATCCTTGAAAAGCTATATCAAGTAATTTATAATTTATCATAATTAAATTATCGATCTATTATTAAAAAATTGATTTATGGATATTTACGAAAATTAAATTTTTAGTAAAAAAAAAATATATTTTTTCAATATATGCGTTATTTTGTTGAAAAATATATTTCGACTCATTTGCTCAACATATTTACACACCTTTTAAAATATTTTTTATGTGAGTACAAATTATTATTATTATTTTGAAAAACGTAGACATATCAAGGAAATAGAAATCTTATCTAATTTTTTAAAAACATGATAGAGATATATGTGAAAAATAATTCTTTTATTTCTGAGAAAAATTATTTATGCGAAGATATTATATGTCTTCGAATTGAAATGGCGAGCAAAATGACAAACACAAACATTAAGCGGTTATTTTTAATATGAAATCGTATTTGGGTGCGAAAACTGTAATTTTATATACCAGTGCCAACCAATCGCGACGCACTCGAGGAAACTATGTCGCGTAGGTGTCCCAGGATTATGCCTGATAAACGTCACTCTCTGCTCATTTTCAGCCGAAGTGAAGATGCCGAGCGGAAACATAGATAAACCAGTGATTGAGGACAATCATGATGGTACGGTATCTATCAAGTACGAGCCGAGGGAAGAGGGCCTTCACGAGATTTATGTGAAATTCAACGGCGAACACGTCCAGGGTAAGTTAATCCATTCATCTCGCGAATTAACAGCGATTACGTAATCGTTAGGCGCGATCGATCATATAGTAACTTCCAAGAATAACACGCTAATCCACGATGCGTGTAAGATCCATGCGATCCTGAAACAGAAGGGCTATATGAAAATTTATTCTCCGTGTAATGGATCCCGCAAGCGCCAATTTATGCTAATAATAAATCTCTCCCCGTCTGCGGTAAATTAATCTACTTCGCGCCATCATCATTAAACTTTCCAATTATTTTCACAGGTAAATTTTTATATTATTTACTATAATATTGTTTCTCATTATATAGTTTATTTTTAAAAACCCTTATTTTATAATTTATATAATTTTACAAGGATAAAATATATATCTTTAAATTATTATAATATATTTTTCTTATTTCTTTATTTTTTTCTACTCTTATTTATGTATATTTAATACATCTTTAAAAACTCATAAATATGAATTATATAAGTATATATGAAAAGCATGTAAAAATAAAAAATTATACATATAAAAATAAATATGAATTATATATATTTTTCATTTATATATTTTATATTAATACACAATTTTTTAATTTTAGGTTCTCCTTTTAAATTCCATGTCGACTCCTTGGCAAGCGGATATGTAACGGCATATGGACCAGGTTTGGTTTACGGTGTTTGTGGTGAACCTGGAAATTTCACCATCTCAACAAAAGGCGCCGGTGCAGGCGGTCTCTCTCTGGCTGTCGAAGGGCCCAGCAAAGCTGAAATATGCTGTCATGACAATAAGGATGGCACGGTGTCGGTGTCTTATTTGCCCACAGCTCCTGGAGAATACAAGATCACCGTTAAATTCGGTGACAAGCATATCAAGGGCAGTCCTTTCGTCGCCAAAATTACTGGTAAGTGCATCAGAATTGATTAAGCATTGCAAAAAGAAGCTTGAGATATTCATAATTTGCTATAAAAATTTATTATTGTGTGACTATCGTGTCAAATCAATTTTTATAACACTGTTAGTTTTTCAACTTTTTTATAAAATTCAAATTCTTATCATGTGTTCTCTAAAGTAGCTTTAAAGAGTAACGAAAAAATTAATTGCTGTTTTTAGGCGAAGGTCGCAAGAGGAATCAGATCTCCGTAGGTTCTTCCAGCGAGGTGCAGCTACCGGGTAAAGTGTCCGACGCCGACATCAAGTCCCTGAATGCGTCCATTACAGCGCCCAGCGGTCTCGAGGAACCCTGCTTCCTCAAAAAGATGCCAAGCGGCAACATGTGCGTGTCGTTCACGCCGCGCGAAGCTGGCGAACACACAGTAGGCGTGAAAAGAATGGGCAAGCACATACCGAATTCTCCCTTCAAGATCGACGTGAAAGATCGCGAGGTCGGTGACGCGAAAAAGGTCAAGGTTTCCGGTCCTGGTCTGAAGGAGGGCAAGACTCACGTGGAGAACAATTTCTCCATCGACACGAGGAACGCCGGCTTCGGCGGTTTGTCTCTCTCGATGGAGGGTCCGAGTAAAGCCGAGATCCAGTGCAAGGATAACGAAGACGGCACCTTGAACATCTCCTACAAGCCCACCGAGCCTGGCTACTACATCATGAATCTCAAGTTTGCGGATCACCACGTCGAGGGCTCGCCATTCACTGTTAAAGTCAGTGGTGAGGGAAGCAATCGACAACGGGAGAAGATTCAGAGACAACGAGAGGCCGTACCAATTACCGAGGTCGGTAGCCAGTGCAAGCTGACCTTCAAAATGCCCGGAATTACATCTTTCGATCTTGCTGCCACCGTCACTTCCCCTGGCGGTGTCACTGAAGACGCTGAGATCAAGGAGGCCGAAGACGGCATCTACGCCGTGGCCTTCGTGCCTAAGGAACTCGGCGTGCACACGGTATCCGTGCGTTACAAGTCCATGCACATCCCTGGCTCGCCTTTCCAATTCACTGTGGGTCCTCTCCGAGACGGTGGCGCTCATAGGGTTCACGCGGGTGGACCTGGTTTGGAGAGAGGAGAGCAAGGGGAGCCCTGCGAGTTTAACATTTGGACTAGAGAAGCGGGCGCGGGAACTCTCGCTGTCTCCGTCGAGGGACCTAGCAAGGCGCAGATAGATTTCAAGGATCGTAAAGATGGCAGTTGTTATGTTAGCTACGTCGTTACTGAACCTGGTAAGCCATGAGTGTGCTTTTTACGTTTATATTAATCTCTTTACAAGTGAAACGAGTTATCGTTTTTTTTTTCAATGTGTTTTCTAATTAATTAAAACTAATGTCTGTATCAGCTTTTTTTAAAGAATATAATACATTAATTAGATTATATCATAAAAATATTTTAAGTGATAACGATATATTTCTATCGTTAAATAGAATATTTCAATATAATTTGTTTCAAATTGCTTTTGTTGCTTTATGTTTCAATTTTTTATTCTGTGAGTATATTTGAAAAATAATTATTAAATAGTAATTAAATAGTAATTAAATAGTAATTATTAAATAGTAATTAAAAAGATCTAGTTTTCACAAATAAGATCTCTTAAATTTATAATAAAATATTAATGGAATATTCTCTTTTTCTCTTATCACTTTTTATAGCTTTTCATATATTTGACGGATAAATCATACATTCTTTAAAATAATAATTGGGAAATTCGATTAATTTTTTTATATAAAAAAATTTAAATTAATAATATAAACTATACAAGCTTTAAATGCGAGTAGAACTTTAATTATAATTATTTCAGTCTTCTCTGAATTCAATGAAAGATAAATGGCCAATACATGACACATTTGCATATCCGACTTGGAACTGCAACTTTCAAAGAATATCAACAAATACAAGATACCAGGCTGTCATTCGAAGTGTCAATAAAATGCCACAAAGTAATGGCAAAGATGGCTATTCGCCAAAGTTGATATACTATTCTTGCTTGCCATTAGTTGCCCAAAATCACTTGTACTTTGAGAAAGCCGCGTCCCTTAAGAGAAATAATTTTGCTACAAGACGAATCGTCTAGCGATTTATCACGCGCACACTTTGTATCGCGATGGATTATTCGCAGCATGTATATAATCAATTGCGACTCGCCGTTCGAGTGACTTGCGAAAGCTCATCCAAAATTATCCGCGCAAATTCTGTGGATCGCCAATGATACTCGCGCGAGTTAAATCATCCACAATGTGGACGCCTGTTGGCTTTAATTTTACGCGAATTTACTCATGCAGCTAAATCACATCCAATATTTCACTAGGATGAAACGAAACGCTTTACATGTTCAATAATTTGATATTTTCGATTTATATTTTGTATTTTCGATAACGTCTAGATATTTTCGATAACTTCTAGATGCAAAAAGCAAGCATTATTTTGCCGGTCTCTGATATTTTCCGAGATCAATATATTTTTTTATGTCTTTCCTAACATTATATTGTTGTGCGAATTTCGAAATCAATAATATAATTTTTAATAAATTATATAATAATATAATTTTTAATAAATTATAATATAATTTTTAATAAATTATAATATAATTTTTAAAAAATTTGTTTTAAAATTTCAAAATTTAATACGTAACGTGTGATTGAAAAATATGTCTTCTTTTTGTATTAATTAATACATATAATATTAATATATTAATTTTATCTCTAATCTGGATAAGAGTGTATTGGAAGATTCTCAGAGCTTCGTTATACTTGCACAAGATTTTCGCAAATTTCGACACTAGATTCGTCGGGAAGTCGCTATTGAAACAGCCTTCGTTGGTCGATGGGACACCGTGTATTTACTCGCGGTCGGATTTACGTTTACACCATGGTCGCGGGGACGTAGATCAACGTCGGCCGTCCGCAAAGTGTTAATGAATCCGGCTCGGCCGCTCGTTGATCCGTCATCGTTCCATATTCTCCCTGCCTCAACCCTCCCTTTCGTCTCGTTGATCATCCAGCTCTCTCGGTTCCGATCCCGAAATATCGCCGTCTATATTTGTTAAGGTGGATCCATATTTTGGCCTCGGTTGGCCACTCGCGGCTGGACGCGGATTAACGCGCGATGGTTATATTTGGGCCCCGCGGGAGAGCAGACCGCGACGCGGTGGGGCGATCATCGGAGGGGGTTTAGGGGCGCGAAAACAGAAACCCGGGGGTACGGGGAATGAAAGGGGGAGAGGGAGAAAGCTCGCGGACGAATCGAGATCAGGATCGTGCCGTGGAAAAGTAGTGGTACGCGATCAACCTTCGGTTGCAGCTGCGATTGTTCGTCTCTTTCTCTCTCTTCCTTCCTTTTACTTCCTCTTCTCTCCTGTCCTTTCTTCTTTTCTTGCGCCCTTCCTTGTCGGTCTCTCTCCCTCCCCTCCCCCTGCTCCCCGATCGAATCCTTCCGGCTCTACCCTCGAGTTCTTCTTCCTTTCCTATTTTCGCCCGTCGAGCTTCCCTTGACGTTGAAGCTTTACTTCCGGCGAAATCGGTGACATAAATTCGGGGTCAATGGCTACCTTCACAGCCACCACGCAAATCGTCCTGAGAGGAAACGAGCCGCAAGAATTTCAGGAGGACAAGGGTTAGTTCGATCTTTGAGCGAGTGTCCTCGAGCGTCATCGAAATAATGGGAAAATACACTTTGTCTCTCAAACGTTCCGTGATTTATTCAATTACCGCGCTTCATTCAAAAATAATTTAAAAAAAATTGTACACTTCAATCTGTGTAAATATTAATTTTAAGAAACAGTTTATTTGATCTTAATTTATTTGATTTCTCATCATATATTTTTTACATCAAATTTTCCCACAAAAATGATCATTCTTTTTTTTATATCAGATCATTTTTTTCCACAAAAATTATCATTCTTGGATATTAAAATTTAATTTAATTTAATTTAATTTAATTTTAAGAGCGAAATTATAACAAAATTATTAAATTAATTAATAAATTTAAATTATAAATATAAAGTTCCGTCACCTTTCCTCTTCTTTATGTTAATATTTTTTAGATATATATTATTTTGATTATGATTATTATTACAAAGATTCTTATATATGTATATAATTAATTTTATTATACATCTATGCTAAGAGTACATATCGCATATTTATATGATTAAATTAATTAATTAATTTACCATGTCGCTTGCTTTCAGGCGAATACAGGGTGGGAATCAAGTTCAACGATCAGCACATTCCTGATTCCCCGCACAAGGTTTACATCTCGCCGGCGATGGGCGACGCGCACAAGCTCGAAATCGCGCAATTTCCGGACAGCGGGGTGCAGCCCGACAAACCGTACACGTTCCTGGTGCGCAAGAACGGTGCCAAGGGTGAACTGGATGGAAAGGTGAATACATCGGCCCTTGTTCCGCGCTGGTAACAAGCGTAATTCGAGGTGCCGTAGCATCCGCGAACCAGCGTGACTCTTCGCGATAAATCTCCTTGCGAAATAGAGGAGAGGAGTGCCGTAAATAACTCGCGCGCTTGTGAAACGACGCTGCCACGTAGGTGGAATCGCGAATATTTTTATCGTGTACATAACTGAATGAGTCACGGAGGATGATTTCGACACAGAATAGCGTCTCCCTCTCACGTCTTTGTAACGATCTCTCTCTCAAGTCGGATGTTTATTGAAAGTAGCAATGTTTTATCCTTCTGTTTTTCGAAAGTCCAGTCATTTTATTTGGAAAACATTGGATCTTATAGAATTATATCTAATTTTAATGAATAAAACGCTTAAATTGTATCAGAGTCAAAAAGAATATACTTTATGAGACATATATCTTAAGATATTATTAAATAATATAATCTTTTTTAATAAGTTCAGATATTATTAAATAATATAATCCTTTTTATAATGTTTTATCCTTCTTATTCTGATTTTTTAAGGTCCATTCATTTTACTTTAAAAACATTGGAGAATTATATCTTGCAGAATTATATTTAATTTTAATGAATCATAAAACGCTTAAATTGCATCAAAGTCAAGACGAATGTACTTTATGAGATATATATCTTAAGATATTATTAAATAATATAATCTTTTTTTATTACGATACGTGAAAATTTAAAAAAGAAATTATATTCGTTTATTCTCGATAAAGCGTCTCTGTCACTTTATAACTTTGTAATGATTTAAGTCGCTCGTTTATTTGAAAATGGCAATGTTTTATTCTCTGTATCTTAGGTCTAATAATTTTATTTCGGTTTTTAGGTCTAATAATTTTATTTTGAAAACACTGGATCTTGCAAAATTATATACTATCAATTTTTAATGAATCGTAAAACGTTTAAATTGCATCAGAGTAAAGAAGCAAATGTTTTAATGTTAGACAAGAAAAATAATGAAGATTTCATGAAGAGAATGAAATTTAAATATCAAAATTATATTGTAAGATAATAAATTAAATAATAATCTATTTTATTATAATATGTAAAAATTCACAAGAAAGAAACTATATTTTTATTCTAAATATTACTTGAAAGTCGATATCGTACCTTTGGCTAGGAAATGTCCAGCTAAAGGTTGACCTTCCGAGTCTCATTAATCGATTCCTTTCAGATCGTGTCGCCGAGCGGTATCCAGGACGATTGTTTCATCCAGAGCATCGACGCGGACACGTACTCGGTGAGATTCATGCCGACAGAGAACGGAATCCATCAAATCCACCTCAAATTTAACGGAGTGCACATAACGGGCAGCCCTTACCGTATCAAGGTCGGTAAGGTAGACGCTGATCCGGCGGCATTGCACGCTTACGGAAACGGTTTGAAGGAGATCAAGACTGGACAGAAGACCGATTTCATCATCGACACCTGCAACGCGGGCAGCGGTGCATTGGGTGTCACCGTGGATGGACCTAGCAAGGTCGCCATGGACTGTACCGAGGTCGAGGAGGGCTACAAGGTCAGGTACACGCCTTTGGTACCGGGCGATTACTACATCAGCATCAAATATAACGGCTATCACATCGTAGGCTCGCCGTACAAGGTTCCTTGCACAGGTGCGTACCTTTAATAAATGTGTTCTAATGTGTACGAGTTATATTATTCAATAAAACTGCGTACAGGATGATAGAAGATAATAAATATAATTTATTCCAGGTGCGGATTTGGCGGAGAGAGGCGCGCAAGAGACGAGTTCGATCGTCGTCGAGACCGTGCAAAAGATATCGAAATCTAAGAATGTTGGCCCGGTATTGCCGTTATTCAAATCAGACGCTAGTAAGGTGACGAGCAAAGGCATGGGTCTCAAGAAGGCCTATTTAGGAAAACAAAATCAGTTCACCGTAAGCGCAGGAGATGCTGGTACGTTTTATTATCAGAATTATGTATATTTATTATATCAACTTATTTAGATATCTAAAAATTTATTTTTTATAATTAAAAAAGCGACACATTTATATCTTCTTATCCAAAGAAATATTTTTAATTTATTTGTAGCATGAAGAATTAATTAATTTTATAGGGTTTTTATTATTACTTAGAAAATTCGCGTCAATCGATGTCGTAATTGTAGGTAACAATATTCTCTACGTGGGCGTCTATGGACCCAAAGGACCATGCGAGGAGGTATTCGTGAAGCACACAGGTCGCAACAACTACAACGTTAGTTACCTGGTGCGCGAACGGGGCGAATACATCGTGATCGTCAAATGGGGCGACGATCACATCCCCGGCTCACCCTACAAGGTCGAAGTTTAAGCCGAATCCAACATCTAAATCGTCTGCAGTCGCAGCGACGCAAGAAGAAGAGCTATGCTTCGTCTCGACGTAAATTGAAGTCTTGGAATTTGCATCAATCTTCGCCAAAATAGAAACGAATTAAGTGTCTAGACTTCCGACGTATTCGTAATTCAATTTGAAAATTACTGGCGAATTAAGATCCATCTGAAAATAGTTTACGTCGAAACGCGGCATTGCTCGATTTCTAAAGCAGCAGTTGTATTTAGGACACAACTATTGACGATAAAATTGCGATATGACTTGTTATCGACATAGTTTATTCGCTCATCCATTCATGGACCTGAGGATAATTTTGACATCTTAGAATTGACAATTCTTGTTGAGAGACAGTAGAGCCGCGAATAGAAGCGACGACAGTTAATACGAAGAAAAAAATACGTAGGTCAATTACTCGTTCGTTCAAAAACACCAATTGTGCCTTTGATTAGATGCAAATACATTTACAGAATACATGTATGACATGCACGTACACATGCAAAGACACGTACAAAAGCCACGCAAAGACGCAGTCATGCCTCACATCCACGTCAGATTCTGATTACATTACATTATGTTATATATCATCGGTTACTAAGTAAATAGATTAAATATACTGCAATTGATTATTATTATTATAATAATATAGAAATTAAATAAATAATATATTTATTATATATTATATGAATTCTTCGTTCACACCATCCTTAGCAGCTTTCTCGATCATGAAAATAATGACATGCATTGCACAATGCGCAATAAAATTAGATTTTTATTTATAATGTAGCATAATGAAGATTTGAAACTAAACGAAACATCAATTTTACAATAAAAGAGGAATTTTCATATGAAAAATAGAAATAGAAAATTTTATAATTTTATAATTTAACATTTGAACTCTCTAAAATTAAAAAATTCTTTCTTATTCTAAAAAATTTGCTTGTTTCGATGCGTGTGTTACTCTTAATCGTTATATCAATTAAATAAAAATTAAAAAGCGTACTGTATAAGACTATAGATTAATATTTGTCAATTTTTGAATATGTTGTGTTGCTTTTATATAACTCGATATATAATTATATATTTTTTTAAATCACAATATATGAATAAAAGATAAATTTGCATATGTATATGACGAGAAAAAATGATATATATTAAATAATTTAAAATTTAAAATTTAAAATTTAAAATTTATAATTTAAAATAATTTAATATTAAAATGATTATATTTCATCAGACAATATATTTTTTATCAGTATTTTACATATAATGTAGTGTATTTTTCTAAAAATGAACTTTTTTTTCATGTAATATTAGCTAATATTAGCTCAACTTTTTATAGAATTGTCTTATGAAACCATCAGGTCGCGTACTTTCGCGCGCGCGTTTCTCTCATTAATATTACATTATTTCGAGGCATTCTCACGCAATTTAACGTAAGTTATATTCTTTTTCATCCTCGCGGCTTATTGAATATATCGCATATGAAGATAATAAGATAAAGTGAACGCCGACGAATAAGTACAATGTAATCACAACTTGGTCGCATCTCTCGCGAATAATTAATTTTGCGCATTTGAACGGAGACAGTCCTTACACTTGCAATCGCGACGAAAGCGCTCACAATTGTCAGTGTCATATCGAAAATTAATGTGTTGAGACAACTTCCACCAAATGCATTTGCATACAACAGGAAGTGCACTGCAGGTAACTTGTCGTCATCCGTGTTGCACCTGTAGACCATGAATAACGCTACAGCTGCGCATTTACAATGGCATTAATTAATTCGTCGGCGTTCACTTTACCTGCGACATCTTTATCGGTGAGTACATAATTGCACGCATTTAACTATCTTTGTAAACGGAAAGCTTGAGAAGAGATAAGATCTATTTCTATGATTTATGTATCAATTCCTTTGAAACTTAAGAAAATATGCAAATAACTAGCGTAATTTCTTTTTGGAGTAAATGTAGAATTATGATTTTTAATCATATATGCATATTATATGAATCAAAAAGATTTTTTATAGAGAATGTTTCTAGTTTCTCAATATTTAACATATAATATTAATGTTGCTCTTTCTTTTAAATCCAATTTTATAGTCTCATAATATACATATTCTTATTCGTTTCTATTTATTAATAATAAGAAAAAGGGAGAAGGAGAGAAGACAAATAGAGAAAAAAATTACAAACCAGACAAAATTTGATATTTTAATAATTTAATTAATAATTATTTTATTTTTCATATAAAAATTTTTTTCTTTTGCTCTCTATATCATGTGAGCGACGAGATCTTGTTAAGATTTTGGATTGCAGGCTTTTCAAATTAATAAAATTCACTTATAAAAATTAAGTGAGTAAAAATTCTATAAAAATAGCTATCGTCATATGATAATAATTAATCTTTCCAAATTGAAACAAAAAGAGAGATATTCACGTAATTTGATAAATCTCTACTCTTTCTTTATTCATGTTTATAAATCTGGTTTAAACCAAACAAAACATATCAGCGAAGGAGAATGACGAAAAAGGTTAACTATTCATTTATTTATACTTTTTATAAAATAATTGAATTTAAAAAAATAATCACATAGCTAAATATAAATGAAATAATTCTCCTCGAGCAGTACCGCTAACGTTATAGACGCAGCAGTTTAGCGCCTCATCGTCTCTTATCGCCTCCAATTATCTCACGTAAACGGAAATCGAATTTGGCAAACTTTCCTGACCCGTGCGCAAAAATATTCGGTCGACTGCGCGTTTCTCGTTCTCAATCCGTGCACGCGTTTGCGCGTGCTCCTCTCCACTCTCTCTGGAGAGAATTCATAAACAGAGACGGAGCGCGGCGTAAAAATAAATAAAAAAAAAAGAAGAGAGAAGAAGGAGGGAAAAAGAAAAGAGAAAGAAACGAGCGCGCGAGCGTTGGAGGGAGAGAGCGTCGAGGAGGTGGAGGGGCTCGAGAGCGGGCGAGATGGAGCGACGCGACGCGGCGAAGACGCCGCGAGAGTGGAACGCGCACCTGGAGCTCGCCCGGCTTTGGCGGCGACGCCCGCCAAAGGTGCCGCGCGGCGAGAGGAACGAGCGGCGAGGACGGGAAGGCCTCTCAGACGCGGTCTGTCCCCCCTTCTGTCCGGATGGTAGGCGGCGACGCGCGCGATGCCGGCCGAGTCCGCAGGCGTCGGAAGCGGATGCCGACTTGCGCCGTGTTGCCGACGCCGGAGTCATCCCTTCCGCCCGCGGGACTCGTCGAGGGAAAAACACGCCCCGATCGGCCTCCACCGGGGGGACCGACGACGCCGCGGGTGCAGCCAGACGCTTCCGGACGGCTGCCACGTGTGCACGAGTCGAGCTGGCATCCGGCGCCGAGTATCTCAAGCGGCATGGCTCGATTCGATGTCATCATCGACGTGGTGATTGCCCGATATAATCTCGAATACGATTTCATCGATCAATGACGGTTTTTGCGTCAGTAGATGCCTAGACTTAGGGTCTCGATCCTTCAGAAGAGCGTCCTCTCTTCTACTTCGTCTAGAAATCGTTTTGCTTTAGATAAATGATGTATCATAATCGAGGAAGAGAGAGGAGGGAAGATGTGTCTAATATTAATAATAAGTGTAATATTTATAATTATCGAATAATTTTAAAATTTAACTGCTCGTGAACATTACAATAGTTAGGAAGCTACTCCTCTTATTTTATTAGAATTGCTTTTACTGAAAATATTAAATAAATAAAAATAAATGGAAAAAATATAATAATAATCTTTCAGACATTATATATGACGAACTTAATTATTGGATTTTATTCTTCAAAGCAACGTTCATTATTCGATTGCCTTAGATGAATAAATTTTGGACAAAAGTAGCAAAAAGTACATCTTTACTTATGTCAAGATCTGATGATCTGGGCAATTTTATCCAAATTTACGTTGTCGCGATCATGTAATATAATTGCTATTCGATAGTTTGTTATCAAGTATCAAAGTGCAATTAATAGAAGAAGATAGTCTATAATTATTTTGATATTTTTTTCAAATCTCAAAATATAATGTAAATTTGTTTGTCGATAAAATCAATAGTGCAAGTATAGATTAGATTTTAGAGACTTAATTTAAGATGTATCTGCCAAGTAGCAAAAGAAAACTTTAATTTCTTTTACTGCATCCTTTTTCAAACTCGATTAATGCTGCCATGATTAATCCAAGAATCTATTCTTTACAAATATAATTTATTAAGGAGACGCGAAATTTTGAAAGAATACGAAAATACCGTTTGAAAAAAAGTGCAATTAATAGAAAGGAATATATGCAATGTTCAATATTCAATGACCTATTTTATAATTAATATTGGTAGATGCCTTTTATATATTACATATTACAATTAAAAAAAAGTAAGCTGTCAGTCATGAAAACCTTCTTCTTGGTCAAAAAGATTCTAACAAACTTAAGGTGTAAAAAAGTACCATTTTTCCAGGATATCTTTTCGAAAGGGCTTCCTTTAAACATTTAGACATCTTTCGAATGTTTGCACATTTTGTATTTTCTCCCTTATCCGCCATTATAATAACCGCTTATCTGATCCATGTTTTCCCATCGGTTCACATCTCACAATAACATTGCTTCTTTCTCCATTCGCTACAAAGTATCGCCGACAGTTTGGCGGTACGCTGAGCGTTTTCATTTCTATGCAACGGAATGGAATAGAGTTCAATGACTCAGAAAGGGACGGAGAGAAGGAGAGAGAGAGAGTGTCTCTTTCTCTCTCCCTCGTGGCATTCCGCAGGATTGACTGCGGGGAAACGAGCTGGCCGAGCTTCTTGTGCGTGAATTCGCGCGTGAAGTAGGAAAATGCGTCGCGGCACGGATGGAAAATAGGATAGAGGGAGGCGGAGCTTTCACCGTTTCCACCTACGAGCCCATCTTTCGGGAGGTATGTCGTTTGGACCGGATTTCCCGGAGCTTTTCCGCAACCGCGCCTTGCTTCATCTCTCTCTTTCTTTCCTTTTTCCATTCCCACCGCCGCCATCCACCTCCGGGAGCGACTCTGACATTTTCCTTCATCGACTATCTCTTACCGGTGAACCCGCCAGCTAGATTTTTCTGCAGTTCACCTTCTTCAGAACACGTTTACGATAGGAGGAGGTAACCTGAAGTGGCTGGTAAAAGTGCTAAATGGAAAACGTGATATCGGAACGGTCGATCCAACAGGCGCGAATATGATTAGATTAATGATAATGATAGAACTGGAGCGCAGGAATTGGAGCGAAGCTGGAAAACATCATTAAGAAACATCGGAATGACTGGTAAAAGCGCAATATAAGTCTAATAGGGATTATTAATGTGTAACAGAAAATGTAAAGTTATTCACCATCATCAATTCACCGTTATTCAGTGATTCTAGGAATATCATCATCAATTTATTCATCTAAGGCAATCGAATAATGAGCGTTGCTTTGAAGAATAAAATCAATAATTAAGTTCATATATAATATCTGAAAGATTATTATATTTTTCCATTTATTTTTATTTATTTAATATTTTCAGTAAAAGCAGTTCTAACAAAATAAGAGGAGTAGGCTTCCTAACTATTGTAATGTTCACGACTAGCAGTTCAATTTTAAAATTATTCGATAATTATAAATATGATAGACCCATCTTCCCTCCTCTCTTTCCCCTCGATTATGACATGTCATTCATCTAAAGCGAAACGATCTCTAGACGAAGTAAGAGAGGACGACTCCATAGACACCCTCTTTTTGCGGCGAGGGGTTGCGCTCGCATACCGAGCCACCATCTTGTCGAACGACTTGTCGTCGTCCCCTTGCGCCCCAAATGCATCCCCCCCGACTGCACTCTTTCCCTTCCCCTCCCGTGACCGCCGCACAGATCCATACAATGTCGAGCTCCACCTTCGCCGCCACTTTCACCGCCGGCTACCTCCTCCACTTCCGTCTTCGCCACCTCCACTTCCGCCGCCTATTACCGTAGCTCGTAAACCCGACGCGCCATTTTGCGTGACCCTTTTTCCACCTCCGCGCGATGACCTCTCCTCGCTCTCCCTGTGACCCTTCTTCTCGCCGGTCCCGCTTCCGCTTTAATCAGAGCGTTTCTTCAGGGCGGTAGCGCGAAGATAAGAAGCGGAAATTAAACGCTAGACATTTGCAAAACTCGCGCATAATGCGTTTTTTTAAAGAGATCGTACGATTTTCTTTTAACCGTAGGCAAATATATCGATGCAGTTGAATTTTTTATTCGAGATTCGAGGATAAACTTGAAAGATTAAGTCTTTCTGGTTATCTCACTTCACAATAGTATTGTCTATATTAAGTTAACTTGGTTCTCTTATCTTGGAAGATTTGTCTATCCAAATGAGTTCTTAAATTAGGCGTTAGGCAATTAATAAAACTTTGAAAGACTGTAGATATTATTATCACGTTTTTGTATATCTTTATCTGTTTTAGAAAAATATAACATAATTGTTTTTTTAGAAAAAAAATTATGTATATACTTTATTGAAGTCAGCATTAATTTGCGTTTTTATTTTTTATACAAACAAATATTGCAATAAAATGTTGCTCTTCTAATTTTTCTTCGTTAGAATATTTATTCTTGATATATTTAAAATGAGAAATGTAACGTTTGGCAATTCAGAGATAATATTAAATATTGGCACGTACCTGTCGAGTCTTCTTCTGCGACGAGAATATCTGGATCGTTGATATTTGATCAGGGAGAAGAAATAATTCGTGACAAACGCAACGCATAGTACATTCCATGATCGTTTATTTCGATTACAGAACAGCGATCGGGGGACTTACTTTTCTCCTCTTGATCCGATTAGTGTATTTACATTAATTCGCTGGTGCATCGCGAGAGACTGGTTTGGCGATGATCTAAAAGTTTCGGTAATTATTTACCGAACGGTCGACGCGTCAAAGGCCGATCGCTCAAAAGAAAACTTGATTATGTAAACATTTGACCGAAACATACATTCAAGTCACAACGAAAAATTATAAATAATAGCGATCGGCTTCCTTTCGTGTCGTCCTTTCGTAATCTTAAGAATCTGTAAAATCTCGCTTGTGAAACGAAGATATCGTAGAGTGTACGACGCGCGCAACTTTCGCCGATGAAGATCGATATATCGCTTTTACCACGTGATTAACAAACAATGACAATTGGATTCATTAATTCAGGTGTACACGTGAAGTTTATAATACAATGTGATGCAATTGCTGACGCTCAAAGAATTATTAATTACATTTGTAAGGAATTATTTTTTATATATTCGTGATTGTACGTGTGAAAACATAGCAAGAGTCATTGTCGCAAAAGTGTTTCAAGTATCAAAAAGGCCAAAATTAAAAAGTTATTATCAAAACAGAATTATAATATCTCATTTTGACAGAGAAGCGTCAAGAACGAATTATGCACCGTCATAAAAATCGTCAAAAACAAATCATGCAATCATGCATCGAATTATGAGATAAGAAATTGTTCATAATCGCGACTTGACGGAAGGAAAACATGCAAAAATGAAAATCTCACAACTTTTCGGAAAGAAGGAAGGCGCATTTGAAATATGCGAATGAATACGACTGCGATAGCTGATTTTATTGATGATTGATGCACAAAACTGTATCGGGTGATCCTAGAGCGACGTTCGATTGACGATTGTTAAGAACTAACGAAGTTAATTTACTAGCTCTATGATGCGTAAACGTACATATTAATTCTAAAGAGTTAATTTACGTAACGCAAAGAAATATACAGGTATTTACAGGAGCGAGACGCGCTCGCTGATAAAAACATTGCCCGAGAATCCCGGCTGAACCATGGATTCTTCATGGGGATGTCGAGCTGATTCATTCACATAAAGATGCGCCGCAGATCAGACGGCGATGTTATCATGTTGCATTGTGGACAGAGTTTTTTTGCGCCCTGCAACAACAGTAAGAAATCTCATTTCGCGATTTCAAGACTGGAGAATCATCATCTGATCGTTCAAATGCTTATTTATTTAGGCGGATAATTCTGAAAATAAAGAAAGATACCGATAATTTTATTTATATATTAATTTAAATAAATTTTATTGATTAATAATAAATTAATAAAACAATTGATTAATAATAAAATTCAAATAATTATGAAAGAGAATTAGATTTAGAAATTAATCTTAATTATGATCATTTGAGTGCAATAATACAGAAAATATTAGACTCGACTGGATTTATTGATATTTTGCGAAAATAATCTGCAAGTCCAAGACATTTTTCATTTAAAAGTCTCCTTTTTCTTGGAAAATTCTCTAAAATATTTTCCAAAATATATTTCAAAACGATTAAGTTAAATCTTTTCTTGAAGAATTAAATTGAATCCTCTTGAAATACACGTAAAAAATAATCTGGAGAATTTAGCACACTATTATAAAGAGAAAATAGACCTACCAGCGTGTGTAACCAGCATTCCTCGCAGTGCACATGCCAACAGCACACCGAAGTGACTGGTTTCTTGTATTGTTCCTGCAATTGAGAGAGTTTAGTATCTCATTAAATTAATAACGGAGTCGAACCGACGTGACACTTCAATTCCGGTTCGACTTCTCACGAAGCGAAGGCGACGAAGATGCAACAGGAGCGATAACAGATGAACAAGGTAAAATAAATTAAATAGATTTATAACGATCGCGAGTCGAATCGAACCTTTAGCTGAGACGTGTCCCATCCTACTCGTGAGATGAATTAAAAGGATTATTGCTAGCGGTCGTTACGTAAGCGGCATTCCTTCCAGGATTGAAAATACGTTCGTCATTTACCTATCTTGACGCAGGATAACGACAACCAGCTGATCGATACACTCGAGCGTTTTAATACCATCGCTTCCCAAGATCACCGTCTTATCTCGCGTGACGAGTTATTTCGTGCGATCGCGAACCTACCTAACGAAGTGCAGCGAATCCGGGGACACAGGTAATATCGCGTCCCGGACGATGAAAACACTCGGCGGTGATATTACACGTAATGCTACTTCGCTACTTCGTTAATTCATACGACGTTAAGGAATAATTTATTCGGCGATTTAAATATTTCAGGCCGCCACCGAAATGCGGTCAAATTTTATGCGCCGGTTTTATATCACGTTACAATTATTTACGAGTCGCGAAACGCGCGTTACCAGATACCGGATAAAACGCGACAAAATAATGCGCATAATGCAATATTACAAGGACATAAAAAATGATATAAAATATGATAAACGCGCTGTTTTTCCGAGCCATTTTTCATATTTGTTTCATTTGATTCTTTACCGACTAGTTATTTATAAAGATAATCTAATTACGATGATTCGATTATAACCGAATGCGCTTCATTAGCGTTCAAAAGTTGATTCAATTTTTATACGCGACTGTTCAATAATCGTTTTTCGAAGTCTAAAATCAATTTTTCATTGTTACATTTGTATATTATATGTATTTTGTGATGTTTATTTATTATTCCAATATTTAATTATTCCTCAAAATTATTTCAGTTAACGAAAAATAAGTGTTTCAATTTGAACACTTCGTTTTTCTTATTCTTTTTGAAAATCTAAAGCGACATTATGAGTGCACTTCTAATACTCATGCATTTTTGAAAAAAATATTTATAATTTTTTTTTTAAATATTACATATTTATATTGCACGATTTATTTTCTTATAGAGATTCTTGTGTCTTTACTGCTCCGAATTAAACATTCAAACATCTCACGATTAATCAGAGATACAAAATTTGAGATATAAGATAAATGACTATAACTTCGTCAGCAGATATAATTTCGTCAAACCTTCTTAAAATTAAATAAATTAAGCAATCTCGAAACGATATTCAAATCGGGAAATACAGTCGATATACGCGAGATTGCTTAATTGATTTAATTTTAAGAAGGCTTGACGAAATTATAGCCATTTACCTTAAATCATTTAAAATTCAGAAACAATCATCTTATTCATCTTTATACAGATTCATTGTTGATTAACTTACCATGCAGATGAGACACTTGAAGAGTTGCCCGCGCATCTCGGCCTCGAGCTCGCGGATTCGGCCGCGAAGCGCCTCCATGACCGGCGTGTCGCCGTCTCTTCTGGGCGACACGGAGGCTCCCTCGTCGGGGTCGTTCTGCTGGGCGACGGGCGTCGTGGTGCCCGGTTCCGGTTTCACCTCGACCAGGCCCTGCGCCGTCAGACCGGCATCCGGGGTTAATTGTTGCGGCGGGTGCGGCGCGTTCGGCGAGATGACAGCTTCGCGAAGGGCGTCCCGTTCCTTCTGTTCGCGAGGCGTGCCGTCGATTCGCGGCGCGACCACGTCTGCCTCGGAATATTGAGCAGGCCCGAACTCGGCGGCATCGTCTCCGTCGACCACGAGGTCCACGTCCTCGTCCTCGTGGTTGCCACCCCCGCCGCCGACGCCGGAGCGGTTGCTCGAGGAGGTCGCGAGACCTGCGGCTGCGAAACGAAAGTACGAGACGGGTTTTCAGCATGTCGATGGGAGATTGCGCGAAAGAGTTGAGAAAAGATTATGTAATCTGTATGAACGCGGATAATATGTTTTATACATATTATGTAATGAAATAATTCCTTTCTACAAAAGTAATATCCTACGTAAGTTAAGAGTTGTGTCGTTGAAAGATTAAATATGTCTTATGCAATATTCAATTGATTGCAATTTTAAATTCTTTCATAAAGTGATGTTAATTTTAGATTTTGATATAAAATGAAGAGAGTTACACTCCGAAAAATTACATTTAATATTAATCTTAATTTAGTAATTATTTTTGACATACATGCGTCAAGGTGTCGATAAAAGTTTTATTAAATAAATCTGTAAATTCGCAGATAATGAGGAAAATTTTCGCTACAGAAATTCAAATTCTCTCTGTTAAAATAACGCTGTATATTAATTTCGAACGGTATATTTTTTCCTGTCAGAATGCAAATTAAATACTAACTATTGCACAATTCATAATCATCGAATATACATTTATTTTACAGTTTCATGTATTTAATGTTCTATATTCAGTTAAATAAATAAATAAAAAAATAATTTAAATAAATGGAACTGTACATTATGTGTGCTTAATAGTCGCAAATTCAATGTACATATTTGCCTCTGCACATATAATAAATTCGCGTAATTAAACGCCATAAATGTAAATTTACCAGAGAATCCACCGACGAGCATAGAAGAGGCACGCACTCTTTTCTGACCGGCCCATTCGTATTCCTCGAAGGTCTCGGCATCACCCTCGACGTCGACCTCCTCCTCGTCGAGATTCGCGTTCTGCCCGGCCGGATTCCCATTGTTCTGCTTATTCAAGCATCGATCGACATGCTGATTCAATTCCTCCGGGGTGCCAGATAATCTCTCGTTGCAAACCGGACAGGACGCCTCGTCCGCTTTTCTCTTCCGATTCTTAACGCGTATTCTAGCCTGCACGAAAAGAAAGAATAGCAACGTGCATATATTATATCAAGCGATGGGGTAAAAAAACGATTAATTATATGATTATATTGATGGTAAATCGTCGAGATGTTATTAAGCATCTTTTAACTTATTCTGATATTTCAAATGTATTTTAATTAAAATATCTCTAGAATTGGAATAAAAAAGTCTAATATTTTTTTCATATAATCTTGGTGTAAAGAATCGATTGCGCTAGTTCGAATACAATTAATGTAGTCTCTATTTCTGAAATCTTGAGATTTAATCTATGAAAAATGGCAAATTTGTCTTGTCTTAGCTAGATTACATGATTTAAATTGCTGGATCAATTTTCTTTTAATTTAGATGTGGAAAGAAATTATGTATCGATTCGTTTATTAATAATTAATCGGAAATGTGAAAATCCTATAAAAAATGCGATAATAATCTTTTGACATATTGATTATTTTTAATTTTATAATTTAAATTTTATATTCGTTAAAATTTGTCTCTCTCTCTCTCATATATTAATAGATTTTCGTGTTTCAGAGAAATTACAATCTTGGTTAAAGCATGTTTAATAACTTTGATTTAAATGTAATTTCATTTAAATTTAATAATTTTAATACTGAAGACGCGGAATAATAGACGAATCCCATTAAAATAGAAATGAAAACAAAGAAAAGAATTATGAAAAAAAAATTATTGATCTAAAAACTTGTTAAGAAATTATTGAAACAAAATTATAATCAATGAATTACCTGTCTATTGGCCTTAATCCTCTTGTACGTTTCCCATCTACCCTGAGGGGTACCATCCGCCGCCGATGGGGCGTGCAGCATCGGACCATGGGGATGATCTTGTGGATGCGTCGGTGGCAAGGTTGATCTCGAAGATCGAGATCTTAAAGGTGTCGTAGAAACCTTGTACAGTCGATCAAGTTCTTGAGCAAAATGCTGTTCTAATTCTTGAGGTCTCACTGTCACTCCGCATACTGGGCAGCAAGATGGATCTGAGGGAAATTTCTTCTTGCCTAAAACAGAAGGAGATTCAAAGCAATTAAATTTAATTAAAAATTGCGCAACGAAATCGTTTTTATCGGATAAATATATTTGGCTATCGTCTATTAACATTGAAAAAAAATTATTCGTCTGAAAACTTGTTATAAAATTATTGATTATAGAAAAAAATTATATTATAAAATCTTTTAATTTATTTCGCCGAGTGCTATACCCAAGATCATATCCAATATAATTATTTCTTCCTATTAATTATAATGGCAAATTAATTAATTGATTATAATAACAAATAATAAAATAATAAGTTCAATTACATCAAATTCATTGACAATCAAGATTTTTAAAAAAATTCTTTTTTCAAACTTTTAAAGTAAAAATAAATTTAATAGTACAATATAAAGTATGAAATGCTCTTTAGTAAAAAAAGGAGTAAAAATAAAGAGAAATTCTTTCTTGTATGACAATTAAATGCATTCGAAGGCTCTTTGATGTCCTCGAAAATGAGGATTTAGCGTCTCGAGCACGGTCAAAGAATGGAATCACCCGAAGACGAAGGGGGGGAAACGTTCCACTTCTTGAAAGATATCGGCTAACACGATTTAAAAAGTATTCAACTCGCCTCGTAATTACTTTCCGCAACGAATCGCCGTCGAGACGCGCGCATCGCATTAAGCCCGGGAACGAGTCGCGAAACGAAAACCGCCGCCGTAGGTCAACGCGAGCCCGGCTCGTTTACTCGCAATTTATCGCTCCGTAAAACGACGAGTAAAAGAGAAGGGAAGAAAAAGAGAGGAAAAATAGCCGCGCGAGAGGGTACGAGGGGGATTAGGGGGGGAAAAGAGCAGCGCAAACAGGCCGCGGTACTCGAACGGGATACTTCTATCTCACGTCTTACACTCTGACGGGAATGCATAATTAATCGCGAAAACTTGTCACCGCCTGCATCCTGCACACCTCGCAGTGTGTCGCGGCTCAGCCTGGAGAAGTAAACTATGCATAAACTTATAGGAAAAGTTTGCGCCGCCGGATTCCTACGGTTGATTTTAATTACGCGTTAATCGACCGTATCTCAAAGCGGCTTCATAACGTCGTCGTGCTGGAAGGATGCTGAAAGCCTTTATACGGTGCTAAATATTTATTGCGAGGAGCCGTACAGTCGTAGGGGAGACAGACGAAAGGGGTCGTCCATCCTTGACCGGATACACCAAGCTGCGTTTTATTCAGTTGCGTTTTACGCGACGCTTCTTCTTGGCTCCTTGTGCGAAACACTACGCACCGTTAATTATCGAATTGAAATCTAAAGGCTTGTTCTCTCCTAATAATATTACAAATAAATTTATTTTAATCCGACTTGAAAAATAATTATCAAAAAAATCTTGAAAAATATTTTTATTATTTTTTTTTAATTATTTTATATTTTTATAGTTTTTTATTTTTAAATTTCTATATTATTTATTATGTTTATAATTAATTTTAAATTCTGTAGCAATTTCTTTGATTATAATATTGCTATTTAATTATATTTCTCAAATTTTTTGTATGTATTCTGTGCGAGAGATCGTGTAAAATATAAAGATAGATCTTCACCTCCTAGTCGATTGCAAGGTATATACACCTAGGTACACTCTGCATAATTAGGTGCCTCGAGTTTCCTTCATCGGTCTTAATCGGTCGTAAGCTGCCGCGACTTCGGAATAAAATAACAGAGAGTCGACGACGCGTAAATGCGTACATGCACTTTGCATGCATTTTAAAATTCCTGAATGATAATCGCAATCTGTCTTGCGAGCACGGTATCATCGGATAACGGAAGTCGGCGGAATTAACGTCGCGACGATGCAATAAAGAAAGTCGACTCGCAAAAGAAGGAATGACACGAGATTTATCAGTTACATTGCATTTCCGTCGGAGATAATTTCGTGAGGAGGATTATCTCCTTGCGATTGAACTTTCTTAAATCATTGTAAATGTTTCGCACTGGGTTCCAGACAGTTTCAAATTGTTGCTAAGAATATATTTCCCGTGCTTGTAAAAAAAAAATTTATTTTACTAAAGTATTTAAAGGATCAAATTTAACATTTAGACTTATTACAGAAATATTTACATGTCTTTCAAATATATTTTTTTTTAAAGATTTAATTTCAACGTTAAATAAAAATTATTGATAAGGAAATTGCAATAATTTACTTTAATAATCTTAAAAGATATTTATTAAAATAGTGATTGAAAATCGAATGTACTTACAACCTTCAAACATAGACAATTAACAATATTAAATTTTATATAATAATATTATTTAATAATATTTGATTATTTTATTATTTAATTATATTATTTAATTAATATTTGATGATATTTGACAAGGTAAAATATTTTTAGAGAAATAAAATTTTAAGAAATTGCGGCGCATTAATATTCACGGATTCAAATTGCATCGCGCTCGTTCCAGTTTGAATAGCTTTCGAATTATCGCTATTTCCGAATTAGCCTCTTTACACAACGAAATCTCTCGATTTCGCTGTCCTGTAATAATAAATCGTTCTTCGTCTGCCGACAGCGATCATAAATAGATTCGATGGATCGACGGACGATATCATGGAAATCTAATTAGGCAGGTCTACTTAAACGACGATATCACTGTCAGAATGAGCGACAAATTGAATTTTCACGTTTAAAATGCACCTTCCTTCCGCTGATAAACGTGCCAATTGCAAACTTTTGAATACTTTAATCAGCGCTGTAACTTTCAATGAGTTTTTGTTTTTTGATTTCAATCGTTATCTATCGATTACTTGATTAAACGCCGCTTTAGCGATAATTTGTCCTCTGAAAATTGCCGTTTATACTTGTTGCTAATCGACAAATTATTCGAACAAGTAAATGAAATTTTTGGATATTAAATTTAATTGTAATTCCGCGCTCTAACAGAAATTCCCTTATTTTTAAATGAAAAATATAATCTCTATTGTGCAAAATTATATACATACGATCCAAAACGTTCTTTTTTTACCGTTTATGAATTCCATAAATATCTATATATCAATCTCTTATAAAGTAATTATAACTTTAATTTTAACTATACGTAATTATTATAATTTTTTATGATTGCATCTTGCTTAATCGATAGCCGATTCTATTGCAATATCGTTTAAAAAATGTATGCATAATAAACGAATAGAGAAATTTGTGAATCAGGAAAAAATATTATTTTCCGACACGAATTCCATAGAGTGTACGAAAATAAACGTCCTTTGTTGAACGTTCACACCTGCTTGGTATTTTCCGACAATAGTGACGTCCAGTGACGTCTTTTCAAAAAATAGAATGGAATAATTTCTATTCGAACAACTCAAAACTTCGAGTCAAGGTTTCCTACGTTATTAATTTTTTTTACATTTCTGTAATTTTAAATTCAATAAATTAATAACGTTAGAAAATAAAATATATATAAAAATAAAGTGTATAAACTTTAAAAAAATAACGCTATTAAAGAAATCAAAATCATGTTGGAGAGGAAACGTAGAAGAATGATAACATGCTTTCGTAATAAAACAAATAAATTTCTAATTTTTCAACTTGTTCTTTCAAACATACAATTTGAACGATTGGCTCGTTTATTTTGACAAAAGACGACGATCCGGTGCTCGAAGCCACGAGGATTTGATCGCGACAAATGTTTCACGTCGACAGCGCAAAGAAGGGGCCTCCCTCGCCCTCACAAATCTTGACCCCTAAGGGTCGACTTGTAAAAATAGACGAGGGAACTCGCGATATTCTCGCGGTTTCCGGAGAGAGAAGAGACGGCTTGTTTGCGCGTCAAAGTAACATCCTTCATGTAAAAAAGTCTGATTCACTATCTTTTCTTTGTTTTTTATTATACCTTTTTATTATTCTTTATCTCATGATAATGATTATTTGTATTTAAAAATTAAAGTTCGATGTACATATAAGTTTCTTTCATCAAAAAATGATTTGCAACAAATTTCTTAATGATTCTTTTGCAACTCAAATAAATGCATATAAATAATCTAAAACTTACATTTTATTGAAAAACAATATAATATATTGACGTTTTAACAAGATATCATTTATAATATTTTACTTTTATAAAGTTATAAATTTAGAAATATCGCGCTATAAAAAAATTAATCACTGTGCAGTATCAATCATTATTATAGAATATTCATTGTGATTTTTTTTATAATATCTCGTGAAAATATCTGTAATGAATATATCTGTATAATTTCGATTAAAATTGAACGACTTATATTATTATTAAAATGTTGAAAAATAAATTTTTTACTTTATAATTTGTTTTTCGATTACTTAAATCAACAGTCAAATTCTTATTATCAAAATTAAAATATCGATAAATGTCATCAACTAGCTAATGATGACTTTTAAATTCCTGCTCGCACGGCGGAATATTTACTGATTGCGAGGACGGTAAGCAGGATCGGAAATGATATAATTTGTTTCCGGGCTGCAAATGCGCACGAAACGTTTGCAGTACAAACACGGACGTTATTTGACGAGCCGGACTGGATGCATTACAGTGTTTTAATATTTTACATTTTAATAAAATGCTTTAATATTAAAGCTTATCCCCGTATGCAGCATAATGGGAATTTCATTGAAAATTAGGTATTTCGTTAATTGGATGATTCCGCCGTGATTTCCTCTGGCGGACGCGGACATTATTCGATATAGTGTCTATAACTACGTTTGTAATTTTCGCGCTATGTCCGCATCGCAGTCTCATTATGGCACTTTTATGCGGATAAATAAAGGTACGCAATGTAGATTGGTAGTTAAAAAAAGAAAAAAAAAAGGGAAAGTTTAAATATTTAAGCAAGGTTTTGTAATATCATGATATTTAACATATGCAGATATAATCAACGTTTATATGATATGTAAAATTTCGCGAAATTATATAATTCGTTTCCTTTATGACATTATATTAATCATTTTTCAGAGATTTTAAAGAGAAAGATATGTATAGCGGTGTTAAAAATGAAATATTTTATTAAAAATTTTTATTAAAAATTAATTGTAAAAAAACATACTTTTTATTGTACAAAGCGAAAAGAGATAAATATTACATGTGAAAAATATGAATGTCAAATTTTTGACGAAGATGGATAATTCGAAGCATCGAAACATAATGTAGATATAAATAAAATATAATATTAAAAATTAACAAAAATTGTCAAATAATGCAAATGACAGAAGTAATTAAACGGAATAAATTAAAAAGATGCATGCGAAGAAAATAAGCCGCACAATACATATTTCGCGATCACGCTGGGATAAAAAAATTATGGGCGGTTGGAATTAAAGTCAGGAAGTCATGAAATCTTCTTTGAACCAAAAACAATATTTTTATTCATTTTTATTCGTTTTAATATAGTCTTTATATAAGCAAGGCGTGACCGGAAGAAGATAACAGGCGTAATTTTTTACGGGTTTCCGTCGGATCTCTTTCAATCTGATCTTTGTTTCGTGTACCTTCCGCTAACCATGCATTTCATTATCGCTAATTCAGCTTGCTAATGTATCCATTATATTTAATATCCTATTAATTTACACGGTTATGCAAAGTACGGAGAAAAAAACAAATAAAATTGGGTAATAAAAATTTGAAATATCCACAAGAAATACAAAGTTTTAACTTTTTTAGAAAATTAGTCAAAATATATAAGAATTTATGTGTTTTTCTATTATATTTGCTATGGCATATGTAATACCATGGGAACAACTTAACACAAAACTTGAGCCTAATTTTATGATTCGAAAACGTAAGGAATGTCTATCTTTTGCTCTATTGCAAAGGATATGATTTGCAATCGAGTTGTAAAAAGAGTATCATGAAAATACTGACCTTTAAGTATTAAAAAGCTAATTTCATTCATATCCTTTCATGTCACACTTTTAAATTAAATTAAATGGCTGAATAAGACAATAAAAGGACATGATTGAGTAAATGAAGGAGTAAAGAAAAGCGACATTTCGAATCAGTTGGACGCGCGGGATTTTATCTGCGCCTTGATTGGCCGTTAAGAACAATGTAACATCTTTATTTATCCCGAGTCTTTCAGGCGGGTGCGGTGCTTTAATATCGCGACACCCTCTGTACACATCGCGTCTTTTTATTTCGCAGATAGGTAGGCGAACGCCTCTTTTAATTAAAGATACGCGACCGCTCTATCTCGGAGCCACCCCCGTATCGCTCTAAAGGGGACTAAGTGTAAATGATAGCACAGTTATGGTCACGGCCGGAGAGATAGCCTCGCGAAAGGCACCCGAGAACGGCGGTGGCGAAAAGGCATTGTCCTTTAATCGAAAGAAAAGACTCGGCGAGAAGGAGGAAGTCGAGGGTGAATGAAATCCCGACAATCGCGGTCAAAACTAAAGAATTCTCGTCTCTCTGCGCTTCCCGAAAGTTGTCAACTTCTTGACCTTAAGATATTCTCATCGATACACGTTTTAAAAATCCCTCAAAATAAAATATAAAAAAAATACAGAAGATATACAATCATAAATTAGAATTTTTCTTTTGACGAAAAAATTCAAGAGAATTCCTCAACTGACATGAAGAGCACGAGAATTGTGGATGCACCGCGTAAAGAGATACGTACGATGGCAGATGTCACATTTTTCTCGACGAAGAGAGAGTCGGAGAAACAAAGAGAAAATATTTTCCAGAGAAAGCTCCAGGAGACCGCCGTCGTACGTCGCGCTTTCGAGAATCCCGCAGCTTGCAGAAGTGAAAACATTTAACGAAAATGGGGAACGTGCGATAAGACGTAGAGCCCAGATATAGCTCGAAGAAACAACAAAGATGAAAGGCGCGCTGCGAGAAGAATAGATGGGACAAAGATACGAGAAAGAACCGCGGCTTAGCCAGCTGTTGACATCTCCTTTCTTCCATCTCAGATTCCTCTTTTTATTTTCGCAACCTTCGCGAACCACTTCGCGAGAAAACGACGTCGCTTCCGTTAATTATGTCAGCAGACGGTGGTCCTTAAACGCGAATCACCCCCTTCAACGTTCTTCCGGCCGTTAATGATAAGGTCACGATAGGCTTCTTTCGTCGTCAGAAACATCGTCATGCTTTGGCGGATTAAGGGAAGGGTTATAAGTGATTAATCGATTATCATTGAAAAGCTGATTAAATATCAAAAATTAAATTAATTTTTTAAATAATAAAGCAATGTTATAATTTTTTATGATAAGAAAAAATATACTAATGTCAGTTTTTAAAAATTTTAATTTTAGAAATGATAATTCATATTCTGTCTTTTAAATTAAAAGTAAAAAACTTATTTATATTGTTTAAGAAAGGAAAGAGATAAGCGTTTTTATTACTTTTAATAATAGAGATTTAATATATCACCTTCTTTGTTAAATTATATTTCCTTTTACTTCCTAGATTTCGTTGAATAATTTGAAATGTCCAAATTATAATTGTTCCTTTCCTTTTATATGAATAAGAATATGTTTGTGCAATAATAGGAATCGAGAGGAAATCGAGAAAAGGCGATTTAAGCGATTTAATATTCTTAGCTCGTTAATTCCATTTGACGAATGTGGACTATTACCAATCAATCGAATTAAATGTCGATCATTTCAATCTCTGGAGAATTAGTGCAACTAAGTATACTTTCACGGATCGAAGTCTATTTGAAGGAATGATATTTAATTATTATATTACAGCTAATGCCTATCACTAATGAAATCAATAAAACGAAATCTAATTTTATTGATCGCTTATAATAGTTATTTCAAAACAAAGCTCGTTCAAAAAATAAGATTTATCAAAACGATTTTCTATATTTATAACATTAATTTTTCCTCGCGAAATTTTATAAAGGTTTAAATCTTTCTTATTAATTGCAAGAGTTTTAAACTGGAAGTAAATAAAGATATTGAGAGCAAAATCAAATATTATCGAATTCTAGAATTAAAAATATAATCTAAATAAATTCAAAATAAATTTTTATTTTATTATATATTTTTTTCCGATTATGATTTTTTATTGTGTAAGAAGCAATAATATTTCAGCTCCAAACAAGTATGCGAAACGACTTGGCAAGACTGATGTGCAAAAAAGCCATCGGGCGAGGCGATCCAATACTTGAAATTCGCACGATTCGGGCGCTTCTTTTTTACGGAATCTCGTTTCCGGACCGCGCTCTTCATTCGTCGTTTATTCAGGGAATGTCGACATTCCCGAGCAGTTTAACATATCTCGTGAAGCAGTCCGGCAAACACGTTGCCCTCCGTCTTCCCTTCTCTCGATACTCCCTCCCATATACATCTCGTATTTCTATCTCCTATGCGCCCCTCCTTCCCGTCCTCTTTGTCCTCAAAAAAGGAACGTCTGAGAACGTCTTCTATTCCCCTTTCAATTAGATGCGCTCGCAAATTTATGTCCGCGCCCGTTACTGTACTCGATATTCCGTTTTCCTGCCTTTATTGAAAAGGACACCCTCGATCGGTCTCGATTGGAAAAATAATCGCGTCGCGAAATCATGTAGGAAGGATAAAAACGTGATAAACAACGAAATTGCGATAAAGTTAAATTAAAATTGGCGTGTCTTTTTTTCTCGAATGAGGCTAAATTTCGTTGATCGTTTCTCTGGCAAACGGAAGAAAGAATTCACGTCGATGTTGCGAGAACGCGGTGGCAGCTCGCGGGCGACGGCCGCGTAATGGCAGGACGAGAGACATTTGGCTGCAATTCGAGCGCTGCCTTTCGAGGGTTTATGGCCCCGATTTGGATTCCTGGCGCATCGGCCGCCATCTGAATGCCCCTTTGATTTAATAGAGAACATCAACGCGAACTCGAAGGGGCGGCAGCGCGTCTGCAAAGGGGTTAAAGCGCGTTTGCCGACGGGGCTGGAAAGCCAACCAAATGAATTTTCGAGTTTTGCACCGACGCGAATTATTGTTCTTTTCCTTCTGATAATTATGACAATCGGAATCTATATGAGACTTTAAATAAATCAGAGCAATTTAAACAAGGAGATCTTTACGAAGAATATCATAGAAATGAGATAAAATAATAGTAATGCTTGGATTTTATATATAATTGCTTTTAAAAAAGATTAAGAACCTATTCCTATAAATTATCGTCTCGTGTTACGATATAGTGGAAATGATATTGGAATTAATTTAACTAGATTAAATGAAATTCACTCTAAATTAATGCCAATTCAATGATCTAAAAACATGAGATTAATTTATAATTTCTCAAGTTTCATGAAAGCTTTCAATTATGTTATATGTGTATAACATAATTGATATACTATAAATATATTCTACGCAAATAATTATACAACGCTTCAAAGAAATATCTAAATTATTAATATTTTTACTAATAACTATTTAATCAAAAAAAAAAAAAACTTTTAAATCAAATTAAATCATGTATTAATATCAGAATTATTATTACAAGCAAATAACGATTAATAAATGCTTACAGAAAAAAAAGAAGTGTCAAATCAAAACTTATATACTTAAATTAACGCGTTCATTGTTTCATATATACGCAACAATTTTTAATCTTCTTAGAAGAATTTAATAATTTTAAATTTCAACAATATTATGTCTTATTTTAATATTATAATTGTCACCTCAAAAATATATAATTATTTAATTCTACTTTAAGAAAATTATAATCTTTGATTTAAAAATGTTATTTTCTGTCCAACATTGTTTCTTTTCCATTCAAGAAAATTACATCTTAAATCATAAGAATATATTTTTCTCGATTGAACTGTATAAAATGGCTTCATTCAAGTAAGCAATTATTCAAACAATTATATTTTTCTTAAATTAACGCGATATAATTTCATTTCAAGATTTCCATGTTAAAACTAAATATATTTTCAAAATAAGAATGCCTTTTTTTTCTGTGTAGAATAATAAGCTAAAATTTTCGATATTACTTTATACATGACGATGACACGTCCGTTTAGCCCGCGAATTCGCCGAATTCGCCTGTCCATTTTTTTCGTTCATTGTCTGTCTCGGCCGTCAAAAATTCATCGCACGCCGATTCTCGACGAAATACAAGCCGCGAGTAATTAGTCCGTCCATGGCGGTGGGAATATTTACGCGCGCTTAAATCTGTATAGGGCAATTAGTATATATATATATCGATAGCGCCGATGGTTACAGACGCAGGGTGCAGGCACTAGTATAACGGCGTGGTGCCACCACGTGTATAATCCGGTTTTAATTAAATAACTGAGCTCGCCCCCGAACCACGCGACGAGAGAGAGAGAGAGAGAGTCCTGGAGCGAATTCCTACACCCTCCTTTTCGCGCGGAGTCGTGCAGAGTCGAAAGAGTTACGCCAAATCTCGATGGGCGGTGGGGATCAACCACGACCACCGGGTGTCAGGCATTTAACCGCAACTGTTGTCGTCTCCGATGGCGTGGGTTACGGGTTTCCGCAAGTCGAAAGCGCGAGCGAGTCTCCCCCGAAGGCCCGGTGTCCCACGCGTGATCTCTTCGTCAGCGAGAGATTTATTCGCGCGAGGATGTAACCCTTTCACTTACGACAAATGTTACCGAACGCTTTCTCTCTGTCAGAAATAATTTTTAATGTTATTAATTTAATTTTTGTTTAAGATTGTTGTATATTTCAGGCAACGCGTTCTTACTTTTTCATGTAAATATTTCTTTGATAAAGGGGAAAAATATTCTCGAAATATTCTCTAATTATCTCAGTGTATGTAATATTAGTTTGATTAATTTATTATTTATAAAGAGGAAAAATATTCTCTAAATATTCTCTAACTTTAATCGAATTTCATACAAGCAAATAATTATTTTATAAATTTGTAATGATTGTTACCGAATTGACAACTCGTATAATAAAAAAAAAAAGAGTGATGAAAATTGGGGGAGGGGGGGGGGGTGATAATTTTTTAAAAGGGGAAAAAATTTTTTTGAAAAAATTTTTTTCTTACAGCAAAAATTATTTTTTTAATTTTTTTTGGTTTTTTTTGAAACGGAACCGCCGGCTGGAAAAAAATATAAAACAACAAGAGATTGCTGATATTTTGCAGCAAGATGTCGAATTATTTATATCTAAAATGGCAATAATGTTTTGTAAAAAATTTACATCTTACAGCAAATAATCATTTTATAAATTTATAATGATTGTTACCGAATTGACAACTCGTATACGATAAAATATAAGAGAACAAGAGATTGCTGATATTTTGCAGCAAGATGTCGAATTATTTATATCTAAAATGGCAATAATGTTTTGTAAAAAATTTACATCTTACAGCAAATAATCATTTTATAAATTTATAATGATTGTTACCGAATTGAAAACTCGTATACGATAAAATATAGGAGAACAAGAGATTGCTGATATTTTGCAGCAAGATGTCGAATTATTTATATCTAAAATGGCAATAATGTTTTGTAAAAAATTTACATCTGGTTACGTTGTTTCTTGCTGCCGTTAAAAATTTCACGCATGTATCTGTCACACGTCGCGTGCACCGTCGTGTTCCAACATCGATAATGGCGAAAGCAGCGCCGGCGAAGTTTCGAGGAGAGGCGCATGATTAAATAAAATTATGGAATCACGCGATGCATCTCTGCAAGATTGAACGCGTTATCGAGCGCGGATGTTACACAGGCAGGCGATCGACGAAAATAATTAATCGCTCTCTCAACGACGACGGCAATTACACATCCACCATTAGATCGGTCTTCCATTTTGTGGAATTCATCGGATTAAATTATTGTTAGCTTAAAAGCAGCGTATTTTGAACAATTAGAACATGAATTTCTGCCGAACGAAGCCACTAATGAAGGAATAAATTAATCAAACTAATATTACATACATTGAATCTGTTTTAAGAAAATTCGCATTTCGATTTTTAACTTCGTTAAAAGCATTCAATGCGTAGATAAAAATTAAGAATTAAAATTTAATGAAAATTAAATTTATGATTCAAGCCGAAATTGTGCACAGCACTTCTCGAGAAAAATTTAATTGACACTAAATTCTGAATTTACATTCGCGCTATCTTTCATTTATGATGAAATAAGAACCGGGATCTCTCAGTTATTTGCGAAAATTCTCAACCTAGGTTTCGCCAATTTTCTGTAATGGCAATCTGAAAAAGTGAAAAACGGGAATGCCTGGAATAGCGCAAAGAAGATACGCGATAGAAATCGTAGACTTCCAGCAGTGCTTCTTGGCCAGAGGTCAAGAAAAGATCGGCGAATAACGATATGAAGCCTATGAAGCTCTCACGTGTAATAATATTAATTTTACTAGCTATTCAAACGTGGTAAGTTTTATGCCAATTCTTGATAATGCAAAAGAAAGATATAGCTTATATCTAATTCTGTTATTCACTGGTTAAAATTTATTAATTCATTTATATAGTCCAGGGTATGCACAATTAGTACAAGTAACGTTTTGTAACTTGTAAAAAAAATGTCGGATATGTTAATTAATATTGATATTTTTTAAAACACATATCCGACATTTTTTTATCACAAGTATGCAAAGGTTACTTTGTAATTCGATGGCGGGACGATTTCACGTCAAATAAATTAATAAATTTGGCATTAGTATAACGGGTGTCTCAGTCGACGCCTGTCGCCGCGAGGCTCTTAAAAGGGCCCGCGATGCGACAAGCAGTTATTACGGGATCCAGAATGATGCTCGCGAGTATCACGTGGATTAAGGATCATTTAATTAGCGCTAAACGCTGGATTTACATCGGGAGCCGCGATTTTATGCCCCGTTCTTTCTCGATCCGCGCTTTAACGAGCGCGATCGCTTTCCTTGCACCTGACTCGCCGGAATCCTGTGCTTATTTATTAACAACTATAAAGTTCAGTCGAAGTAATCGAGAACGTAAATCGAGCCGTTCAATATTTAGATCTCTCAAAGAATTCTCTCCGTTGAAAAATTATCTCGAGTAAGGTCCCTGTAAATTTCCACACGTTTCATATCGGGGCATAATCATGTTAAACATACTTCATAGAAATTATTCATTCGAAATTATTGTCGCTATATTTTTATTTTCAAATAATAACTAAATTTTAAGGCTTCTTGTGTAATCCATTTTTTTGCATTTTTATTTTTAAATAATAACCAAATTTTGTGCCTCTCGCGTAATCGATTTAATTACAATCGCATTATTGCTACACACGACTTGAACCCTCTATGATGTTCTTGCATGATCCTAATTATCACCCGGCGGCGAAAAGCCGTTTATTTAATTAAATGCACAGTGTGGAATCGCATGAAATCCGAGTTTACAAATATTATCTTTTCAGTGAGTTTGTGCGTAAATCCTAGCGTTTAGTGGTATTAAAAGTTCCCACCGTCATTCCGCGGATGCGGTTTTAATAACCCGCGCGCCTTAAGAGGCGCTTCTCGTCGCCGCAGGTAGAGAACTAAGTAAGTGGACGCGCCTCAGAATTTTTTTCTATACAGGCTGCTTCAGAATTCGAGGAAGAGTTTTGAAAAATTCTGAAAATATCCGCCCGCGAAAATCAAAGGAAGATTTTATTGACATTTTATGAATAATTATTTTAAATCACGATAAAAAATATCAAAGATGCTTAGGATTACTATTAAATAATCACATAATTTTTTTAATTAATAATTCAATTAATAATTATTTTAAATCACGATAAAAAAATCAAAGATGCTTATGATTGTTATTAAATAATCATAAATTTTTTTATATATTGTATTTAATATTCACGATTGTTTATTTCATATAGCATATGATTTACCCAGAAACGTTTCTAAAGCAAATTTAACAAAAGCAGGCTAATAATTCGACAGAAATAGCACATATTACGTCGCGCATGAACGATCGCGATCTCGTTCAGGTTGCAGTTCTGAAAGAGACTGTAGACGGTCATATAGTTGCTCTCGACGATGATTCGCATGATCTTCCCTGACATATTTAAGAACTGGTTCCTTTTAACTACGGCGTCACAGTCAGCGCCAATCAACCTAAGCGAGAGAGGTATCCGTCGCATCATCTGCCAGGCGTAAGGGATATACATATTGTCGACCGGCAGTAAAACCTTCGAACGACACAGATACGCGAGCGACAAGTCGTCGATTCGTGAGGCTGCTTTAAAACCGGACGGCGATCGGACAATTATTTTATATTACGTTCCATATCGCTGCGCGCGCGCGTATTTTTAGAGCCGGACCGAGCATTTAATAGCGATTTTACATTCCCTCTCGCCGAGGACGAGGTGAGTGACATATCGAAAAAAAGAAATTGCGAAATCCTCGGATTCTGTTCTTATTCGAACAAACTTGGACCACACTTGCTGAGCGGAAAGAAAATATTTGATTCATTCTCTTCTCTTTCTCGATTTCTAAAAATTTATCCATCATGCTCTGGATTTTTATACTCAAGAAATTGCGAAATCCTCGGTTCTTATTCGAACAAACTTGGACCACACTTGCTGAGCAGAAAGAAAATATTTGATTCATTCTCTTCTCTTTCTCGATGTCTAAAAATTTATCCATCATACGCTGGATTTTTGTAATCAAGAAATTGCGAAATTCTTGGTTTCTGTTCTTATTCGAACAAATTTGGACCACACTTGGGCGGAAAGAAAATATTTGATTAATTCTCTTCTCTTTCTCAATGTCTAAAAATTTATCCATCATGTTTTGGATTTTTGTATTCAAGAAATTGCGAAATCCTTGGTTTCTGTTCTTATTCGAACAAATTTGGGCGGGAAGAAAATATTTGATTCATTATCTTCTCTTTCTCGATGTCTAAAAATTTATCCATCATGCGCTGGATTTTTGTACTCAAGAAATTGCGAAATCCTCGGTTCTTATTCGAACAAATTTGGACCACACTTGCTGAGCAGAAAGAAAATATTTGATTCATTCTCTTCTTTTTCTCGATGTCTAAAAATTTATCCATCATGCGCTGGATTTTTGTAATCAAGAAATTGCGAAATCCTCGGTTTCTGTTCTTATTCGAATAAACTTGGACCACACTTGCTGAGCAGAAAGAAAATATTTGATTCATTCTCTTCTCTTTCTCGATGTCTAAAAATTTATCCATCATACGCTGGATTTTTGTAATCAAGAAATTGCGAAATTCTTGGTTTCTGTTCTTATTCGAACAAATTTGGACCACACTTGGGCGGAAAGAAAATATTTGATTAATTCTCTTCTTTTTCTCGATATCTAAAAATTTATCCATCATGCTCTAGATTTTTGTACTCAAGAAATCCTCGATTCTTATTCGAACAAACTTGGATCACACTTGGGCGGAAAGAAAATATTTGATTCATTCTTTTTTCATTCTCGATGTCTAAAAATTTATCCATCATGCGCTGGATTTTTGTAATCAAGAAATTGCGAAATCCTCGATTTCTGTTCTTATTCGAACAAATTTGAACCACATTTGAGCGGAAAGAAAATATTTGATTAATTTTCTTCTCTTTCTCGATTTCTAAAAATTTATCCATCATGCGCTGGATTTTTGTACTCAAGAAATTGCGAAAGCCTCGGTTTCTGTTCTTATTCGAACAAACTTGGATCACACTTGCTGAGCGGAAAGAAAATATTTGATTCATTCTCTTCTCTTTCTCGATTTCTAAAAATTTATCCATCATGCTCTGGATTTTTGTACTCAAGAAATTATGAAATCCTCGGTTCTTATTCGAACAAACTTGGACCACATTTGGGCGAGAAGAAAATATTTGATTCATTCTCTTCTCTTTCTCGATGTCTAAAAATTTATCCATCATGCTCTGGATTTTTGTATTCAAGAAATTGCGAAATCCTCGGTTTCTGTCCTTATTCGAACAAATTTAAACCACACTTGGGCGGAAAGAAAATATTTGATTAATTCTCTTCTCTTTCTCAATGTCTAAAAATTTATCCATCATGTTTTGGATTTTTGTAATCAAGAAATTGGGAAGTTCTCGGTTTCTGTTCTTATTCGAACAAATTTAAACCACACTTGGGCGGAAAGAAAATATTTGATTAATTCTCTTCTCTTTTTCGATTTCTAAAAATTTATCCATCATGCGCTGAATTTTTGTAATCAAGAAATTGCGAAGTTCTCGGTTTCTATTCTTATTCGAACAAATTTGAACCACACTTGGGTGGAAAGAAAATATTTGATTCATTCTCTTCTTTTTCTCAATGTCTAAAAATGTATCCATCATGCTTTGGATTTTTGTGTTCAAGGCTCTTCTTCATAATTATTAATTACTAGGTGAAACAATGATAGGATGCAATGTACCTTTATCAATATCATCGTGCCAGAAATCAAGTTTACAGAAACTTGTACATTATCATGCTAATTATAACCTTCTTGATGTAATTATGATTCGAGATCTTTGCGCAATCTCGGAGTAGCGTGTGTGGGATCGTAAATAATTTAGGATATTCCCCGGCGGGGCCTGAGAATAAAAAGAAGGTCGAAAAAAAAAAAACGGGTCTCCGTGTGATTTGCGAGTAGATAATATTTCCATGTTAATTAGGCCGCGAGTTTTGTTTGTCGGTTTCACTTGTATGTTAATACACTCGATTGTTGCGCCGGATATTGCGTTAACGTATCGCCGTCGCGCATCTTTCGCCACTCGCTTTAGCGCTTTTTTGCACGTCCCGCGCGATAAGTCTCTGAGTAATGAAGCACTCAATTAAGATCGGTATCGTCGGGTCGACAGGTGTGCCGTTGGCAAAGTGAAAGGCGCGAACTCTGGGCGATTTATCCGTTTCAATAATAATAATAAGATAGTCACGCATGTCTAGAGAAAAAAAAAATGACAAGTCGATAATTATTCCATTTGCCTTATTAAAGGTTTCTATCGATTTATGACTATTACAACAATATCGCGTGATTAGTGCTATTATATATTACTCTCTAGACGAGTGACACATTATTAAATTTTACTTGCAAACGTTATGAAAGCATAATTTTTTTTAATAATGCAAAAAATTGCGAAAAAGGAAGCTGTCAAGGAGAAGGATGGGAGACTTCAAATTGATTGTAGAAAGGATTTCTTTCCGTTTATGATGATTCTCGGACACCCTAAAAGGATGATGGGATCGTTTCATTAATAACTTAAGCCACGAAAGCAATGGAAACAAGCGTTCTTAACAATTAACCGGCTTAAATGCGAAATAAAACGATAACAACTCGCTTCCGACGATCGCGTTGCACCCTTTTGGGAGGAATCTCCGTTTCTAAAAGCTAGTTGGACATTAACCGAATTAATCGCGTGTACAAAAGTAGTTTTAGGAAAAAAATGGAATTATATCGCAGAGCGTAAAAGAAGATAATAATCTTTTTTAATGATGTAGAAAGATTTTGTTTAGGGAAAAATTATAAAATACTTTTTATAATCTTTAATTTCTTTCGATTTTCGAAATAATTTTCAATCTGAATTTTTAAATACCTCTTACATACATTTTATCATGTTTGTAAATTGACATTTAATTTAATATATTACTTGAAATGAATAGTTTCTCGCGAGAAACACACGTAAATAATATACATTTATGATAAAATCATAAATATACAAGCAATTTCAAATTCTCTCCATTCTCTCTATCTTTATCGATAAATTGTTCGTTCAAAGCAAAGTTTCTCTTAACTAAAATGTTTGTACATTAATAATTTTAAGTTATAAACAGAGATAATAAGGATTTAAAACATGTCGGAGAGAGAAGCATTTCATAATAAATCTCAATAGAATTATAAACATCGTCGTTCAATCTTAAATCGGTACGCAATGTAGGCTTATACGCCATGCAACTCGTAGGGAGAAACTGCAGTTTATAGGAAATAAAGCGAGCAATAAAACATCGAAGTAACTGTCACGTATACACGCTATATCGTATTTTAATGTCAGCTGTCCATCGCTATGAGAAAACTTACGTAGCCAGCATGTATTAGAATAAAGAATTAGCAAACACCGGACGAAGTCCGCGGTACACAAGGTAGTAAAATCGTATTATTGTCGTGTATCTCACCCGAACAACTTCCTCATTCTCTCTTTTAATTCGTTCACATAATCGGCGGAAGTATAAAGTTGTTCGGTTTTCCCTTGTGTCGATAAGTTTTCACACAATACTACTTATTTTAATATATTTCATTTCTTGAAGATATAATATTTACTTAAAGATTGCATTATTTGCAATTAAATATGCACATGTATGACATCTTTTAGGAAAATTATAATATTAATAAATAATATAATATTAAAATATTAATTAGGAAAATTATAATATTAATAAATTATATATTAATCTCAATATCATTATTATTATTTTATTTTATTTATTATTATTTAATTTCCAAAATTATTTATGATTCATCTATCTTATCTCGTCAATAGATATTTTTTTATTTTTTTAGCTTTATTTTCTGTTAAAAGTCTCATTTACGTTCTCTCTTCAAATTCTCTCGATTTTATTCTTCCATTTTCCTCTTATTATCTACGAAATCGTATCGAGTATACGGATGGTATCATAACACTCGAGATGATACAAGACGCGCGTCTTAGGCGTCTCGGGAAAAGTTCATAGACGGGAGTAGTCGTGGATTGTCCCTGCAGGTTACGCTAGATACCGTGCCATAAGTTCGGCAGTTACGGATATAAGAGCAGGAGGGTGCGCCTCGGTAAATGCAACTCGCGCGAAAGGGCGAGAGCCGACCTGAGGACGGGAGTCCTTTCATGCATACCGGAGTATCTTTAGTACTTACGTATACCGTCTACCCTCTCTCGCCCCCCCTCAGGTTTCCCCAAGAGCACGTTGTCCTTTTATCTCTCCTTGTTTTGCTCCCGTCAAATTTCCATTCTCTCGCCTTCGCTGCGCGAAGGACGAAGGACGAGCGAGGAGTATCCTACCGCGAGTTATCGCACGGTATGAATTTCACGTCGCGTTTGCGCGTAAAACGAGAGTTCGAGAGAGAACGAGGGGCGAGGACGAAGACGTATTACAGGACGAGAGCGAAAAACCTGTAGGAAGGGTCGCCTAATTCGCTTTTACAGCCCCGCGGCAGGCGGAGAAGGAGAGAGCCCGCTCGCCCTGATCAAAAAACGTCACCTGCGTACGGCAATCGCAGGCGACGAGGAGCGACGGTAATTCGAAAGAGATTTATGGGTCGCCGCGAGAGTCCTCGCCGCTTCGAGACGTAAGAAGCGCGATGGAAAAATAAAAAAAACCAGGCCGAAGGACTCTTGTCCCCGATGGCTGCGCGAAGAGAAGCGTTCGATTTGCAATTGCACGATCAGAGAAAAGGTCTCCGCTTATATGGCCATTGAATTTTAGATCTATAAACGTTTATTTTCAATTTTTTTTAAGTTCAAGAAAGATAGGATATTATTGTATTAAAATGGAAAGTTTGATGATGTCCCCAGATATAATTTTGCTACTCAAAGGTATCATATAAGTATTAATTTACGAAAAATATTAGTATCATCTTAGAATTTTAAATTTGCAGAGTTTGAAAAATCTCGTGTTATCAGAATTTTTAACGTACAAAATTTAATGAAAAAAGAATTATCCAATATATATATATATTATATTTATATTATAATAAATATAGATATAATATAAAGATATAATATAAATATTATTTTATATGGATATTTATATGGATATATGGATGCACGTATAATTATATAATTCGCTCTTATATAATTTTATAATTAAAAGATAGGAATATTATTGTATTAAAATGAAAAATTTGGTGATGTCCTCAGATATAATTTTGCTATTCGATTTCAAAAGTACCATATAAGTATTAATTTACGAAAAATATTAGTATCATCTTAGAATTTTAATTTTGCAGAGCTTGAAAAATCTCGTGTTATTAGAATTTTTAATGTACAAAATTTAATAAAGAAAGAATTATAATACAATATTATAATACAAATACACATTATATGGATACTTATGCGTGTATAATTATAAATAATTCGCTCTCATATAATTTTATAAAAAGACAGAAATATTATATTATTATATTAAAATGAAAAGTGTGGTGCTGTCCTCAGATATAATTTTGCTATTCGATTTCAAAAGTATCATATAAATATTAATTTACGAAAAAAAATGCGTATCATCTTAGAATTTTAATTTTGCAGTGTTTAAAAAATCTCATGTTATCAGAATTTTTAATATACAAAATTTAATGAAGAAAGAATTATCCAATATTATAATACAAATACACATTATATGGATACTTATGCGTGTATAATTATAAATAATTCGCTCTCATATAATTTTATAATTAAAAAGACAGAAATATTGTATTATCATATTAAAATGAAAAGTGTGGTGGTGTCCTCAGATATAATTTTGCTATTCGATTTCAAAAGTATCATATAAATATTAATTTACGAAAAAAATGCGTATCATCTTAGAATTTTAATTTTGCAATGTTTGAAAAATCTCATGTTATCAGAATTTTTAATATACAAAATTTAATGAAGAAAGAATTATCCAATATTATAATACAAATACACATTATATGGATACTTATGCGTGTATAATTATAAATAATTCGCTCTCATATAATTTTATAATTAAAAAGACAGAAATATTGTATTATCATATTAAAATGAAAAGTGTGGTGGTGTCCTCAGATATAATTTTGCTATTCGATTTCAAAAGTATCATATAATTAATTTACGAAAAAAATGCGTATCATCTTAGAATTTTAATTTTGCAATGTTTGAAAAATCTCATGTTATCAGAATTTTTAATATACAAAATTTAATGAAGAAAGAATTATCCAATATTATAATACAAATACACATTATATGGATACTTATGCGTGTATAATTATAAATAATTCGCTCTCATATAATTTTATAATTAAAAAGACAGAAATATTGTATTATCATATTAAAATGAAAAGTGTGGTGGTGTCCTCAGATATAATTTTGCTATTCGATTTCAAAAGTATCATATAAATATTAATTTACGAAAAAAATGCGTATCATCTTAGAATTTTAATTTTGCAATGTTTGAAAAATCTCATGTTATCAGAATTTTTAATATACAAAATTTAATGAAGAAAGAATTATCCAATATTATAATAAAATACACATTATATGGATACTTATGCGTGTATAATTATAAATAATTCGCTCTCATATAATTTTATAATTAAAAAGACAGAAATATTATATTATTATATTAAAATGAAAAGTGTGGTGCTGTCCTCAGATATAATTTTGCTATTCGATTTCAAAAGTATCATATAAATATTAATTTACGAAAAAAAATGCGTATCATCTTAGAATTTTAATTTTGCAGTGTTTGAAAAATCTCATGTTATCAGAATTTTCAATATACAAAATTTAATGAAGAAAGAATTATCCAACATTATAATACAAATACATATTATATAGATACTTATGCGTGTAATTATATAATTCCCTCTCATATAATTTTATAATTCTAACAATCTATAGTTGATACCTTGCTATTAATAATTCAATACATTTAAACAATATATATCATATTGATTTCAGTGATTTCTATTTTCTCTCGGGCAAATAAGAAAACAAATAAATAAATAAATGACATCGAGCAAAGTGGATGATCAACATTCAGGATCTCGGATATCCCGTCTGTTTTCCTTGCTCATCCATCGAGCCGTTAATATCGCGATGCCGTCCGGAACCCTCAGGTTCCCTCACGCGCTTAATATCAAAGAATCTTCCGGCGGCACACACGGTTAGAGCATCTAGAGCGTTTCAGGGACGGGGGCGGGAGAAGCGCAGGGTTGGTAGTTTTGGGAAAAAGCAGAGCGATGGTAATCTTTCCTTTGGCCGATGTGCAGAATCACGCGTCACCGCGTCCGCCGACGGTCGTTTCATATAGACATTCCTTTCTGCCTTTCGTCGTGCTTGCTCCTGCATCCTCTGCCCTTCCGGCCACCCGCACGCACATACGCATATACGCACGCACGAGGATGTACGTGTGAATCTGGGGATGCGCGGGGGAGAGAGAGGGAGAGAGAAAAAGAGAGAGAGAGAGAAGAGAGAAAAAGGGAGAAATGGTCGACGTCCCCCTCTCGTTCGCCCGAGGTGATTCGCTCTCGAGATTGCGGATCGTCGAAATGAATTTATCGCCCGAGAATTTGCGTAAATCCCGGCGTAACGAGAAACAGGAAGAGCGGCTCTCCCGCCGCGCCGGATTTTGTCGGAACGATGCCGATGTCGGTGATAAGAACGCGCCTACGAGCTCGCAGGTGGCGAGAGAAGCTTGCCAAGGGGGGTGCGAAGATACGAGAAGATGTAGGCGATCGTTAAAGATTTCGAAAATTTTTAAGTTTTATAGTTGGTATAAATAATATGTAGAAACGACTCAAACTAGCGCAAATTCTTTATTATTCAAACATACGATGTTTCGAAACCATTTGGTTGTGGTCCTTTTCAACACGGTAAAAAACATTTTGTATTTCTGTTGAAATTTTCTCGTGTAAAAATTTTTGTGTTCAATTTTTAACATACTCTTATGTTAATGTAACATATTATCGTTGTGTTATTTTGACATTTCTGCGTTGAGTTAATATTCATCGTTTCTAAGAGTTAAAATAACACAATTAATATGTAAATGCACGAATTTTTGATGAAATAAGTTATATGTTAAAATGAATAGATAAGTTGTGTTATTTTTCTCTCTATAACAGTTTTCATATGTTAAATCGACATATCTCTTCCGTTATTTATCATAAAAATGTAAGAATAACATTTTCTTTTAAATAAATTTAACATTATAAATATGTTAATTTAACATAAATTTTATTTCCAGATAAAATTTAAGTGTTACACTTTTGTGTTAATTTTTAAACATATTACTTGTGTTATTTATTTACATACTTGCCTTCTGTTAAATTAACATTAAAATTAGAGTGGATAAATTGAGACATGTGAAATATGTTAAATTTAACACAAAATTTTTTATTGTGAAGTATAACTGTAATCAAATAACGGTTTGAGTGAAACAAAGGTGTTTAAAAGGAAAACAAAAAAGTAAAAAGGGAGGAGAAAACTATGAAAAAATAAAAAGCTACATACATTTCAATAAAGATGGTCGATATTGTAGATAAAAAATGCAAGAAACTAGCACATGTAAAAAAATTATTAGTTAAATTTGAAAGAGAGAAACGAGAGAAAACTGAAAACAGTCGTTTCTACATATTATTATTTATACCTTGAATTAATTTACTAGCGAGTTTTTAACATTGAGAATTTGATTTGGATTTTATAGTTGGTTTATGTACATAAAAATTTTAAAGTCCTTGGAAGATGTTTAGTATAGGAAATTAAGAATGTGAAGATGTATTTGTTTCAAAATTTGAATATCTGAAAAAAATCTGAAAAATCCGAAAAAACAATTTAGAAATCCAGAATTTAAAAATTAGAACATGATCAAAGTTTAAGGATTCGAAATGCGAGAATTTGGAAAATTGAACTCTCTTTAAAATCCCAGAAATTCAAGGATTTAAAAATTTAAAAATTAATGAGTTTGTAAATTTTGACAAGAAAAATATTACAAGTATTCTACAATCTCAGAGCTATATAAGAAAGCGATTGCAATCTTCAAAGCTAAGAATCGAAGAGCTGGAGAATTCAATTTTCAGATTCCAACATTGTAATTCCTTGAGCTACGCTTTAATTCTAACATTCGATTCACGAGCAGCAGGGAATAAAACACGATGCAAGAAAGGGCGAGGCATTCGCGATCTCTCGATTTTTCGCTCGTCGCGAAATAAATCGCGACGCGATCGAACAAGGAGATCGTCAGGGTGTCGATGGGCATTCGCAGCAGCCGTCAGTCGAGGGGTTGAGAGACGCGAGGGAAGGGGGTACTTATATAAAGCGCGGTGATATATAAGGGATTTGTCTCCGCGGCACCGTCATACGTCATGCCGCAAATATTAACTCTGATACAGGCCATTCATTCACTTAATTACAAACAGCCGTGATTTAAGGGAGACCGTGCGACGGGGGGTCTCAGGCTGGAGCACCAGCCAGCGTTTCGGTAGGTGTCCGAGGTGTAGCTGATACTGTGTAGCTTTCTTTACGATCCCTCATTTACACAACAGGACCCAGGGGCCACAGTTCGCCGAACTGATTTCCGCCCTCCCTTCTCCGACTCTCGAAATTCCCCGACAAGCGGCTGCGATTTACGCCCAAACGCGGAAATGCTATTACTCCGAGAAAAAATGGGACGCACGGTATGAAAATGTGTCCCCGGATGTTCAATATTCCGCTGTTTAGAGAAGAATTTCTAAACAGTTTCCATATTAGATTTTTCAGTATCTTACAATTTGAGAATTGTGGCTGTAAAACATACTTTTTTTGTATTAAATATTAATATTTTGTATTAATTTGTATTAATATTTGTATTAATATTAATATTTGTATTAATTTGTATTAAGGATGTATTGGAGATATATTATAATCAATGAGATCGCCGTGAATTTTTAATTTAACATTCTTAATAACATTCTAAATCGTCATGAATTATTTCAAATTTTTTTATTTACTCCTTTAAAAGTTATTAATTTTTGAATTTTGCGATTTTAACATAGAATCTTATGTAAACGTTCAAGAGACAAAGTAATAAATTATTCACAAACTATAAAAAAACAATGATAAAAATTTCATTTTCTAATATTATATTCTTCATACAAAATGCCCCCCGTTGAAATTATCGGTTTGATGCAATATTAATGATAAAACGTAGCAACATTTTCTTGGAAATTAAGACCTATTTATATTAAAGAATACTTTGAAGTATTTCGTGATTTTTAAAAAAATTTTTGATCAATTAGAATTCGTATTCTGCCCAATTTTAATTTTTTGGTACTTTCGATTTATTTTGAGGTCCAATACATCCTTAAATATCAAAGATAGGAATTTATATCATAAAGAATCTAACAGAATATGAACTGACTCATATTAAGCTGAGAAAATGTATATCAATATATATTCATAAAAATTAAATTTTAATTTTTAATTATGAAGACAATCGTAAAGAAACAATTAATAATTGAAGTCAATTTTTTTAGTAACGATACGACAACAAAATGCAACTGATAAACGGTTCATAGACGTTATGAATATCCCGAAATGATTTCTAAGATTGCATACAAGTTTACCCACGTATTTAATAATGGCGGTTCGTTTCAATCGCGATGCATCTCTCATTGCATTACGAGACGTTGTTCCGCTCAGCTTCTTTTTTCACTTTCATATCGCTCAATGTTCCTTCTTAATCGACCGCTCATTTCCTGTCGAAATCCATATCTGTTTTTTCCCTCCGTCCTTTCATTTTTCTCTTTCTCATTTTATGAGTGCACCCGGGTGCAGTTTGCACGTGGTAACCCAAACGAGATGGCTATCAATTTCAATTCGGAACTCGCGCAGGTTGCTTTGTAATCTTTCGCCCGTTGATATAGTCACTTGAAAGGATTCCATATCCTTCTTGCCAATCGTGAACTTCTCGAGCCAGTTTCATGCACATGCTACGATCACAAACGGCTTTTTGGACTTGTATCATTTTAATATTTGTATTAATTTGTATTAAGCATTGGAGATATATTATAATCAATGAGATCGCGGTGAATTTTTAATTTAACATTCTTAATAATATTCTAAATCGTCATGAATTATTTCAAATTTTTTTATTTACTCCTTTAAAGGTTATTAATTTTTGAATTTTGCGATTTTAACATATTCCCGACAATCGGCGATTTATCGTTTCAGAAAATAATTATTCGCGACGTTGATCCCCGAAATCCTTGCGCGATTTATTTAAATCTATCCTATTTCACACGATTATCTTTCATACATTTTTTTAAACTATATATTTATATGAATATATTTATACGAATATATTTATACTATATATTTATACGAATATCTCTTATAAAATGTTTTTTTAAATTAATCTCAAAATCTTTGAATCTAACAATTTAACTGTCAATTTTTTTTTGCGAAGACTGATAATCATGGGTCACGTGATTTAATCGAAACACGATGCAAGAGTTGGAGAGTAACTCGTTAATCTGACAGAGCAAACAGCTAATAATTTCTACGCTTCGGATTCTGAGGCAGGGGGCTGCACGTTTGGAGCTCGAAACTTATGTTAGCACTCGCCTTTGTGCGCGCCAGCCCGAAAGGCTCGCTCGCTCGCCAACGTGCCAATATTCATAAACACGTCCGGCAGTCTTAACCGATATCTTATTCAACAGCAGATCTCTCTCTTTCGCTCTCTCGCGGCCGCGAGAAGAAGAGGAATCTGGACCACGGCTTCCAAGCGGACGTGAGGAATGGCCGCGTTTGTTTCTTCGACGGCCGCATCGAATTCAGATCACGACGCGAAAGCTTTGAGTCTTGTACGAGTCCGTGGGTGGTGGATAGAGACCATCGCGAATCGCGGTAGCGGACCAATGCGGCCTGGTGCTCAAGTCGTCGGGCTCGGAAACGTTTGTGAAAGTTTCTCCGGAATTATTTTCGGAACACACACAACGCGAATAGACAGTCCGCGTATAAAAAGAATCGTGTTTATCTCCGTCGAAACGCACAAGAGCGAGGGTTCACTAAAGTTTCCTCTGAGGAAACTTATGCGATTCTATTTCATGCCATGAAAATAATCCGTCGATATCTATTCAGGTGTCTTTGACGAGAAGAAAATAAAAGGTAAAGACATTGGATTTGTTTTAATCTTACATTTTCCTTCGAATCTTAAGTAAAACGATATTTATATAATAGTAAAATTTTAATTTCCTTTCAATTTTTTAATTTTCTCCTAATTCATTATTAAGGATTATTATCGATTTTATTTGATGTCATGAAAATAATCTGTCGAATATCTATTCAGGTGTCTTTGACGAGAAGAAAATAAAAGGTAAAGACATTGGATTTGTTTGAATCTTACATTTTCCTTCGAATCTTAAGTAAAACGATATTTATAGTAAAATTTTAATTTCCTTTCAATTTTTTAATTTTCTCCTAATTCATTATTAAGGATTATTATCGATTTTATTTCATGTCATGAAAATAATCCGTCGAATCTATTCAGGTGTCTTTGACGAGAAGAAAATAAAAGGTATCTCAAAGACATCGGGATTGTTTTAATCTAACATTTTCGTTCGAATCTTAAATAAACCGATATTTGTAATAAAATTCTAATTTTCTTTTAATTTTTTAATTTTTTCTTAATTCATTATCAAGGATTATCATCGATTATATTTCATGCCATGAAAATAATCTGTCGAATATCTATTCAGGTGTCTTTAACGAGAAGAAAATAAAAGATATCTCAAAGACATCAGATTTGTTTGAATCTTACATTTTCCTTCACGAATCTTAAATAAACCGATATTTGTAAAATTCTAATTTCCTTTTAATTTTTTCATTTTCTCTTAATTCATCAAGGATTATCACATGTCAAACATTTATTTTGTATATCGCGATTGTATGAAGAAAGATTTATTCCCGCTTGACACAATAAAATATAACTATGGAAGCGTTCATGGGATTGCGTGAAAAGTCACTCCGAGTCGCCGCGGCCGAGGAAAAAAGAACAAGAAGTATCCTCGGCCATAGTGAATGATTCACCGAGGATATTATGCTACGACAATAAACGTAGGCGTCCACTTCGTAAAGCAAGCTCGCGCTATTGCGAGTTCGCGCGACTCGTACGTCCTGATGCTGTCTCGGTTCATCTCTTTATCTTTATTTTCCTTATTCCGGTGGTCACCTTGCGACGCGGTCGAGGGACGACGAGGAGGGGTCTGGAAGAGATACGGTGAAGCTTCCGTGGATTCACCTTCCCAAAACGAACGACTCGTTTCGCGCCGGTAAATTCCCGGGGTCCCGCATTCGTTGCCTTATTTCTTGCCGTTCCCGTTGGAATCCGCGCGTGTCACGCAGAGAAAATTCATCGCCCTTGCAAAATATTACATCCGCGCGTTTCCTAGAAACTCCCTGCGGCCCGTCGTGAGACGTCGGTAAAAATTTTCTCTCGAACACGCTCTATTATTAAGCGCGCGAAGGGACACGACGTTGTCCTACGCGTTTCGCGGCAAAAATAAATTCTAATTTTATAGATGAAACGAATATTTATATCAATATTTAATAATTAATATTTAATATTTAATAATTAATTAGTAATTATTATATTTAATATTATTAATTATTATATTTAATATTTAATAATTAATATTCCCGATAATTTCACGAAATTAATTCTAAGGAATATTTAACATTAATGACAGGTTCATAATAATGTCAAATTTTGCAGCAACGCGCAGGAATAAGGGAATTGCTTGAGAACGACGCGATTAATTAACGGCAAGCGTCGTTAGCGAATAATTCCCCACAGGCAAGACCCGCGTACATATCGACTGTATCGTTCATATAACCGAGGCCGGAAAACGCTAACCGGTTGCGGGACACCGGCTGTACCGCGTGCGTATCGTAAACGTCACGAGCGGCCAGCAGTTCTTTGATATCGCTGAAGCGTGAGGACGTTTTGGCAGACAGACGCGGATGGACGGACGCGAGGGGTCTGGTTATGATTGTGATATTACGGTTGGTTCGCGTAGGCTCTCGGAATGCGTAGCCTCTTCCTTGTCTCTCTTTCTCTCTCCCTCCCTCCCTCTCCCTGCAACAGTCTTTCTCCCTCTCTCTCTCTCTCTTTGTCTTTCTCTATCTATGTCTCATCCCCTTCCGCCTATGTGCATTCTACGTGGATGCATGCCTGCCCATCAGGCCGCGCAACCTAGAGCTAATCAAACGGGCCAACCCGCTGTGCGAATATTAATTAAACTCTCCGTTACGCCTGAATAGCGCGCACAGAGGGAAGGGAGGGGGAGGGGAGGGGGTGGGAGGACGTACATGTTACGCTTTCGCGCGTCCGCGAATGTTACATCTGCGAGCAATGATTCTGTTTGAGGAAATGGAGTCGAACGAGGGATCCTTTTTTTTTTTTCCTTTCGACGCCAAACGCGAAGATAATTTCTCCTCGGAGGGAGAGGGGAATTTTTTTCTCTCTTTTAAACACTCTCTATCCGCGCTCCAACTTTGGCATACATTAGAGTACTCGTGTTAATGACCGAACGATAGCTTGCAGGCGGATTTCTTCGGAATAAATTATTTATATATTCATGATTGATATGAATATTCGAGATGCTAGAGATCCTTTTAAATTGAGAGCAGATAACAATTTGTAGCAGAAGTAAATTAAGGAAAATTAAGACTACAAGTTCCTTTTATTCGCTAATTTTTTGTCGATAAAATAATATCGTCAGGCAAAATTTATTAATTATTAATTAATATTCGAGATGATAGAGATCCTTTTTAAATTGAGAGCAGATAACAATTTGTACGAGAAATAATAAAATAAGGAAAATTAAGATTACAAGTTCCTTTTATTCGTTAATTTTTTTCGATAAAATAATAATATCGTCAGGCAAAATTTATATATTCATGATTGATATGAATATTCGAGATGCTAGAGATCCTTTTAAATTGAGAGCAGATAACAATTTGTAGCAGAAGTAAATTAAGGAAAATTGAGACTACAAGTTCCTTTTATTCGCTAATTTTTTGTCGATAAAATAATATCGTCAGGCAAAATTTATTAATTATTAATTAATATTCGAGATGATAGAGATCCTTTTAAATTGAGAGCAGATAACAATTTGTACGAGAAATAATAAAATAAGGAAAATTAAGATTACAAGTTCCTTTTATTCGCTAATTTTTTGTCGATAAAATAATAATATCGTCAGGCAAAATTTATATATTCATGATTGATATGAATATTCGAGATGCTAGAGATCCTTTTAAATTGAGAGCAGATAACAATTTGTAGCAGAAGTAAATTAAGGAAAATTAAGACTACAAGTTCCTTTTATTCGCTAATTTTTTTGTGAAAAATAATATCGTCAGGCAAAATTTATTAATTATTAATTAATATTCGAGATGGTAGAGATCCTTTTAAATTGAGAGCAGATAACAATTTGTACGAGAAATAATAAAATAAGGAAAATTAAGATTACAAGTTCCTTTTATTCGCTAATTTTTCGTCGATAAAATAATAATATCGTCAGGCAAAATTTATTAATTATTAATTAATATTCGAGATGCTAGAGATCCTTTTAAATTGAGAGCAGATAACAATTTGTAGCAGTAATAAATTAAGGAAAATTAAGATTACAAGTTCCTTTTATTCGCTAATTTTTCGTCGATAAAATAATAATATCGTCAGGCAAAATTTATTAATTATTAATTAATATTCGAGATGCTAGAGATCCTTTTAAATTGAGAGCAGATAACAATTTGTAGCAGAAGTAATAAAATAAGCCTGATCAAGACTACAAGTTCCTTTTATTCGCTAATTTTTCGTCGATAAAATAATAATATCAGGCAAAAATTATTGATTATTAATTCAAAATTGCATTAAAAGTCTCAGAAGAAGAAAGAGGCTTCTCTAAATCAAGATCCTTTTCAGGAGGAGGAGGATTAGCGTCCTCGTTAGTTTCGTAAATAACAGCAAAGCATTGTCGAGGAGCCGGAACACTTTGCGGGTCGTCCTATTCGCGGCGGCAATAAGCGTAACTCAAGATACTGTTTTTTTTTCTCGCCAGGCGCAATATCGAATAATTAAATCGAGCGTGTCCGCGCGATAAAACGATACACCAGCGTCGCAAACGAGAACAGGTCGCGAGAAGATAAGACCGCGACCGTGAATTTAACTCGTTATCGAGATAGCGAGCAGGCTGAGGTATTGTTAAAGCACCCGCATACCCGAACACGGGTCTCTCGGAGCGCGAGGGACAATTCGCACGTCGCGTTATCACGCGTGTGTTTCGCGCAAAGGATGTCGGAGTAATTCATTGGTGAAATATAAGTATAAATTTAAGAATTAATAAGAAATTAATTAACTTTAAAAAATTTAGATATAAAGTAGAATTAGATGCTCTATTATTTTTATTAAATTAAATTAAATTTTTTAAGTTATTAAGTGTTAAACATTAAAAATAAAAAATTTGGCGGTATTTAATATTTAGAGGGACTTGTTTATTAAATTGATGATCCACGAATAGAAAAACTTAATTTATTATTTTTATGTATTGTTGTTGAAAAATTATATTAATAGATATTAATGAAAAAATTTAATTAAATTATAATTCAAATGAAAATGTAGAATAATTAAGAGTTTAATGAGTTACAATTAATTAAATAATTGAATTTTAATAATTTAAATTTATAAATGAAAATGGATTTAAAAGTAAATTCAAATTATTGTACCTTTAGTATCAGGATTAATTAAATAAAAATTAAACATTTTTAATAATCTCTAAAAGGGCCTCCCCTTTTAGCTTCTCCATAATAGATGAACGACGTTTTAACTACGATTGGCGATTACGACATTCTGTAAAGTCCGACATTAAATATTTCGATCATATTCCGTTGAAAAACGTACCATTCTGATCGATGTGATGAGATCGGTGTCGCTCACTTCCCGTTTCTCACACACGAGATGGGACGCATCATCGCGACATGTAGCATCGGGGACATTCGTTTGACGTCGCCCATGAAGTGGGAGCGAGAAGAGACCCAAGTATACTCATATAGACGTCAGTCAGATTTTCGACGCTGTAAACGACTGTATATGGCTCGTTGTAAAGGCGGCCCCTTTGATACCGTAGGGCCTATAATGCGTTGATACATACGTCCGTCGTAAATACCAAGAATTTCTCTTTCCCTCTCTCTTTCCTTTTGTCCTCTTCCCTCTTGTTCTTTTGTTCCTTTCTCTTTTTGTTTTCTCTCTCTCTATCTTTCTCCAATCTCTAGGTATTTTTTTTCTTCTTATTTATTAATAATTGTCTATAAAAGTTGATTTATTTACCGATCAATTATGTAAAAAGGTCATTCGTCTAAATCTACCTTAAAAGTCACCCTAAAACGTCGACAATTGTTGCTGTATAATTATGCGTCTATAAAACAGTTTTTTCTCTCTCTCTCTCTCTGTCTTTCTCCAATCTTTAAGTATTTTTCGTTCTTTTATATATCAATAATTGTCTATAAAAGTTGATTTATTTACCGATCAATTATGTAAAAATGTCATTCGACAATTGTTGTCGTACAATTATGCGTCTATAAAACAGAAGGAGGAAGTGAATTTTTGACTCCCTCCTTTGCTTTTACGTATGATACTATTGTCCCTTTCTCGTCCTTGTCGACGTTGTCCTTGCAAACCAGTTTGAGACATACGACGGCGTGTTCTGTGGACGTGGTACACCTGGATGCAACGCAGAATGAACGCGGTGAGATCGTTTCGATAAGAACGTATGCGGGAATTTGCCATTTTTTCCTCGACTTACCTCCCTTTATTGTGTTGAATTATTAATTATCAGAACAAGGAGATATCACGGGTCGCAACCTTTAATCCTGATCTTTGAAAACGCATAGATTAAATAATCAAAAATGTAATATTTTTACATTAATATTAATATATTTATTAATATATTAATATATTTTATATAATTTATAATTAATATACAATTAATGTATTTTATATTAATATATTTTATATTTCATATATTAATATTAATATATTTTATTTTTACACATTAATATGATAGATTTAATAGAATCGTCCAATTTTAAAAATCATATGTGAGAAGCTTATTTGTCTTCAACTTAAATGAGATTAATTTGTTGAATATTTATCTTTTTGTTATATATTTTACACTTTGCTTTTTTAATAAATTATTAACATTTATTCGGTTAAATGATGTTGTATGATAACGTTTACGTAATTTTACATCCAAGTTTGATTAAATGTTTCAAGAATTTTAAATTTTAAAAATATGTTGAGGCACGTGTGCGCTGTTTCAGCCAATGTTGCAATAATCGAGTCAGTGCGTAAATAACGGCAAGTTTAAAGTGCGAAACGCGAGAACGTTAAATATAAACGCGCGCAACTGGAAGTACAAGTCGCGTAAAACTAGATAGATCGTTTGTGGCCCGAAACGTCAATAGCCTAATGGAAATAATTGACGGCCCAGAGCGGGTGCAACTGCTCGAGTGAAATGCACTTTGACTATCCGCTAACGAACCAGTCGAGTGGTGTTCATTTTAGTTGTAAACCGCCCGCTTTGTCGAATGCTCCGGGCGGAAATTCCGCCACGGAAGTGCTACAGATTCATAATGCGCGCGTACTATTCGATCATAATAATGATCGGATCATAATCTTATTGCACTGGCAGATATCACAAAAATATCCACTATTTTTCATCTACGAATTATCCCAAGCCAATTTGATTTGACTTTAAATACAAAGATGGAAATATTTTTCTTCATAATATTTTTTTTTAGTTTGTTAAAAAAATTAACAATATTTTAATTCTTTCGATTTGTCGCGTATATGAATTTAATATATATTTAATGTATATACGCACTATTTATTTTATCAGAAGAAAACTTTTCGGTCTTGTGCGTGTGTGTGTGTCTCACAAATATTTATATAAATTATTCACTGCTTGATAGAGCGATAGTTCTATCATTCTGGCGACATTAATTGCTTGCAATATGTTTTTAAAATATCCTCGTTTATTCTATACAGAAACGATTACGATGTTATTATAATTTTAATCAATTTATGACCGCACTGTAATTAAATATTGCTGTACTAACTGTTCCGAAATGTCAAGCTTTCATGCGAATTTTACACTGCTCAAATTTATTTAACTATTCCGTGTTTAACTACTACGTGTGGCTATTTGTCTCGTTAAATAGAAAATTGCACCCGAAACATCAACAGGGGTATCTTCTTTCGTGGGGTTGCTCCCATTATTCGTTTTCCATTATTCTGAGAGAGAAAGACAGATACAAAGCAGGATCTAGGTACTCACAGTGCAAATTCCACAGAAAAGCAAAATTCGCGTACATCTCTCGAGCGGTCCATAAGCGGTCGAATGAGCGATGCACGAAGCTTTAAGTGGCCATCCGGTCGATCATCGAGGGGTCGAACGCGTCGTTGCGAGTAACTCACTACCGCACCACCGAAACCGAACTAATAGCGGCCTTAGTAAGCCCGGGGTGAGTTGCCTCGGGTGTCGACACGAGAGGAGGGGCACATTAAACTATCCGAGGGTGAAAAGACTATCCTCGAGCCGCACCGGATTTTGCGAAGGCTCTTTCCAATTGACTATTTTTAAAAATATACGTTATTTTTTTCGACCGATGTAGTAAATTTTCTGTGCGACTTGTATACAAAAAGTTGTATTTTCGCTTTCACTTTCTTTCTCACAAGACATTTTTTTCTGTGATATATAGCTACATTGTATGCGTACGATGCCATGTACAATAAAAAATTTTAAAAGAGTCAATCAATATGCGAATAATATAATATTATAGCGTGCATTATATAATAAAGAGAAATAAAAAGAAATGGATAATTGAATAACTAATTTAAATTAATTAAATGAGCGGTGAAAAATTAATAACTTGATCAGAGCCGGATATAAATTATCAGTATCGGTAAAACAATCTTTGAATAATATATATCTTTTAATGGAAATTACCGCAGTTCTCTATGATTCATCGAAACTATTTTTCTTTTTATTAAACAAATAATAATATATAATGTATGCTAATTGTGTGTACACTAGTTACAAATAATATCGTAAATAATTTGCAATTTTATTTATTCTCTAGTAATTGGATTTAAGCGAGGATAAATAATTGTCAATGACTTTTATATGTCGCCTCACAGGGTCCTACCCCTTCATTTCCTCATTTAAAAAAAATATATTATTCTGTGACCAAAGAAAGAAAACTATTAGACAAAGAGAATTCAATTTCCTCTCTCAGGTAATCTCTTTTATCTTTTTAAAATTCGATTGGACGAACGTATCCTAATCGATGAATCCTATGACTTACGAGCAAAAGCGAAGTGAGAGGCCTGTCTGAGGAAGCGGAAGAAATGGAGGGGCTTAGAGGGAGAATGAAGAGTCAAAGCGGCGTGAAGCGTCGAATGCTCGCCTCGTATACACGCCGCTCTGACATCTGTATTAGCGAGATTACCGGATGGTTCTCTCCCCCGGATCCAGAAGGGATCGGATATATACGTGATGCACAGCCGGTTTCGGACACGGAATAGGTGCGAACGAGGACGACGAGGGGCGGCGAGAGAAGAACGATACGGGTCTTCGCACGCCATGAATGACTTTGTATATAAGTCCACTAATCTGTAGGCACGCACAAAGCCGGCCCTTTGTGTCCGCGGGTAGCACGGCAGTCAGTCAGTCATCCAGTCAGTCAGAACAGTCAGTCAGTGGTCCTCGGCTAGCTCCTAGTCGCTTCGTGGAGCTGACACATTTAGGGGTTGTTTGTGCGCCGAGGGTCTGCGAGAATCGCACACGACTCGCACTGCGTCTCTTCTTTGTTTGGCCGAGATCTAAAATTCAGCAAATATATTGCAGATTGCAATAAATCTTCTGGTTCACAATTTAATTTAATTAGCATAATTTATAAATATTTATATTTTATTTAATACACTTTTTTTATTTCAGAGACTGTCAATAGTTAATTATGTTGCTTGTGTCCTAATCGATAAGTTAAATGTGAATATTATTACATCAATTATATCATACATTAATCATAAATATTTAAAAAATAAGAAATTATTAGGGATAATTTACAAAAATGTTCTTGTATACATGAATAATGAAAAATTCACGCATCTGTTTAATGATGCAAAGTCCCCTTCGGAGCATCACTGACCGACTGACTCGATGACCTACAGATTCTCACTGCTTGCTTGCCAGGGGTGATGAATATTATATAATCTGATGCATGTTCGCGACATAGCCTTTCTGAGATCCTCTCATCTCTCCTCTTCCTCCCGATTATTCTCCTCCCATGACAGATATTAATTAATCATTAATATTAAATGAGTTTATTATTATTATCTCATTATTATTGTATTTTCATCTGCGCTTGACTTGTGATAAATCAGTGGCAGCTGGTTTCCACGCAATTAGTTGTAAATAATTTGCCGTTGCGTGTCGTGAATGCGTGTGAATGCATATGGGTTTTCGTCGAACATCGCGATATTTGACATGTTGAAATTTTCATTTAATGGCAGCGAGGGATAATTGTAACATGAAGAAAGGAATCGCCTATGGGCGGCTGTTCATGTCGATATTATTCTTGCGGCGATCTGCGCGAGCGGTCGGTTGAATGATTTACACGTCGAGCAGTGCAAAACCGAAAATGACACCGCCATAAATCGCGAATGCGGCCGAACCCCCGTGATATATCCTTCCTCGCCGCGCGCGATCGGTTTTACATAAATAAATATATACCGCCGAACTATATGGACGCTTCGCTCTATATCCCTTTACTCGCATCAATCGAACCGTTATTAAGACCTTTTCGCGAATATTAGTTGATCCTATCGATATCGGAAGAGCTCGATATTTTTTCTCTATCCGATTGTTTGTAATCCTTTTGTCAACGCGATGAACAAACGTATCTTTAGCAAAAACTTGTCAGTGTTATACGCAACACTGTGTTTTGTAAAAAGAATATCGGCAAAAGTTACAAATTCAAGTTTATCCTGAGTTTGGACGCTGATTAGAGAGTTTGATTCAACACAATTAAGGACCTTCTTTTTTTTTGAAGGAGGCTATTACCAGGAGGTTTCAATCTCATCAATCTCTCGTGCGTTCGTTATCATTCTTTTTAATTGGACACAAATTGATAGGCGAGGCGGTTTCGACTGCGATAAAAACCTATATTAAATAATGACTGGATAGAATCTTTCGAAAAGCCTCGTGGTATGTCGCGTAGCCATCATCAGCGAGAAAATCCGCTCTCCGAGACTTTCCCAGTGGCATGAAAAGGCGCTGGGGATGGGATTATACAGTCAAAAGTCACAGTTCGAATTTGTTGGTCCATTGAGCCGAGCGCGCGGTGAGACCTAAAGGCTTCCGGTTTCAGGCACACCTGCCAGGTTTGTAGGGCGCGGCAAGATGTCGTCCTTCGGTAGCGCGGACTGATTTTACGCTGCGTCCGTGCACAAAGGGTATGTTTAAATTATGATAATCCCACCGCCAGACGAGATATAGACGCGTCCTGTCCTCGATGACTTGCGGATCGTAATTTGTCGGAAAACATGCAAAGTATTAGAAGTGTATTTAATAGAGAAATATTAAGTGTGTGTTAAATCAGCAAATTTTAATCCTCTGAAACTCTGGAATCAATCCCCATGAATATCAAAAAATATAATAATATGGAATTATTTCTTTTTAAATTAAATTTATAACGAAAGTCTAGTATCAAATTATAAAAAAAAAAAATTTTTGTATCGTAAATAGAGGTTAATGAATATCCATACATATCTGTATAATATAAATCCAATGTATTTGTATTTTATCTTAATAAAATGTGGCTTAAAAGGAGAATTAAAAATTTCATTTCTTTTAAAATTCTTCGAAAATTTAAAAAAATTGAAAATTGATTTCTGTCTCACATCACAAAATTTATATATAATATTATAAATTATATAGAAAAATACACAATACATAAAACATATAAAAATATATTATAAAAATATAAAATATATAAAATATATAAAAAATATATAAAATATATAAAAATATATATCAGGATTTAAAATAAATAATTAAAATTTTCAAGTGTAAGTAAACATTGAGAATGTCTGCGTTTATTAAAGAATCATTGTTCGTCGTCATTAGAGACAGGCAAAAGTTTGATCGTAAATTCTATACCTTGCAATTGTACGATATTGCTCCAGCGCCTAAAGTCTTATTCTATCAATTTGGTGATCAATGTGGCCGATCCATCAATGCGAACCGCTCGTTACGCGGGATTTCCCGTCAGTAAGTAGATTATGCGCATTGTTAATGACCGTAAAGCGCACACTGCAAGCGCGATGATTTAGTTAATCCACAAAATATTATTATTACCCGTATATTGAGCCTGGCCGTTCTATAATACCCTTTTGTTGCGGCAGTTGAAACGTTTCCCGATCCTCCTTCGAATTTCCGCTAAATTATTATGGCGTTTCAACAACCTCCTCCCGTATTATTCGCGAATATATTTCCTTTATTCGATTGCGATAATTGATCGGAAGAAATTATCCAATTTTTTTCTATCTTTTACTATATTTTTCTATCTTTTTCTATATTTTTACGAATATTTTTAGTCAAATTTTGCTAATATTTTCAAAGCTACTAGAAAATGAGGCATTTTCTATTTTCCTCTCCTTTTTTCTATTATTCCGCATAGTTCCGTAGAGTCACGAGATATTTTGATTCGTGATAATTTTTCCACTTGAAATTAAATTCAATTGTAACTTTGCGTCTTGTACATAATTAGCGACGACAGTAATTGGCGATCATCGGGGAGGGGTATTAAACAATTAGTCCAAAATACGGACGCCTCTCTCTAGGCTCTCTTTCCTCGGAGGATTAAGATAAGAGTGTGAGGTGGGGGTCTGGTTGTATCAACTAATATCCTTTAGTCTTATCCTTATTATTATCCTCCCCTTTGGCTCTAAACGCGCGACTACTTCGGGCAACGAGGCGTTTTGCTAACCGAGCGTCGGCTGATATTAAAGCACATCCTTAGCCCCCTTCCTCGTTACCTCTCGTACTAATTTTACGCGAGGACCCAACTACGGATGATCCTTTAAACCGGAGTTTACCTCCACAAAGCATGGGATCCAATTTCATGAAGAGGCTGGCACGTGAAATACAATGTTTCGGATTTTTTACAGAGAAAATAATTTCCTTATTTATTTATTTATTTATTTCTTATTTATTTATTTATTTATTTCTTATTTATTTATTTATTTATTTCTTATTTATTTATTTTTTATTTATATTTTTTTTATTTATTTCTTATTTATTTATTTCTAATATTTTTTTCTTATTTATTTCTAATATTTTTATTCTTTTTTTTCCTCTTATCATTTATTAGTTTTAATTCTGTCATCTTAATCATGTAGCACACAAGATAATACAGTAAAAAATTTTATGTTAAATTTAACATATTTCACATGTCCCAATTTATCCACTCTAATTTTAATGTTAATTTAACAGAAGGCAAGTATGTAAATAAATAACACAAGTAATATGTTTAAAAATTAACACAAAAGTGTAACACTTAAATTTTATCTGGAAATAAAGTTTATGTTAAATTAACATATTTATAATGTTAAATTTATTTTAAAGAAAATGTTATTCTTACATTTTTATGGTAAATAACAGAAGAGATATGTCGATTTAACATATGGCAACTGTTATAGAGAGAAAAATAACACAACTTATCTGTTCATTTTAACATATAACTTATTTCCTCAAAAATTCGTGCATTTACATATTAATTGTGTTATTTTAACTCTTAGAAACGGTGAATATTAACTCAACGCAGAAATGTCAAAATAACACAACTATATATGTTACATTAACATAAGAGTATGTTAAAAATTTAACACAAAAATTTTTACACGAGAAAATTTCAACAGAAATACAAATTGTTTTTTACCGTGAAGGATTCGTGCAAAAGTTGTCGAAACTAAAGAAAAAATTGTCGTTGAAAATTTAAATATCATGGACCAGAATAGATCATTTCATATCCATTCACAATTAAAAAAAAAATACCGTTCCTGAAGGAAGATAAATCGCGAGTAACACGAGCGAAAAGAGCCATGTCTCTCCTCTTCTCTTCCTCCCATCTGGCCGCGCGTGATTTACGAGTCCTCCGCCCTCCGCCGCCGACCCGGGAGTTATGCAGAAACGTCGGACATACGACGACCCTCGTGGCATCTCTCCTCGTGATGCTCGCGTGGGTTTAGTAGCGTCGATTAGGCGGCTCTTAGAGGGCTCGGAAGCCGCCCTTGAGTGGCTACAAAGTGAAACGTAGAAAAGGAGCAACCCCATATTCTCTCCACGGGCCTCTCTCCCCGTTTCCCGCGCATCCTCCCTCCCTCCTCGCCGCAGTTTTCGAGACCGCTACCACTCGCCTCGAAAAGAAGAGCGGCAATACCGGTACTAAAGCATTAATTAATAGCGACTGCTCGCTCTCGCTCGAAACGGTATTACGGTATACCGGGGCTATCTTCGTTTTATGGATACGTTTCGAGGATATACCTTTTCCACGGCGAGCACACCGCGTTTCTCGGGCCGTAAAAGCCGTCACGAGGGAGGGAAGACGGACCCGTCGCGGTGGCTTCTTTCGTTTTTTCAGTCCGGACCGACCGGCCGTTCGTTTCTTTCTTTCTCTCTCTCTCTCTTTCTCCATCTCTGAATGTTTCTGGCAACTCTGTCGTCGCACGATGTACCGTTCGAATCATTTTAACGATCGATAGAGGTTTCGCCAATCGAGCGTGATATTATAATATGACAGGACGCGAGAGGGAGACGCGAGATGATGCTAATTAAGAGTAGAGAATCACGAGGAATGAACAGAGCAATAAAGTTTATGTACAAGAATATTCGAGAGATACTTGGGAGAGGAGTAAGGATGCGGCAAACGTCATAAAATCCTCGGGAGATTTTGGCTGGATTGAAGATCTCACAAGATTCGGAGATATAAAATTCTTCAAAGTCGAAACTCCTTCCCCCTCTCTCTCTCTCTCTCTCTCTCTCTTGAGTTATGTCGAGGAAATGTCGAAAATTAAAAATCTGTTTAATTCGAATAAATAATTCTAATAAGTAATTCCAATAAATGCTTTCAAATTTTCGAACGCGCGTCTAAGGTGCGAATAATTTATTGCCGTTCTTACTCGAATTCGCGTGAGAACGAGTCGTAGATACAAGAGATTCACCGAGTAACCGTATTTTTATTCCCGCGTAAAAACGCGACCCTCTCCCCCTCAGATCTCGTACGCTCGACTACCCTTTGTCTTCCCCCATCGGGGAGGCACGTTGCTTTTGACGCGCGCAGCCTGATTTCCTCTAAACTCGCGAATAAAAGTTTACACCGCGACCGGCGTCGCGAGGGTGCACCGAGAGAGGCATCATAAAATCGGGATTCAATATCGTAAGCGGCGGATGGGGGGAGGGGAAAATGGGGGATTCGAGGCGGAGACGGGGCACGTCGTGTCACGGGGATGTCGAGGGGTGCCGAGGGCGTCTTTCACAGGGAACGGAGAAACATACACGCGCGAATGTCGGCGATATAGTCGTAAATGTGCGCGAAAAACGCGAGCAGCCGTTCGTCTTTGCAGCTGCGAGAAATTTTTAGATTGTGTTAGACTTTGTTGTTCAGATATCCGGCCGATTCTTACGGTGCGTTTCAATTCTAAATGCGACTTTGCGATTATTAATCTGCCTCCTGCCCGCGTTATTTGCATCGTATACAATTCGAAATCAGACGGCTGTATTTTATTTAGTCAAATATACATGAGGTGAGGATATGGACCGATGATTTTGATTATATATTTAGCTCTAAATGTTGCAGCCTGATTTTCATCTCTCATATTCGCATTAAATATAATCGTTATATTAGGTAAATATATTCTAAAAGCGAAACGTTTCAGCGTCAAATATGCGATGAAGTTTACAAATCCATGTGGTAAACAATGTGTGTGTTCATAATTTAAAAAGTCAAAATTAATTAGAATAAAATATATTTAATATAAATCCTAAAAATTTTCTGCATTTTAACTCTCAAAATATATTTTGTCCAATTCAAATAGATTTATGTCGAAAATGTGATAATCTTTCAAAAAATAAAATACACGTTAAATTTCTCCATCTATCGTTGTGTGCACAGTTTATAGGGACGATCGACATCTTGATCGACATCATATTCGCATTAAATATAATCGTTATATTAAGTAAATATATTCTAAAAGCGAAACGTTTCAGCGTCAAATATGCGATGAAGTTTACAAATCCATGTGGTAAACAATGTGTGTGTTCATAATTTAAAAAGTCAAAATTAATTAGAATAAAATATATTTAATATAAATCCTAAAAATTTTCTGCATTTTAACTCTCAAAATATATTTTTCAAATAGATTTATGTCGAAAGTGTGATAATCTTTCAAAAAATAAAATACACGTTAAATTTCTCCATCTATCGTTGTGTGCACAGTTTATAGGGACGATCGACATCTTGATCGACATCATATTCGCATTAAATATAATCGTTATATTAAGTAAATATATTCTAAAAGCGAAACGTTTCAGCGTCAAATATGCGATGAAGTTTACAAATCCATGTGGTAAACAATGTGTGTGTTCATAATTTAAAAAGTCAAAATTAATTAGAATAAAATATATTTAATATAAATCCTAAAAATTTTCTGCATTTTAACTCTCAAAATATATTTTTCAAATAGATTTATGTCGAAAGTGTGATAATCTTTCAAAAAATAAAATACACGTTAAATTTCTCCATCTATCGTTGTGTGCACAGTTTATAGGAACGATCGACATCTTGATCAATATCATATTCGCATTAAATATAATCGTTATATTAGGTAAATATATTCTAAAAGCGAAACGTTTCAGCGTCAAATATGCGATGAAGTTTACAAATCCATGTGGTAAACAATGTGTGTGTTAATAATTTAAAAAGTCAAAATTAATTAGAATAAAATATATTTAATATAAATCCTCTAAAAATTTTCTGCATTTTAACTCTCAAAATATATTTTTCAAATAGATTTATGTCGAAAGTGTGATAATCTTTCAAAAAATAAAATACACGTTAAATTTCTCCATCTATCGTAGTGTGCACCGTTTATAGAAACGATCGACATCTTGATCGCGTTTCAATGTTTCTCTTTCATTGCCGCAAAATCGCGCATGATGCTCGAAAGGTCAAATCTGTCGAAGTAGGATAGCTTCTTGCTCGCACGCACACGCAACGTTGCAAAATCGCACACGTGTTGCGTGTCCGTTGATGCACGCAGTATCCTCCTCGCCCCATGCTCCCTTTTTGCTCTCCCTTCCCTCCCGTGAACCGACAGGCGTCTCTCCTTTCCCTGCCTCTCGAGAATGCTCGTGTAGGTAGTTTGACACGGTCGTAAAAGACGAGCGTTTTAATACAATTTACAAGAAAGTATCGAGAGCCGGACGGCGCGCCTCGAGCCGCTCTACTGGGTGTGTCGGGTGAAATCGACCGGCAATCGATCGACGTCCGTTCTCCTTCTCTCCTCGTTAACGCCATCGGGATCCGTATTATTTCCGCCGGCGAAAACGCGATCGGACTAATTGTGTCCTGTCGGGTTAAAATAAACCGGCCAATTTACGAGAATATTTTAAAAAATTTCATTCTCGTTCCGAAAACGAGAAAATCTATGAAAATCTATTTGATTATTGATCGATAAAAGATCAATAAATATAGGATTCATTGTAAATTTAAGATATTTTATATTCAGAAATAATTTTAAATGTTCTATAAAATAATATAATAAATAATTTCGTATAAAATAATATGATAATAATTTATATGAAATAAAAATTTTTCGAAAAGATTAGTTAAAAAACGTAATGATTTGTCAATAACAATATATTGTTATTATGATAAAAAGTTATTATGATAATAAATCATCTGCTGAAAAAAATATTGACTATATATAAATTACGTCAATTAATAAAAAAACACAAAACTTTAAAATGCCTTAAAATTATGATTTTAAAAATTTATTTTTTTTCGACATAACTAATTCATAATATTTTGCAGATGTTTTAATCAAGCTGCAGTTTCATTCAATATTCTCAAACTCGGCGATTTCTTTAACCACATCAAATGAAAAGACGACCTCGTTATTCAAAACTTATGTTTTTCGCGAAAGAGGCGTCGAGTGCGACTCGATGATTCCCTCGAGCATTTCGAGGCGGAAATTGCTCGCTGCGGAGATTAAGGAGTCCCGGACAAGCCCAAGGAGAATCCTTCGGAAGACGCTTTGATCACTGTTGTCCTCTCTCCGTTTCTCCTTGTCTCGCTCCTGTTATCTTCGACATTGTTCTAAAGAGGACCGTTTTTAATAAGCGACAATTAGCTAGACGAGAAAGAGAAAAAGAGACGAACAGAAACGCCGACCTCTTATCCGGCCGGGGATTTTTGTATCGCTTTCATAGTTGCCTCGTTGTCGTCAGGTATACGTTACCGAGGCATCGCGAGTGACTGCCTCGTAAAGCTCGTGAAATATTGCATTTGCCACCACGAGCGATTCTCTTAAACGCCCTTTCTTGAATCTTGTGGGAAGAGATGATCGAAACCCTATCTCTATGTTCATGTACCAGACTCTTCTTCCATTCCTGAATCATACTATTATAATATTCTACTATTATGCCTTACAACCTTAGCTCTTGTATGATAATAAAATATAAGTTTGCCAATAAAAAATTAAAATTTACTTGAAGGCATTTAAGCTCTTGATATATTTTCTCAATATGAAGCTTTATGAAATATACTGATACAAAAAGATAGTTACATAAGTAAAAAAATATTAGAAACGGCGCTTTATAATCAATAATTAATTAAAGCAAAAAATGCAAATGTCATTTAAATTTTCTATAAATAATATAATAATAATTTGTATGAAATAAAAGTTCTTCGGAAAGATTAGTCAAGCAAAAAATGTGATGATTCATTTATAATAATGTATTGTTATTATGACAAAAAGTCATCTGTTTAAAAAAATACTGATTATATATAAATTAATTCAACTAAGAAAAAAACAAAAAAAACTTTAAACGTTTAAAAGATTAAAATTATGATGATTTTGGAAATTAATTTTTTTTCGATACACACTAAATCATAAGTAATATTTTGCAAATGTATTTATGTATTAAAAGCTTCAAATTCAAGGATCAAATTTAAAAGTGTTGTTTTCCATTATTTAATTTTCCATATTCAATAAAAGAACACATCGCCAGTTATTAGTTTAACCTATCGTGCGACGAAAGAGGAGAGATGTCGATATCGGTTAATGTTTTCCAAGTAGCATTGTACACCGTATAATTTTCAGGCGGATTTCGAAACTGATATAAAAGCACAACGAATAACATTATTAAGCGGGAATTAATGGAATGCATTACACGGGGAGCGATCCGGCGATGGAGATTAAGCACATTTACGGGGCGATAGCGAGATTAGCGTACGAATCCGTATAAATCCGAGGCACTTTGGCGGTTGAGTTTTACTTCTGCCGCGGGGAAAGATCGCAGGGAGGGAGCGTAGGTGGACCGTGGCGAATTATGGACGATCAACGGAAGCCGATCGCCGAGCCATTCGAAATCAATTAATTATCGGGATAATTAAACTTTCAGCTTTCACGTGCAGCCCGCGGGCGATTAACGCGGAACGTTAATTTCGATCTCCCGAGTACGTAACCGCGATGCACTCGCATTCAAAATTTCGCTGAATTTCCCCCCCCCCACCCATCCCTCCCCTCCCTCCGATCGCGCCCGCAAACTGGCCGCGAGTCAAATAGCGCGCAAAGCTGATCGACATGAATCTTGTAAATCTATTATCCGCTAAGTCGAAAACTCTTGCGTTCGATGCGCGATTGATAATGGGGGAAGAACGATTTGGATAAATAGGTCCTTCGAAGCGGAGAAATTTATCTTCTCGCGATAAAAATCGAAATTGATAGTACAATGTGAGAAAGAAAGAATAACTTATTAATTATTCATTTCTGTGAAAATAGGAACTTGCGCAAAATTGCCAAAATTATTTTACAGAAAGTATAGAATGAAATATTATATTATATATATTAATATTATATATTAATATATATAATATAATATTTTATTCTATACTTTATATATTTTAATATAATATTTTATTCTATATTTTTATATATTCTATATTTTATTCTATATTTCTATATTTTTATTTCTATATTTTATTCTATATTTTTTATATATATATTAATAAAATATTATATATATATATATATATATATATATATATATATATTTGTTATCAAAACTCGATATTTATTTATTTAGACCTTGTCTCCTCATATTATATATTAATATATATAATATAATATTTTTTTTATTTATATTTATTTAGACCTTCGGACCTCGTCTCCTCTACCCACGCCACGTTACTGAATCACTATTATAATTTTGACAGCTACCAGATGACCGGCCGATCGCCTTATCGCGCGGCAAATCCGCGTCGTAATCCGCGACGGCCTCGCGACAATCGATCCGATAACCTGTGGCGGAATCGCGAGTGTAGACGTTTCTGATAATTGTCGGCGGTGCAGCGACATACAGCAAGTGGCAACGCTCGGGGGTGGTTTTGCGCGTCGGAGGGTTGGGTTATAACAAACCGCAACGGCAGCCACACATTTCGGTGGCGTTCGCTCGCTCGCGCAGGCCACATTATTTCGTGATTGTCGCCGGGCCGCCGGTGGAGTGAGAAGAATGTGTTAATTTTGTGGCGATGTGTCAATGTGCACCCCTCTCCCCCCCTCCCCGCCGCCTCCCGATCCTGCCTCCCTCGTCGACGCCCATCCACCCTCGCACGCGTCCTTTTCCGCCGCTGCGGATACCCCGACCGGGTGTCTCTCTCTCTCTCCCTCCCGGTCTCGTTTCCGGCGACGTGTGTACGCGCGTGTGCGTGTTTTTGCGGCATCTATCTCTTTTGCTCGGCGAGAGCGGGCGGTCCCGGATTGTTCGATAACCGATCGGCCTCAATATTAATTCAGACCGCGACGAAAACAATCCCAACGACACGTCGATCACGCAAAATTACGCCTATCGCTGTCCCATCAACTGTGCCGGAAAAATGCACAGTTCTCGTTGGTACTCTCTGGTAATGTATTTTTAAAAATACCTGGCGCAAATTATCACCATTTTACCATTCGCCCGCAATTCATTTTGGCTCGCGGATTTATTGTCTTAAAAATAACGCCCGCGCATAATGTATCTATTATATAAAAAAAAAAACAATAAAAAGATAAAAATTGTCGAGGACGATCTTGTTCGTTCTCGTTTTTTTTTTTTCGTTAGCTGAAAAGTGATCTCGCGGATTCTGCTTCTTCGTGAAAAAGCGGCACGACACGGAGAATTCGTCTCGTGCCAGACAAATTGATGGCATGAGATTCGGCACGAATTATTAATTGTCCGCGCTCGCCTTTTTATTCCCTCCTGTCGAAAGATTTGGCGGATCATAGGGAGCAAGGTAAAACGCGACACCAGGCGCCTCGTCGACTTATTTATTGACCAGACGCCCCTGACATTCCGCTGCTGATCGCTTTAACTCTTTCAGTTGCTGAAAACTACGACACACGTCGCAAAATAATTTCTTCTTCACGACAAACGCTTATAAATATCGCGTCGCGCCTGTTAAAACTGCACTCTGTTACCACTTATTTTATAAATATATGCATAAGTAATCGTATGTTCGCGGGGGAATCTGAGGGAAATTTTTTTTAAATCAAATAAATTTGTTTTCTTGAAACTTTTGCTTTAAATGCAAGGAATTGTTTATTTCATTTAAAAGTATTTAATTTTAATTAAATGTGCATGTTATATTAAGTACATTATTTTCATTTATGTATTTTTTATATTTAAATACTATTTTCGTAAAATATATACTATAATTTATTAAATTAAATATATTATTTTTTAAAATTAAAAAATTTAAAATTTTTGGAAATAAAAAATATATTTTAATAAATATTTTGTAAAATTAAAATAAAATATTTAAAATTATATTAAATTAAAATAAATATTAAAAATTATATTTTTTAAAACATATGTAAATAAATACTTAACTTAAGCAAACAGACGTTTTGAATACAAGTAAATACGTGATTAGTACCCACTGAATAAATAGCTTTCTTGAGTTAACTAAAATTTTTTCATTTCAAGATAATTTTTTCCTCAGTATGCGCAATTTTATCTTTTTTTTTTTCTAAGGATCACGTTCGAATTAAAATTATCACTTGAATGAACTTAAAAGGACGATGCATATAATATTGTTAGATGTAGCTGACGGACAATTTTTCATCGAGATTTTATTGGCAATAAATTACCTCTTCCCCGCCACGCGCTTTTCGTCGCAGTATTTATATACAACAGCGAAAAAAAAACAGCAATTGATCGATCCTGACGGTAACGGGCGATTCTCGCCCACTGATCCGGAAAGTCACGATATGCGGCTGGGTCGCGGCCGCCGCGAAAACGAATCATATCGCGTTTAACATTTTTTTTTACCGGCCTATCTTCACCCGTTCGCGAAATCTCGATGCGCTTTTATTCTCACTATATTGCGCAAAAATAATATCGTCGTTATCGGCTCGAGCATGCTCTGGATTAATCACGTATCTATTTAAAAAACAATTAATATGTTAACTTTTCATCGAAGAGAATAATATATGTTTTTCTAGGAAAAAGAAAACTTAATAAAATTAATAAATTTCAGGAGAAAGCTTCGAAAAATTATTATATATCGCAGATGTAATAATATATCAGTTTATATTAATATCTGATTGAAATGGATAATTCATTCAAGATTGATCTCCAAGATAAATAACACTTGTGAAAAACAACGTGAATCAAGTTAAGGAAAGGATTTTTTAATTCAACGTGCAATTTTGCTCGATATTCGCGAAATTAACAGAATCTCATGATGCATCGAGCATGAACGACATTAGTCACCTCCCACGCACGTAAAGAATATACACCGATGTTAACTATTAATTGCGTCGAGTGATGCAAGCGATACGCGCGGCGAATAAATTGTAAAAAAGTAATCGTACATATTTTGAATATTCGCGTAATATCGCGAGATAACGATTTATTGCGACTGGGATAAATGTTCTCACGGACTGTGTTTGGCGTAATAAAGTTTTGTTCGCAATTGACATTTGTCACCCGGAGAAGGGGAGAGGAGAATTGCGTATAAATAGAATACAAATTAACATTACTATAACAAAATTACAGCGAGTAACACTATCGAATCGATGTATAAACGTGCGGATAATGAAGCGGATACTACGTGTCGCTTGTATAGTTTGCGCTAAATTAATTATCCAGATGTCTTGATATATATGTACATCATTCGCTTAAGCATGAAACAAGGAAATTAACTATCTATGTGTCAATACAAAATTGCGAATAATTGGCACAGAAAGTGTCCAAGCATCCGAGAAAGCTTGCGAAAAATTAAAAGACACTATAAATATTTATATTTATATTTTCCTATCCTTAAATAAATTCTACATTAAAAATTGTTGCAAAAAAATCGAGCTAAATAAATTAATAAATTTAATTAATAAATAAATTAATTAATAAATTTTATAAATAAATATTTAATAAATATAATTTAATAAATAAATTAATTTTATCCTGTATTGAATAATTTGCTTTGGATGCAGCTTGGACAATCGTACGTGCAATTTTATATTTGTACTTATATCTCACGTAAATAAAATCTGAAGATGCATCGCAAATTGCATTATATCGCGTGCAAAAGATGAAAATCGCGACCATTATGATAATCATAATGGAGATGTTGGCGGATCGAGAAATCCCGCAATCTTGTAGGGAGATCGTTAAAGCTCGAGCTAGAATCGTCCCGTCATAATGGCCAGTTTCGCGTCGTTTACGTCGGAAACTGAAACGCGCCGATAGTATTGTCGGGGGACATTAATTGCGCCGGTATGTCGGATATCGAGGCATGTGAGTAGTAGGCCACGGAAGTGCCTGTAACCGGGTACGATGTGTAATGCTCGCCTCGATATCGGAAGTAGCGACGAAATCGCGGGGAGAACATTGGAAACTCGAATTTCAACGATATCTTATCGACTCGATCCTGTGTACAAGTAATTAACATATCGATTTTAGTATATTTGCCACCGATACTAATTTTTCCAGAAAAATAGATAAATCTTTCGCAACATCCTGTATTTACCAACATCCTGTAGCAGGATATTAAGTAATTAACATATCGATTTTAGTATATTTGCCACCGATACCAATTTTCCCAGAAAAATAGATAAATCTTTCGCAACATCCTGTATCAGGATATTGGTAATTAATAAGAGAAGCAAAGTTAGATTAATGAAAATTGAGGAGAAAAAAATGTATTAATTATTGCATAATAACAAGAAATATATCCCTCAGAATTTTAAAATAGGAAAAAGATCATCCAATTTTCGATCAATATCTTATTGAAATAAAGAGAAATTCTCGGAATTTAAAAGATGAAGAAAGATGAAGAAATTTGAAAATGACAGTCAATCAATTGATTCGATTCTGTATGTACAAGTAATTAACATATCGATTTTAGTATATTTGCCACCGATACTAATTTTCCCAGAAAAATAGATAAATCTTTCGCAACATCCTGTATCAGGATATTGGTAATTAATAAGAGAAGCAAAGTTAGATTAATGAAAATTGAGGAGAAAAAATGTATTAATTATTGCATAATAACAAGAAATATATCCCTCAGAATTTTAAAATAGGAAAAAAGATCATCCAATTTTCGATCAATATCTTATTGAAATAAAGAGAAATTCTCGGAATTTAAAAGATGAAGAAAGATGAAGAAATTTGAAAATGACAGTCAATCAATCGATTCGATTCTGTGTACAAGTAATTAACATATCGATTTTAGTATATTTGCCACCGATACCAATTTTCCCAGAAAAATAGATAAATCTTTCGCAACATCCTGTATCAGGATATTGGTAATTAATAAGAGAAGCAAAGTTAGATTAATGAAAATTGAGGAGAAAAAATGTATTAATTATTGCATAATAACAAGAAATATATCCCTCAGAATTTTAAAATAGGAAAAAAGATCATCCAATTTTCGATCAATATCTTATTGAAATAAAGAGAAATTCTCGGAATTTAAAAGATGAAGAAAGATGAAGAAATTTGAAAATGACAGTCAATCAATCGATTCGATTCTGTGTACAAGTAATTAACATATCGATTTTAGTATATTTGCCACCGATACCAATTTTCCCAGAAAAATAGATAAATCTTTCGCAACATCCTGTATCAGGATAATGGTAATTAATAAGAGAAGCAAAGTTAGATTAATGAAAATTGAGGAAAATAAATATATTAATTATTGCTAATAACAAGAAATATATTCCTCAGAATTTTAAAAAAGGACTATCTAATTTTTGATTAATATCTTAAAAAAATGAAGAGACATTCTCAGAATTTACAAGAGAAAGACGAAGAAGAAGTCTTTGATGAAAATGGCAGTGAAGCCAATGATTCACAACTTCGTCTCCAGTATCCAACTTGCTGAATCTTTTTACTGGCAATCCCGTCGAGGCGACTCCATCGTCTCTCGATTTAAAGTGTCCGGTTTAACGCGCGACAATAAAGCGCAAGACGGCGTTATCAGTCCCAAAAGTGCAAAAAATCGATTTATCCCGTTTTGTCATAAATCGCACAACTGCGTAAATCCACACGTGAACATTTACTATCGATACTTCTCGATATTACAAAGAATCGAGACAAGTTTCTTGAAGATAATCAGCGTCAGAAACAGGACTTTAAGAAGGCTCTGCAGAATTTTAATCACAATTCCATCATTGAAGTCTTATTTAATCGTTCGTTTTAATTCAAAGAGACGAAGAAATTTTTAATCATAATGCATCATGTGTAACTTTATTTTCTCTTTCAATATTTTTTTAAAAGAAATTTTTATGTTCCTCTCATAATTAATATTCATTATCACGAATCATTAATTATGTTCTGCATATGTAGTGTGATTCAACATCTTCGTTAGTAAGATTTTCTTGTCTGCTTTCTCCCAATAAACGATGATCGGACTTGAAAGAATTAAATGAATTAATGTTTAATTATTTTTGGCGACCTATTGTCATTAACATGATATCATAGTCCAAGTCGAGATAATAGAAAACAGTGCGGAAGCATCGACTAGTGGAAAAAAAATAAAGATTTTACGACGATGCGAGGACGATCCTCTCGCGAGGATGATGATGATTGTTAATAGCGCGGCCGGCAGCTGTCAGCGTTTCGTGATTTCAGTTCTCTTGTGAAATCTCTGTCATTCGTCTGGCCGTTATCCATTTACGGACGTGTTTTATCGATCGGCCTTGTACTCGAGGGCCTTGTCGCTTACGTATGTACGTCACTCCATTAACGGACACTCACGCATTCATTATTTTTTCTCGATCTGTTCTCTGATCTGTTTTCCCCTTTTCTTTCAAAATGTATGAACGCTAACATTATTATTTTTAGCGTAAGGATGTACAATTCTCGAGATAAATGACTATCTTTGATATTTCTAAAAATGCCTAAAAAAATCTTAGCGAGAAATTTAAATATTTATTCTACTTAAATATTAGCTATTTCTAAAAATGCCTAAAAAATCTTAGCGAGAAACTTAAATATTTAGAATAAATATTTAAGTTTCTCGCTAAGATTTTTTTAGGCATTTTTAGAAATATCAAAGTTTAATTTTTTTTTACTAGGAAGATTTTTATTTACACAAAAAATATTCAAGAATGAATCATCACTTAAAAAAAATTTAGTTAAAAAAAAATTAAGTTTATTAAATTGAATTCATTAAATTGAATTTATTAAATTTATTAAATTAAAAAAAATTTAATAATCAACTGAAAAGTGTTTTGCCTGAAAAATCTCGTTCAAGTTTATTTTCACATAAATGAAAGAAGACATAAATTAAGTAACAAAAATATTCCATATGTTTTATCTCGCACTCTTCAAATAAATTTCTTAATTCCCTGAAAGGGATTTTATATTCATGTAACTCCTGATATCGCTCTTCTAACGATCATAATCATAAAAAGACCCAATATATTCCGTCTCAATCAGCCGTATACATATTTAACAGAAATTCTGCAACAGAAAAAAAAAAAAAACCGCTCTACACGCGCTCGCTAGCGAGCGATCGCGAATGTGGACGTAAAAGATCTCGGCTCGCGCCAGCTCGAGGTGCCAAGCCCTACCGGCCCTATAAGTCAGAAGCAGAACCTGCGAGACACGCCGGTCCGGGCGATTAATGAATAATCCGTAATGAGGATGCGCGATGTCCGGTCTGTGGCTCGCGACGCGAGGTAGTCGCATAATTTAACGACGACGGGGCCCGGCGCGTTACGTGGCCTCTGAAATATCGCCGTCGTCCGTGCCAGGTAAAGGATGACAGAGAGAGACGGGGGAGAGGGAGAGGGAGGGAGAGGGGGAGGAGGGGAGAAAGAGAGGAAGAAGAGAGGCTTCTCGTTCCCTCGGGAATCTATGTACGAGCCGACGTCGGCTGTAAACTACGTCGGCGTATATATGCAACTCCGACACCCCCCGTCCCGCCGACACGGCCCCCCCCCCGACATCATTTCTCGGGCCGAACCCGGTGCGGGATTAAGAAGTTTCTCCGGCGATCAGGTGCGCGCGATCGTTTATACGCTTACGCCCTCCTTCTAGGAAACGGTCATGCGAGATCGGAATTAATACGTCCCGCAGAAATTGCCGAGTGATATGAGAAACGATCAAGCGTCAGACGTCTTTAACGAGTGCGTGCGTCTCTTTGAAAATATTACGCTCGGGTGTTATCAATTATCGGAGCCGCTTGAAAAATGTTTGGAAGAGATGTTTAATTCGTTTGTATACATATACAGGGTGTTTCTTAATAAGCGAAATTTTAGGAGGTGATTCTTTGTCGAAAATTAAGGGGAGATTTTTTTACACATACTCCTCCATCTCTCCCTGTGAAGTTACACTCGTCCAAAAATGGCGTAAAAATTAGGTTCTTAGGTTTTTATTATAATTTTGCTTTTGTTCCAATTTTTCCATTTATTCTAATTTCATTTTTATTTTAAAATTTAACTTCTCGTTATTCGAAACTTATGCTATCTAGCATCGTGCTCTTGTGCATGATAACATATTTTATTTTTTTTCTTGAAAACTACTGATTTTATGAAAAAAATAAAAAAGTTTCTAATAAATCAAACCTTTTAATGCGTATTTTTAGATGATTATATTCCGGCCCATTAAAAAGTTCTAATAAAAAATTGAATAAGGGTTGCTAGTTTCATTCCCTTATAACAATACGAAAGATTGAAACAAATATTAATAAATAACCTTTTTACTAGTGAAAAATATCCATCCAATTTCATTTCTTTAACTTGTTTCAAATTAAAAAAAAAAATAACATAATAAACTCCATGAGAGGGATGCAGGATTTTTTCGACAAAGAATCACCTCTCAAAATTTTTCGCACTTATTAAGAAACACCCTGTATAATTCTGAAGGTAAATACATGCGAGAATAAAAAAAAGTGGAAACTGACCGATCGCTTATTCAAGTGCTCTCATCTCCGGGATTTTAGGCGATAAAATTTGGTCGAGCGAAATGATGGAGTTGGAAGGACTTCTCGGGAGACGCGTTACGGCGAAATTACGCGAAAGTATGCGGGAGGAAAAACGAAAAGGAGCATGTAAGGGCAGCTCACGACTCCCTCCCAGCGATTCCCTCGATTTCGCGGAAGTTCTCAAATTTCGGCGCGCGTGCAACTGAATGCAATCTTCCATTGGCATCGATACCGTCCGTCGTTCCTCGCGTATCGCATCGTGGCATCGCCGGGTAACATACTGTACCGATGAGATGAATGAGTAACGAAGTGGTTCCGAGTGACCACTTCGTCTTACTCCATACATCAAGATAACATTTCTGGTTTTTTCTCTATAAGGAATTTATAATTGCCTTAGCGGAATTTAAAGTAGTTCTCTCGAGAAGTCGTTTTAGATATGGTTTTATATTTCTCATGAGAGATAATATTGGGTAGATCCTATGGGATACAATCTTGGAGTAATTAAGGCATAATTCTGAATAATACATTCGCTGACTCTAAGAGCGTATATTAACGTGATCAAAATGACGGAGATATTAAGATGATAAAAGGACGAATAATTATACGGATTGCGATAATAAAACTATCCCGTTTAATTTAATAATTTTGCGTTCCCTTAATCATCTTCATTTTGCTTTTATAATCGTAAACACACATTCGTTCTTCTGCGAAACTCGCTAGATATAGTTGTCGCGAATTTATTAAAAGCCTTCTTCGCTCTCCGGAAACATAAAATACTATCATCAGTGACGTCATTATAATCGATCAGCCTTGGAGTCGCGAATCCAGAAAGACCGGGTGCACGGAAACAGTCGCGATAATTAATTCATAATGTTGAATTACTCGCGCGAACACGCGAGGGACGCATCTGCCGGGGGGCAGGGGAGCCAACAAATCATTTTTTTTCGGCGAACGATTATTATATTCACCGCGAGATATTACGACGAGATTCGGAGACTGTACCTACGGCCACAAAGTAATTCGACGCAGTCTTTTCCTCCTCTCTCTCTCTCTCTCTTTATCCTTCCTCTCTCTCTCTCTTTCTCTTGCTATCCGCAAGCTCGCTCCCGGCTCGCTCTTCGTTGCGGCAGTATATCAACAATGATAGTTATACACGTACGTTATAATCGTAAATTAGCCGCGGCAACATAATATATTCGTGGGCTGGTTGGTTCGCGCGTATCTGTTTTATGCGGTTATTATATATGACAGCAGCAGTCATACCTGCCTCCCCCTCTTGCCGTCTCGTCTCCCCATCCGCTTGGTATTTTCCCTTCTCCCGATCCCTTCGCTCGAGCTGCCTGAGCCGTAGCCTCGACCGAAGGGATCCTCTCACTTGATGAGGAAGCGCACTTCGATCGCTGCCTTCTGTATTTCTTAATGAACGATGCTTATCGGAAGTATCTATGTGATATTAAGTATAACGGGGGTGCGCGAGCCAGAAGGCAGCCATGTCGTTTTAGATCTCGCGTGTAATGCATTCGTAAGATATTCGATTCGCGACTCGGTTAACTCGTTCAGTCTGATTTATAGTGATTTTATGCATGCCTTTAAATATTGCGAATTAATTTAATACTATCAGGGAGATTCGCATAAATGCATCGCGCAATAATTGTAATATCCAGAGAAAACAGATGATATTTCGAAGATAATTTCTCTCGGAATCATAAAGGGAGAAATTTGAAATATAGAGGAAAAAAATTCAGAAATCTTTATTAAAAGTCACAATTATTGTTTCATAATTTATATCTTTAAATTGTAAGACAATAATATAAATAAATCTTAAAATTCTAAACCAAATGTTTTTTTCTATTCTCGTTAATTTTTAAGATATAATTATTTTATTATATTTATATTAATTATATTAATAATTTATTATATTAATTATTTTATTATAATTATTTTTAAAAAGAATTATAAAAGATAATCCAAAATCACATAATTATTAGCTACTTGTTGAAGCAGAACTCGCTTCACAGACGCATTTTTCTGTAGGAAAAAATACAACCCCATTTTACGACAAACGTCAAGTAAAGTTATGGTTTGCGTTTCCAAATTTTGTGGCAGCGTTAACGAAATCAGATGTTCATTAACAGAGGTGAATAATTATACGTCGCATGGCACGAAGGTGGCGCGAGCATTAGCAATAAAACGCAGCCCGGTTGTGCGGGTGGCTGTTAATTCAAAAAGCTCGTTGGCCGCGTCGAGATTATTTCCTCATTTAAAGTTATATGATATATACACATTTTTTGCGCGACGCATTTCCCTCTCCACCCACGTCCAGAATTCGTTCTTTTTCTGTCACCGACCGATTCTTATCCGCCGCAAAAGGAAGGAGAAAACACGAGAATATGGCAATTCCGAGTAACAGAAGACACTGATGTAATCGGATATACCTGGTAAAGTGAGACTTTTAACGCCCCGGAGATTGACATAGAAATTATCATCCGAATAATTATCCTATAACCGCAAATTCTGTCATGGACATCACGGATTACAAAATAATTAACGCGACCATAACAGCCAATTATCAATACTATCATCTCTTACTTTGTTTCAAATTTTAATCAAACATTTTTAATCAAACCGATTAAATAAGTTCGGATTCAATCAGAGAATTTTTTATTTTATTAGAAATTGTTGAAACTGAATAATAAAACTAATAATTTTACAATATTGTCAAATAATAAAAAGTAAAAAGGGAAGATACATGAATTCTTGAAAAAATATAATTTATTTCTTGTCATCAATATTATTTTTTTTTCTTTATTTGTGATTCTTCCTTGTTTTCTTATATCAAGAATGTGCGGATCTTCAAAAAAAAGTTTCTGTTAAAAATGATCGGATTTTATATTTTATATTTTATTAGAAATTGTTGAAACTAATAATTTTACAATATTGTCAAATAATAAAAAATATAAAGTGAAGATATATGAATTCTTGAAGGAATAAAATTTATTTCTTGTCATCAATATTTTTTTTTTTTTTTTTTTCCCTTTATTTGTGATTCTTTCTTGTTTTCTCATATCAAGAATGTGGGGATCTTCAAAAAAGTTTCTGTTAAAAATGATCGGACAATATTCTTGGCTCGGAAGTTTCACTGACAGATTCGTAACGAGAAAAATCGTTGCCAGTTTACGAGGCTTGTCAAAACAGGAAGAACCTGACCGGTGTCGAAGCATCGTTGACAGCCGCATCACTTTGCTGAAACTTTGAAGCTGTCCTGCCCATAGTGTCCATGTATATGTGTGTTGTCTCTTCCTGATAGTTTTTCTATCGATGAAAACGAAAGAGGGGGAAAATATGACAATGTGATTTTTGAGGAAATAGAAAAACGAAGATCAATCAATAAAATACAGTCATCCCCAATATTACTATTAGTAACAATGATTGTTCACATTTTATAATATCTTATCAAGGCTTCTCATAATAAATGTTGAAAACTCATTCGATCGACATATATCGCATTACGTAATAATTAATTTCCGTAATATGTATTTTATCCAAGCTTATCTCAGACAAAAATCAAATTGAACGAAACAATATCTGCTATTTACATCTCGATTATGGTTCCTATTTATAAGATAAAAAAATGTCTGTGGAAGGGTTTTAAAAACCGATCAGTGTGTGCCGATACTCGCGACACTTTTTGCAAGATAATAAAAAAAATTGTATCGTTCTTAAATTCTGTATTGATATGTAATTGTCATTCGAGCTGTCCCCGACAATTTTTCTTGCCGACCGGTTCCCGTGGAACGTTACGTCGAATCGAGAGTCTCTCGACTGCTTCCAATTGCGATCACTTTGCGGCAAAAAGGACACGCGGCGCGCCTTTGGATTTTCTGATCTTCGTCGGCTCAGAATCGCTCGATTTCCAACGACATTGCCGTTCCGTCTTTTTGCACCTACGTTTTTTTCGCGAGATTCGCGTCTCGCGTCCATCGCGATTTTAGCCTTTTTGAGCGACACTACTTATGTCTTACCACAACAAGAGATGTGTATGAAATATATTAACTTTAAAAATTATTTTTTCTAAAGCAAAAATAATTTTCAAAGTGAATATATTTATGTTATATTTATGCAGAGCTTATCTTATTTAATCAAGAAAGCGAAAACACATTTTTTTTGGCGCGTGCAAATTAATTTATCTAATTTTAAAATTATGATTCGTGCATATCGCAAATCTCTCTGAGATTTTTTTAAATTTACTTAAATCAATATAATGTTTGTATAATTTTATTTTTTCAATATATGCATATTTTTTTTAGATTTATTTTCATTTATAAAATTTAAATGTTATTTTGATAAATTAATATAAATCATAATAAAAATTTTAAATCTAATACATTCTTTAAAGACCAATTCTAACTTTTATCTTATAATGCTATGTTAAAATCCTTGCCACGTGAAATAACATGCCTAGAGGTATTATATTTTAAATATAAATGTGTGAGACGCGTACCTCTACCGTAACCATTTCGATGGTCGGTGGCTGCGAAGTAGCCACGAGATGAGACCGAAGGGAAAGGAACGCAAGACGGGCGTGAAGAGCGGCCGCAGGCTATTAAGACGTTCGCGCCGAGATAAAAGAAAGCTGTCGAGTCGGCAGGAGCAAGAAGAAACGGCAGCAACGGGGATAAGAAGAGCGAAACGAAGGATGAGAGCGGGAAGAGAGAGAAAGAAGGGAACTCGGGATCGCGGATAAAGGAGCCACCGTAGAATCTCTCGTCGGGGGAAACAAAGAGAAACAAATAAATGGGGAGGCAGAGAGGTCGACAGAAAAGATCGAGAGAGAAAAGGAGATGGAAGAGGACCTACCATTAAAATGAAAAATGACGTTCTCGTTGACATCCCCGCGACGATCTCACTTACTCCGCTCCCGGTGGTTATACATCCCATCTCTTCGAGTGAGCAAACAGCCGCTCCTACCTTCCCCCTCCCCCTTGGGCTTATTGGTGATTTTTTAAATCTGTTAAACAGGCCTCTCTTCGACCACGAGTCTCATTCCCCTCTCTCACTTTAGTCTCCTTTTTTCGCTTGGTGCTTTTCCGTCTCTCGTTCACTTGGTATTTCACCCCCAGAAGCAGCCTCTTTCCATCGTTGAAGCCGCCTGCGGTGCTCCCCAACGAAGGTCCACCCCCTGATAACCGCTTAGCACCTTGTTATTTATTTTTCAAACTTTTCGCCCTCCGCCATATTTCTTTTGTATTAGCTATTCTAGTTTAAAAACATCCAGAAGGCAATAGTTATCCTTGAGATACTTGAAAAATCGTTTAGCAGGATGAAAAAAATATGAAAAAATATTATAATAATTAAAAATACTTATTAAAAATATGAAAATTAATATAAGATATATATACTTTTTTAAACAATCTATATATATACAAAAATTTCCAAAATTATTTATAATGATATTTATAATATTGTGATCATTTTTGATAATACATATATTATATAATTATTTCACATGTTTATTTTAAAAGAATTTTTCTATGGATTAGTCATTTCTAAATATTTAACATTTATATTAAGGAAACAGTTTTATTTTAAAACGATTAAATTTTCGATACAAAAGAGAACCACTCAAAGCTGTAGCAAACATATAGAAAATCGATATCGTTAAAAATGATTATATTAATTTGCGCGTGTCAAAAATGGTGGTGAACCGTTTGAAACAATATTCTGAACCCTCGGGTGATTAAGGTAATACCGTGTCCTCTTTCGCAGTAAAGTTCCCGTTCTATTCTATCTCTCTTTCTCTCTTTCTTTCTCAGTTAAGAGAGAGAGCCGTTTAAGCAGCAGTGAGAAACGTCTCGGCTTCATGCTCATTCGCTGGAAGATTAGCCACCCCACCTCGGATCTACGGCCATTTAAGCGAGCAAACTTCGCCGAACGAAGCCATGATTGCGAGTCTTACTCTTGAGAGAGAATAAATTGGCCGTTTCGCTTCTCACCTCTGTCGAACTTTCCTAGGGATTTCATACTTGCTGCTTTCACCTCGAAGAAAAGAGACTTTATGGTCTGTCTCGTTGGTAAGATCTATATTTATCGATTTTAGTAGTTTCAAATTGAAATAGAATATAAATTGTGGAAATGGAAATATATATAAATTATGTATAACTTTAGACAAATATAAATTTAGCGGTTAAACATGAACATTTTTTAAATCTTTTATTTAAATTGATACAAGTACAAGACAGGGCAATTTTTTTCATAATTATTTTGTATTATTAAAGTTGAAAAAATAAATGGAAAATAAACTTTATAAAATTAAAACAAAATAGATAATAATATTATATATTATTCAAATCTTCATTATTCAAATTATATTCATTATTTCTGCTATTTGTCAAAACGATTAATTTATCAATTTTAAATGTCTCTCAACTTTAAATATCTTTGTATAATAATAATATAATCGATTGATTAGAACAAAAGATTAATTTTGACAGGGATTAATTAAATTCTAATATCCAGATTTCTAATATACAGATTAAATCTGTATTAGGAAAAAATCAATTTTAATTGTATCAAAAAGATATATACATTTTTTATATCATGCTAATTTCTTCATCATTTTTTCTTTAATCCACAATATGTGAAATTATATTAAAATCAAATTACGCGTAATATTACTTTCTAGACAATTCTTTACCGGGAAAGAGATGGGCCGGAAAGGATCTTTCTGGGGACTCAGAGAAGCCAATTCGACCGGAGATATTCCGGATGGATAGTATGGGAGTAATGACATTCGGCAAAAGAGTAAGCAGAAGGAGAAGGATGAAGATAGGATACAGAGAGAGAAAGAGAGAAAGAGGAGAGAAAAGCTGTCAACGCTCCATGTGTCACTCATGTTGCTCCCTTCGACTTCTCTCTGTTGTTCCGTCGCCTCTGCTACTCCACTTAGCCGACAGTTCGACCTGTCGTTCCCTCTGTTCTGCCTTGTAACCGACACCCCGGTCTCTCGTTGTCAGCCGAGGAAAAAAACCGGAAACATTTAGAAAAATCGCGTCCGACGAAACATGCGCGATGATCTTTCGACCGTTCGATTAAACATTTTGTGTTTTTAAACCATTCGCTTTTAAACTGTCGTTTTTCTCAGGAAAACTTTATTATTATTAATATAAGTTGCTAAGCACAATTTTTTGTAACTTAACAGATAAATTATTTTTTCTAAATCTCTTCTCGTTCGTTAAGTAAAATTATTTTTCAATTTTCGAACAAGTTAAGATTATTTCCACTGCCAATTACACGATATAATTAAATTTCGAAACAATCTATCACACAAATATTTATTCTAATGTTTACTTAAAACATTTTTTAAGAAGATGAGACTCGAGAAAAAATTGTATAATAATTATTCATATTCATTGATCTTGAAATTCCTTAAAAAATTGCGTAAAAAAAATATATAGAAAATATAGACAAATGAAGTTAAATGTATCAAACATCAATTTCGCAATTAACAGTTTCATCACACACGACAGGAATAAAAATGCAAGCGAAAAAAAGTTGCGATTAATTAGCGTCGCGAGCATCATTGTCATCGTAATCGCGCATAAAGGCGTTCATTCACAGTGGATACACTCGACCGCGCGGAGCCCTTAATTTGCATCGATCGATCCGCACAACCGCAGACGATAATTCCCGGTAAGTCCCATCAGTTACAAGAACTCGAACGCGAACACATGAGACCGGTTAGGACTGGGTGCGAGACAGAAAGAGTAAGAAAGAGAACGAGAGAGAGAGAGAGAGACAGAGGGAAGGAAAAAAAAAAGAAACGATATCCATTCGTGTCAGTGGGGTGAGTACAATGGCGGATCTTGTACGAAAAGTCTGATTTATCACTCGCCATCGCCCCGGGGATATTTGTATTGGGAGACGTAACGAAATGCGACATAATAGCTCACAGTGGATCCCCGGTCCATTGTAGCCTTGTAATAACGCGACAAGACCACTGACACGGGGTGAACAAGGGGTATGTTTGATTTACCATTAATTCCGCGACGCGTATCGCGCGATTCCCCGTTGGGCCGAATTTTTGCACGGTAGCATTTCGAGATTCGAAGGGAATCAATTATGTCGCGAGGCGGTTAATTATGTGCCCACATCTGGTGCGAATACACATTTTTATCTTGGTATAGTTTGCTTTAACATTGCTATTTCTAAACATCTGTTTGACATTCTTGTTCCTTTAATAAATTAGTATCTAGTGTTGTGCAGAATATTCCGAGTAGCTAAATTTTTAATTATAATTTTCTGGTGCCATTAAAAATATAAAATGATGTATTATATATCCCATAAATTTCATATCACGTTTAAAATTTGAAACAATTTTATTGATATAATATACTAGGATGCTATTTTATAACGCAGCTATAAACTATTTTAGTAGTGATATTTTAATACTATGATATTTTATAACACAACTATAAACTATTTTTAATACGGATAAATTGAACGCGATATCTATAAATCCTGATGCAACTCTCTCTGATGAATCAGAATATCGGTAAAGCGCGAAACGGCGCCAAAAATTGTCGCGTAACAGTAACAATAATTTTCAGGGATAATCGCTACGCGCGAACAAATCGAGATATTGCGTTTCGAAAAATCACATGGCTTTTGAAAACACGATAGTCGTCGCACGTGTAACAGGGATTCGGTATCCCGGCGTTATTCCCGGATATGAAAGGAACATGGTAGAGTGAAAAAAACCCATTGACAACGGGATAGATTACACAACGCAAAGTAAATGCCGCTGATATGTCGTGGATATATTGCGCGAAATATACATACGTATATATTGTTTAAAAGATTGTTAAATAATTTTTGTTTGCAGCAGGAATATTAATTTCTCTCAGAACGTACTACCTTTTTACACGAATCGCTAGTAATGTGTCGTTAAATTTGAATTAAAAAGAATTATTAGAATTATTTAAAATTACTTAGGATTATTAAAATCAAAATAATTCTAATTTATTAGCAAATTAAAAAATTTAAGAGTAATTCAAGAGTATTTATTAATTCAAGAGTATTTATTTGAAAAGAGAGAAAATTTTCATTTATAAAATTCTTTTTCTCATATAAAATATATTTATCTCTGTGTAAAAAATGCGTAATATAATTCTCGAAGCCATCTATTTACAAATTTTGATTCTGAAAAATATTCTCTTTTTCTCTCTGTCAAATAAAAAAAAAGCGGGATGATGATAAATTTTCGCCACATGTTCAATCAAAGTAACACAAGAAAATATCTCTTTATCGCTTCGATTATCATCGTCTCTGTGATTCCATTCTTGCTCTCGTTCCCCCTCTCTCTCCTTCTCTCGACCTCTCTATGATCTGCCTGCACTTTTCCGCCCCGAGTGTCTCTCTGCGAGGGCGCGTAATAGCGCAGCACGTTACCTGACGGACGGGCGTGTATGACTAGCATAACGCGTAAAGCCGCAGCCGTACATCACGGCTAAATCGCGATCCAAAAAATATACAATGCCTGACAAGGGGTGGTGGCGTCCCCGTCATGCCGCGCTAACAATGTGTACCGCACCGCTTCGGTATAAATGACATTCACTCCACGATGTAACCTACCCCTGCGTGCGTGCGCGCAATCTCCCCCTCCCTCCCCCTCGTCCTCCCCGCCCCGCCTCACCCCGCTTCCTCCTCCTGCCCCGTTGCAGCAGTCCAGTGGCTCACCCTCTCCACCCTCCCCGTTTCCTCACGCGTCTCGTTTCGCCGACGTTCAGCGACGCATGGAAAATTGATCAAAAGTGTGCTCCGACCGTAACGTCACGTGAAACTCGCAAAGAGCGAATTGCTCTCTTTCCCCTACATCTCCTACAGCTAAGAAGCTGGTTAATGAAAATTAAAAATTAAAACGTTTATTTTAAATAACGGCCAACTTTGCGTAAGGATAAAAAGAGCATTTGTTAATAAAAAGCATTAGCTATTTAATAAATTAATTTTTATATAATAATAATTAAATGAATTAAATAATAATTAAATGAATTAAATAATAATTTAATGAATTGAAGCTATTATGCTCAATTATTTTATACTAGAATCGATTTTTACAATTCATACTTTTATCGTTTTAAATTATTTAGAAAAAGTAAAAGTATAAACCGTAAAAGATTAAGCGTACATCAAGAATAAATGAGAAAAGTTTTCACATTCGAGAATCGTGTCGCACATTATCTTGTGGGTAACCTTTACTTGCTTATGAATAATTGAGTATGCGTAAGTAACACAATATTGCTTATGATGTTAAATACGATCTGGCTAATGCGATATCGTATGGACACGTTTCACGCGAAAGCAAGTTCGATAGACTATTTTTCTCTCGACATTTAATTTTAAATGGTGTTCATTAGCGATGAATTGTGAAACGATTATTATCTATTAATTAATGCAACATGAAAATTAATATTAGATAAAGAATCTCGTATCAATTATCGATTTCATCAGATCAGAAAAAGAACTGTTATCTCGATTCCAATTATATCTCGAGTATATCGTGTTTAGATTGATTAAAAAAATTTTTCTATTTATCACTAGGAGAAAATCTTTTCAAAAATTACTAAAAATAAATAGAATTATATTATTAATTATATTAATAATACTGATAAAAGTATTCATATATAATTAACAACATAATAATAATTGCACAAAATATAAAATTCGATAATTAAATTAATAACATAATGAGATCAGAAAAAGCATTATTATTTCGATTCCAATTATATTTCGAGTATACATTGTGTTTAGATTAATTTAAAAACATTTTTCTACTTGTCACTTAGAGAAAATCTTTTTAAAAATTACTAAAAATAATAGAATTATATTATTAAGTATATTAATAATATTGATAAAAATATTCATAATTAACAACGTGATAATAATTACACAAAATATAAAATTCGATTAAATTAATGATTAAATTAATAATATAATTGTATATTTTTTTAAATAACATGTTCTAATCTCAACTGACATTTTGAGATAAATTTGTGAAGAAAAAAACATTTAGCTCTTGCGGGAATGTCAGGCATTAATTAATCAGTAACGATTGTGATAATGGGACACAATCGAAAATAGTACATTATGTTTCGCCACAAAGCTATCGTGGCTTTGCAACCGTGCGTGAGAATTAGCATTTTACGACGAAGGAATAAATCGCCAACCATTGTTTGTCCACAAAGTGGTTCATCAGTCACCGCGCGGAATCGCCTCGCGGACACACGGATGACAAATGTCCCGAAGCACATCCTGACGCGCTACGCTTTCGCGTTTAATTTATCAGCATCCGATACTTTCTTCTACAAAGGTGACAGCCGCGTCATCGCGTCCGCCCGAAATTAGCATGAAAATCTGACGATGACCGGTTTGTGAATATTGTCAACGATATGCAATAATCAGTAATTTATAAATTATCAGTAATTTATGTGTATAATTCTCATTTTGAATTTTATCTATGAGACACTAATGAGATACGAGAAAAAAAAAAGATGCATAATTATAGCTTATAAATGATGTATATGAAAGATTATAAATCGAAGCATTTATTCTTAAATTATAATTATGCGTTATAAGAAATGAAATAAAAGAATCTTATTAATAATCAGTAATTTATAAATATGCCTATAATTCTCATTTTGAATTTTATCTAAGAGACACTAATGAGATAAAAAAAAAAATAAGTAGCGTATAAGAAATGAAATAAAAGAAATGAAATAAAAGAATCTTATTAATAAAAGAATCTTATTAATTTTCGTTCGTGTAATTATATCTTTTTTGTATTTAAATATACTTAGAGAACTATTTTTTACAATGAAAAATATTTCTTCAATATAATTAAAATAAAAATTAATTAAAAATAAAAAATATCTCTGAAATTATTTAGACATTTAAACGGATTCGTAAGAGAAATGTTGCCGCTGCCCATGTGGGCTCCCGCAAAAAATTCTGTCGGCGCCCATGCGAAAGCGTGCGACTGAAAGAGCGAGAATAGAGTCGTCGAGAGGCTGGGCAATATATCTCGCGATCTTCCAGCATCCAGCATCCTTTCGAAGGATGCTGGTAGTGGAACGAGCTCGTCCCGGGAGCGCAGCGGGTCATGGACACGAGCTAGAAGGTGGGACGGAGGAGGGGGACGGGGGCATCAGTCAAGGGATTAGCGGGATTAGCCCTCGAGGGGGACTTGTTAATTGCTCGGTAGGCACCGGAGGGAAGAAGTGAGGAAGAGAGAGGGCGGGAGGATGCGCGGACGTGTGGGTGTACCCGGCTCCGGGGACAGGAGCGAGTCCTGCGGAGGAGAGGAAACGCGAACGAACCGAGAGCAAGAGCGAGGACACAAATCACGGCAGAGTTACGGACTTAAGGAGGCTTACCGATCGCGGTCATCCGCAGCCGCAGATGCAGAAGAGTCTCGGGCACGAGACGAAGAATGACGTTCGAGAAATGTCCCGTTTAGGGTTGCACAAGACCCAAGACAAGACAATATTCGTAAAAATATTGGTATTGAAAATTTTGAAAAATTTCAATCTTGTCTTGAGTGAATATTGGTAGCAAAAATCTCGTCTTGTATTTCGATTGTATCTCGATTTTATTAACAATTTTTTATTTAATATTAAAAAATTGTTTAAATAATATTTAACATAATTTTTGTAATATAATTTGAAATAATTATTATTATTGTATTATATTTTAATTATAATTATTACTATGTAATCGATATAAATCGTCTATTTACATAAAAAAACATTTACTGTTTCATGGAAAACAGAAATTAATAACTATTTACAGGCTCCAAGGAAATGTGCAGATATATTTTTTGAAATTCGTATATAGTGATTTTTTTTTTCATTTACAAATATAAATATAATTTTTTGAGAATTTTTTGAGTTTTTTTGAGAATCAATAATCTTGACAAGACTAATAATCTTGATAGTCTTAGTCTTGGTATTGTCTTGATAACTAAAAATCTTGAAATTCAAGACAAGACAATATCAAGACTAATCTTAGTATTTCATACAACCCTAATTCCATTAAATTATCTTGGGCCTCGATGCAAGTGCGATATATTTTCGTCTTTATCGAGACTAAAATGAATTCATTAAAAGAGAATTCTTTTCCCTCGACTTGAAGAATGAATTTAAGAACCTGGAAAGTTTGAGAAGCTAAAGATCGTAGTCTGATCATCCTTCGCTTGGGCCAAACTTCGCGATCAAGCTGCCTTTGCTTCGACCACAAGAAAGGCACCCTCGGCCGACTCTCCGACCATCCCCGAAGAGCACTATTAGCGCAATAATCGTCGACCTGATGCAGACATCGCCGCGAGGAGAGAGATTCCGCGACCCGGCCGCGGACAGGGCAGACCACCGGCCGTAAATCAGACCGTCGACGTTTACGCTCGTCAAAGCGAACAACATGAGGCGTAAATAATCGCGACGCGTGAACTTCGTGAGGCTCTCCCGAATGGAATCGATTCTTCCTCGCGAGTCACAAAACGCCGGTAAACACCTAACTGTTGTAAATCACCCTCGCATGTACTCCGCAGCCGATTGCTTTCGGGATGATTTACCTCCGAATACATGCGCCCGGGTATCTTTTCTTATTATTTTTTTTCCTCTGAATTAGATCGACTCATAGAAGTCCCGGGCGCAATCTATGATTTATCCTCACGTAGGACGAGTGAATTTGCAAGTGCATTTGTACGTGCGTTTATAATTGTATTATATTAATTCGATCAGCGTGCGAGATTCATTCAAGACACGACTCGAAACAATTCTAGACCTTTCCCAAAATAAACACCATATATACGAACGTAATGTTTTGACGTGGTGATCGATTTTTGAACCGATGTTTATTAAGAGCTTTTCATGCAGTTTCATGGATGCTATCAGATTGTATTTGTATTGTGATACTCTTTATACACATGCGTCTTTTATATCTATTTCAAAAATTGAAACACTTGATAGACAGACGCGAGAGAGAAAGAGAGAGAGAGATATTTTTGAAAACGCGGAAAATCATCAAAATATATTTCTTTTTTCTATTGTGTGTCATATAGTACCTAACAGAGAGTTTGGGAATTGATATTGTTCCCTATTATAAAATTGAAATACATTGTGAACGCGAAACGCACTCCTCTCGTATGCCCTTTGCAGGAGAAATACAGCGAAAATATTGCACGTATCTTGATTTTTTTATGCTTCAATCACGTTTCGAAACATCTCACTCAGAGTCGACTTAATTTTTTTCGAGCCGAAACTCGAGATTGTTGCGTTCCTTTGAAAGTCATTTATGATGCCAAGCATCAGCCCCGATAATTCACGACGATATACAGCACCAGGCGCAGCCTCGACGATAATTTATGATTCCAATTGAGCTTGCGAGAGCGCCTGAAAGAGTTTCAGCAGTTGCGATCCTGCGCAGGAGACTCGGCCGTGGCATTTCCTGCCTACTGAATGGCACCGCGTCCATAAACCCTGGTCGACTTCAATGACGACAGTGGTCGGAGTCCAATAAAAGTGATAAAAGGAGAAACTGAAGAACATTCGACCAAACCGAGAGAGAAAGAGAACGAGAAAACAGGGAGAAAGAGAGAGGCAGAAGCGGAGAGAAATGTTTCTGGACAGCTGTCCGCTTGTTCAAAGCCGAAGAAGTGCGCTCCGATCGCAGAAGACACACACAATACGTAGGTAGACGACTGCTTTTAGTCGAAACCCTCGAATTTTATTGCGCTCGTCTCTCGCCTATCGGATCGATTCTCGAAACACTCGCGTCTCCGCTGAACAGCTGAAATTGAACCAGTTCCCGTGCGATGATTTTGCGCGTTTCGCGATGACAGAAGGGCAAATATGACTGAGGTAGCGACAGGTGATAATCCGAGATGATAAGCCAGAATGTCAGATGGCAAGTGACGCTATCGCGTCGACGGGGAGCAATCGAAGTATGATGTCAAATTCAATTATAACGAGTGGAATTTCGTTGCGACGTAATGCAATTTTAGGAATTTTGATTTAGTGCAATGTCAATAATTTGGAATATTGTTAAAACGCATTGTTAGTAATTTCAAGTTCTGATACAGTGCAATTTAACGCGGAGCAATGTTAATAATTTGTAATTTTAATTAGCGCGACATTAATAATTAATAATTTGATGCGATGCACTATAATAATTCGGCAACGAAATGCGAATACGCGCGATACTTTTGTGTCGCATACTTCGAAATTTTGCTTCTACGCGATTCGCCGCGCGTGCACCCGCGCGATTTCGCGATTATCACGGGATTTTTTTGGCGATACTATGACACCGACGGTGAAATATTTCGGCAAAACCGCAACTTGGCATGCGTAATCTGTTTCGGCCTTTCCCCCCTTTTGGGGGGGGGGGGGGAGGCAAAAAACAATTAACCGACGCGGTTTTTACAGCCGCAAGCGGGATATAATAGTGAACGATTTCGACAACCGCAGAGAATTATGCGGGACGACCGCAGTGAATCGGCGGCAGATGGCCAGTATCGACGTTTCCTCGTGCGACGAGTCGCGCTAGTCGCGCAAATTGTAAATTAACGCGATATTAACTGATCCCCCCGCCTCCCCGTCCCCCTCCCCTCGTCGCGTATGTCCACTCTGCATGCAGGATAAGCAAGTTTCTCAATAAAAGACGTGAGCGTCCTGATAAATATTTCTCTCTCTCTCTCTCTCTCTCTTTTTATTTCTCGTAGCTTTTACTTATCGTCTCGCGGAGAAAAGAGACGGTCCGATTCGTCTCTGACAAAGTTCGAAGTTATTACATCACTGGATGTCACTGAGATGTGTAATCAAGAAACTTCGCGTCGAGATGAGAAAAGCTGAGATAACAAACGAAAGGACGAGAGTCTTTGTCGGGCGAGATTTGACGAGATGATTGGTCGATAATTCAAAGATGATTTCGAGACAATCGTTAGACCGAAGTGGGATTCTCATTCTTTATGTCACGCGTGTATTGAATTACATGCATGCTCGCAAATATATAAATATGTATCTTTGTTTTTTTTTTTTTCACAATAAATTGAATCTAAAAGTGTCTAAAAGTGTCTCAAAATTGATGTATTTTTGCGGAAGAAACCTGTGAAAAATGCGAGTTGACAAAAAGCCCCGTTTATCTCCCACGTTTCGTTCTCTCTCAATAATTTCCCGCAATTTCGGCGTCATAATCAAATCCAAAAAAATGCATTGTATCAAAAAGGAAAAAAAAAAACAGGTTCTCTCGCTGATCAAATAATCGACGAAGGAAAAAAAAAAGCGAAGAGGATGGGGAAAAAGAGAACGGGGAGGAGAGAAGGAGACGAGAGAGGGGCAGAGGCATCGCACAATATCCCGAACAAACGCATTCCACGATGTGACACGTGAATAAAATACAGACCGCGGTATAATATATCGATTATGATGATAGAAGGTCAGAGGATGAAGAGTGCAGCGGGGTAAAAAGGGCGGTGGAACCGGGGGGGATGGGGCAAAAGGGAAAACGGGGAACAAGAGAGGAGAGGCCTCGAGTCGAGGACTGGACTGTCCCGGTGAGAGAGTGTTGAACATACTGGGTGGCATATGGTCCACATCGGTCTCTCTGTCCATCCGTTCTTCCCTTCCCCGCTCCACCCACCCGCCCGCACCCTTTCACAGACTATACGTCGATAACCCCTGATAATACCTGACTACCACTCAACGCTATGTACCGAATGACCGAGCGGCGTGCTTTGCCTTTTTTCGACATTTCGCTACGTGTAACGGTTCGAGTGTGTAGCGGACTGGTTATGAAAAAAAGAGGGTTAAACGATGAAAGGGAGAGAGGGCGAAGAAGAGAGGCCGAGCAGCGGGTTGTTAAAACCGGGTTAATTGGGACGCGATATCCGATAGGCGGCTTGATCAAGGTGACGGCGCTCGTTATCAAGAGATGTTAAGAGAATGCGGATTTATCGCGATTTTCGAGAGACTACGTAATAATGGGCGCAAGATTCGCTGATGAAGCGAAAGCAAAGTAAATTCTTTTCCATATCGTAGTGAATGAAAATTTTAATGCGTCGCGATTAAACGAAAATGAAACGAAAGCCACAAAAATATAGAGTTTTTCATGCGTTCTTTTCCTCGAAAAATTCCTCGGTGCCATCTTCAACCCTCTATCTTTTCTTTCTAATTTTCATTCACGGATTTTTATTCTTCAACTCTCTATCTTTTCTTTCTAATTTTCATTCACGAATTTTTCGTTCACGAATTAAAGTAATATATTATTAGATAAATACGACAGAGCAAGCTTAATTAAAATTACATAATTTTTACATTTCGAAAAGTACACATGCAGCAATTCTTTCGACAGCTTCATAAAATTGCTCAGAAATATATTTCGCGACATTTTAAGAGATGAAGAATAAAGGGACCGCACTTTTGGTGGGTTAAGGGTTAACCTCGGGAGATGAAAGCCAGGATAAGTTGTTGCTCGGCCCGCAAACGAAGCTCGTTGCCGGTCGATTTAGGCCGGGGATACCGTCTTCGGGGATACCACGAAGAGGTGCTCAGAAACAAATCGAGCGCGGCTCGGTGGCAGAGTGGATAGAGAGAGAAAGAGGAATTGTGGAGGGAGGGAGGGAGGGGGGCAGAGGGGGAACCAAGAAGGTTTACGATATCCTCGGGGCACTTTTTCACCATCCCCTCGGATCCGCCGACCCGTTCTATCCCGTCGGCGGAAAGGTAGCCTCGCGGTGCTCGGAAGCGAGAGGGGGAGGGGGAGGGTTGGAGGGATTCGCTTCGGGGATAAAAACGTGAAACAAAAAGCCGATTATGTAACCGAGGGATGAAATACGAGGTCGTCGCGGCGGGGAAGAGAGGACGGGTCGGTCCCATCCGTTCCCCCCCCCCCTCCTCTCTCGCCCGAACACAATAGGGTAATTTTCACGCGAGATTTGGGAGGCGATTTCGCGAGAGAGGAGAACGCCCCCGTTCGTCTTCCTTCGCGCGTTTCTCGGCGCTGTCTTTCTTCCGCGCGTTCCGCTCCCCTTCGGAACCCGCATCTTTCGCGCGAAAATTTCTCCCCCTTCCCCTCCCCCCCTTCCTTCCTCCCTCTCTCTCTTCACCTATCTCTTGGTCGTGAGATATGACCCGTCGGGGCTATTTCAATGTAGCGACGCGTTTGTTATTTCCTACCAGTTTGTTATTCGAAGGTGGTGAGGCGAACCACGATACCGCGACAAATAGCCACCCCTTCAACGAAAACGCCGTCAGGAATAACGTATGCCCGCACACCCCCGGGACTTCACGCGTTGCGCATGTTTACGTTTATGTACACAAATATAGAAGCTGTCAGTTTCGATCAATGCAAGATTACAATTTTTAATCGATAAATGCATAATTTTCACGATACTCTTGTAAAAATATATGAGGCAAAAATATATTTGCACGCGTTTTTTTTTCTTTTCGCGATGGTTCAAATTTAGTCGTCTTCGGAAATAATACACATTTGATGTTATACTTTTCTGAAAACTACAAAGCAGACGAAAATTATTTTTTACAAAAGTTTCGATGATTTTAAACGTACGATAAAATGATGCAAAAATAAGAAAAGATTCTTCATCTTGATAAGATTATTATAGCGAGACAGATTTAGTCTCGTGTCAGTTTGATAAATATATAAATGCGTGAATATATTTAACGTAAAAAAATAAGGAAAATTTCCCGATCAACGAGTGAAATCAATAATTTTCACGATATTCTTGATGTAAAAAAATATATGAGGCAAAAATATATTTGCACGCGTTTTTTTTTCTTTTCACGATGGTATTCAAATTTACAAGTCGTCTTCGGAAATAATACACATTTGATGTTATACTTTTCTGAAAACTACAAAGCAGACGAAAATTATTTTTTACAAAAGTTTCGATGATTTTAAACGTACGATAAAATGATGCAAAAATAAGAAAAGATTCTTTATCTTGATAAGATTATTATAGCGAGACAGATTTAGTCTCGTGTCAGTTTGATAAATATATAAATGCGTGAATATATATATTTAACGTAAAAAAATAAGGAAAATTTCCCGATCAACGAGTGAAATCAATAATTTTCATGATACTCTTGTAAAAATATATGAGGCAAAAATATATTTGCACGCGTTTTTTTTTCCTTTTCGCGATGATATTCAAATTTACAAATCGTCTTCGGAAATAATACACATTTGATGTTATACTTTTCTGGAAACTACAAAGCAGACGAAAATTATTTTTTACAAAAGTTTCGATGATTTTAAACGTACGATAAAATGATGCAAAAATAAGAAAAGATTCTTCATCTTGATAAGATTATTATAGCGAGACAGATTTAATCTCGTGTCAGTTTGATAAATATATAAATGCGTGAATATATATATTTAACGTAAAAAAATAAGGAAAATTTCCCGATCAACGAGTGAAATCAATAATTTTCACGATACTCTTGATGTAAAAATATATGAGGCAAAAATATGTTTGTACGCGTTTTTTTTTCTTTTCGCAATGGTATTCAAATTTACAAGTCTTCGGAAATAATACACATTTGATGTTATACTTTTCTGAAAACTACAAAGCAGACGAAAATTATTTTTTACAAAAGTTTCGATGATTTTAAACGTACGATAAAATAATGCAAAAATAAGAAAAGATTCTTTATCTTGATAAGATTATTATAGCGAAACAGATTTAGTCTCGTGTCAGTTTGATAAATATATAAATGCGTGAATATATTCAACGTGATGAAAAAATAAGGAAAATTTCCCGATCAACGAGTAAAATCAAACATCGCGAGGGCGATAAGAATCGAGGTATTCCATATCGGCCGCGACTTACGAGCGACATAAAAGAGTTGAGGCCCTCTTTGCGGGCCCACTTTCATATACGATTATTGCAGGGCGCGGCCGTGCCTCTTATCGCTCTTCGTCTAAGACGAACATCCTCTTACTTACGAGCGTATACATAAGACGGCGTTAAAGATAAAGCCGTTGATGAGGAAAGGCATTCTACTACTTTGGGTGGCTGATAGCGTCACGACTACACTTACCTGGAACAAAAAAGACACACGGTATTATTAACGGGTCGAATCGCATCCGACTTAAATAAGATAAAGTATCGTCGAGGTGACCAGAGCGAACTTTAGTGTGGATTTTATCGCGAAAACTCCCTTCTTCGTCTTTCAGCGAATCGAAGAGCGATTCAACTTACGATATTGTTTCAATCCGGGATTTACAATTATTGATGTTACAACCACAGAAAATCTCCGAGAAAATGAAATCGCTTAACGTATCACAGATTTCGTTTTATGAATCGCAATAGGTGCTAAGCATCATAATTATTATTTAAAATAAAATATAATAAACTTTTTTCAAACACATATTTAATTAAAGAAAAATAATTCAAAATAGATTTCGTTTAATTTTAACTATCTGCATATTTCAAAATCAAAAAGGACAAATAGCAAAGTAAATTAATACTAAAGTCTCAATTTATTAATTCAATAATATATAAAATAATTTTATAAAGATAGAAATCAGCTAAATACATTTTTTCTGCCTTTTTATATTTTTATATTTTTTATTATAATAATGTATGTGAAACGCAATCTGGCAACATAAGCTTCGGAACATATTTTCGATATGTCACAAGTTAGTGTTATCGATTAGCGTTGAGATACACGAAAGCGATAAATGCAAGAGAGATGTAATTTCACGGAGGAAAGTGAAGAGGAGAAAGAGAGGTTGTGAGGTAGAGAGAGAGCGAGAATGAGGGAGAGAGAGAGAGAGAGAGTGGAGATTTAGGCGTGTAATTGGCTCAGCTGGTGTTGACGCGATCCTATCATCAATACCTCATCAGCCGCCCCCGGGAAACCTGTATCCCCCTGTCTCTTTCTCTTGCGCTCGCACACACTATCGCTCCTTCAGCCATTCGCCATCTCCCTTCGAGACCGACGCGAATACCAAGCAGCCGTTTCCTCCGAAGATGGAAACAGACAAAAGTTGGTCAACGACGCCTCTAGCCGCAAATAGCTTCCAAAGAGTCTCGACGGGAATATTTCGCTCATTTTAAAGGATACTCGAGGCTAAACTCTTTCGCAATATTCGACTATTCAGAAATGCTCTAGATAAAATAAAAAAAATGTTTTAATAATGTATGTGAAAAATAGTATAATAATATAAAATAATAAAGAGTATACAAAAAGATACAAGAAATTTTACTAAATTTTCTTATTGTTTAATTTCTATTCAAATGAAATTAATAATAACTATTATCTCTTATATTTTCTAATTTTCCTAAAAATGTAAAAAAAAAAAGACAGATTATGAAGAAATCGGGCTTTTTCGAGAACCAGGATGATCAGGCGACGAATAATGGATTTAATCAGGATGTCTCGATCGGATAACAATGGTGTCGCTCGAAAAAATTAACATTCGTCGGGTTGATTCGAAGGAGGAGAGAAATATCGCGGACAGATACAAGAGGATGCTTGAGACGAGAAGAAATATTCGACTATTCAGAAATACATGCTCTAGATAAAATAAAAAAAATGTTTTAATAATGTATGTGAAAAATAATATAATAATATAAAATAATACAAACTATATAAAAAGATACAAGAACTTTCAATAAATTTCCTTATTGTTTAATTTCTACTCAAATGAAATTAATAATAACTATTATCTCTATTTTCTAATTTTCCTAAAAATGTAAAAAAAGATAGATTGTGAAGAAATCGGGCTTTTTCGAAAACCCAGATGATCAGGCGACGGATAATGGATTTAATCAGGATGTCCCGACCGAATAACAATGGTGTCGCTCGAAAAAATTAACATTCGTCGGCGAGTTGATTCGAAGGAGGAGAGAAATATCGCGGACAGATATAAGATGAGGATGCTTGAGACGAGAAGAAATATTCGACTATTCAGAAATACATGCTCTAGATAAAATAAAAAAAATGTTTTAATAATGCGTGTGAAAAATAGTATAATAATGTATAAAATAATAGTATAAAATAATAAAAACTATATAAAAAGGTACAAGAAATTTTCCTAAATTTCCTTATTGTTTAATTTCTACTCAAATGAAATTAATAATAACTATTATCTCTATTTTCTAATTTTCCTAAAAATGTAAAGAAAGACATTGTGAAGAAATCGGGCTTTTTCGAGAACCCGGATGATCAGATGGATAATGGATTTAATTAGAACGTTCCGACCAGATAACAATGGTGTCGCTCGAAAAAATTAACATTCGTCGGCGTGTTGATTCGAAAGAGGAGAGAAATATCGCGGACAGATATAAGATGAGGATGCTTGAGACGAGAAGAAATATTCGACTATTCAGAAATACATGCTCTAGATAAAATTTAAAAAAATGTTTTAATAATGTATGTGAAAAATAATATAATAATATAAAATAATACAAATTATACAAAAAGATACAAGAAATTTTACTAAATTTTCTTATTGTTTAATTTCTACTCAAATGAAATTAATAATAACTATTATCTCTTATATTTTCTAATTTTCCTAAAAATGTAAAAAAAAAAAAACTGATTGTGAAGAAATCGGGCTTTTTCGAAAACCCGGATGATCAGGGGATAATGGATAATGGATTTAACCAGGACGTCTCGACCAGATAACAATGGTGTCGCTCGAAAAAATTAACATTCAGCGAGTTGATTCGAAGGAGGAGAGAAATATCGCGGACAGATATAAGACGAGGATGCTTGAGACGAGAAGAAAGTCGGCGGGGGATCAATCCTGGTGGTAGCGCGAGATGCTGGTACCCGGCGAGAGGACGCCAGTTAATCCTTAGACTTATGCCGCCGTAAGATGCTCAGATTTATATAGCTTAGCATGCCAGCGCGTATAGCTTAGTCCGCCCGCGCGTTACTACGTTATACCGATCATCCGCGAACGATTCAGCAACTGCGAGTGGCCGGGTGATTTTTCTCCGAACGCGAAGTAAACAAATTTCGATAAAAAGATATAAATGTAATAATAAATGGAGATATAAAATATAAGAGAGAGCTCTCGCCAAATATCAGGCCCAAACTGCGCTTCTCTAAACATTTATAAGTATTTTTTGACATTTATATTATCTACATATGTAAAATACTTCAAAAGAATTATATGCCAAAGGAATTTATTTATTTTTGCTCAGAATAAATTATGAAAAATAATTTTTAGTTTTAAATTTTCAATAAAAATATATAATTTTTTTCTAACAATTTTTTTGAAATATTCTATATATTACTTATGTAAATGAGATATAAAAATATGTCAAAAGATGCTTACATATTTAAAATAAAAGTAAGTTTACACAGAAAAAAAGAACATTCTTGTTTTGAAAATATCTTTAATTTCAACATGAAAAACTTGAAATGAGATTATATTGCGTTAACTGAAGAAAATTTGCTTGAATGAAGTCATTTTATATAGTTCAATCAAGAAAAATATATTCTTATTATTTAAGAATAATTTTCTTGAATGGAAAAGAAATAATGTTGGATAGAAAATAACATTTTTAAATCAAAAATTATAATTTTCTTCAAGTAGAATTAAATATTATATAGTCTTGAGATAACAATTATAATATTAAAATAAAATTATAATATTGTTAAAATTTAAGATTATTAAATTCTTCTAAGAAGATTATATATTCTTGCGTATATAGGAAACAATGAACACGTTAATTTAAGTATATAAGTGTTAATTTGACATTTAATTTTTTTTCGTGTATGTCTCACATTTGGCGAACTCTCTTCAATTTTATGCCTTTATTTTTATTACTACATTTATATCTTTTTATCAAAATTTGCTTTCTTTCTGCACTCATTTGAAGAAAAAAAATCATTCGGTTTTTCGAGATTGCCGAGATCATTCTCTGCAAACGAGATCTCGCAGTCAGCTCGAGCTTCAAGTGAACGTGCCATTAAACCTAGGATTTTCGCCAATTGCTACGAGATCCATCAAGCGAGGATAATTACCGAATCCTTCTCTTCCGATCGATTCTGAACTGACCGCGACGCGAAACTCGCGAGCGTGTTCCAGCCGTGACGACTTTATGGCGGTTTAATTATGGAAAATTAGCCGATCGAACGCGCTCGCTGCCGGAGGAAGCGATGTGATTGGATATTAGCAGTGCCGTGTTTGCGGCCTCTAACGCTCGATCCGCCATCATCATCGGCGACCGGCGGCATCATTGCCTTCATCATCGTCATCGGCGTCATCAACGCGCAAGCTACCCCAGTTTCCCACCTGGAAGAGGGACGATTAGGACGTACGACGAAACGCCCTAAGAAAAAGGGGAGAAGCAGAAACGTAATGTTGCGACGTAACGTTGAGTGATGTCGGCAAGGATAGTGTATTTTCTACGATACGCTCTCTTTATGGTGTTTTATTTTCCTTTTCCCTTTATGCCTTTATTTATTTGATACTTTCCAGAAATTGTCGAAAGTTATTCCTCCTCTTAATGAGATGATATTGTGTACTTAATAACTGTCATTCGGAAGAAATGATGCTACGTAACATCTATCTATCTACGAAACAAAATTTTCAATGTTAAAAAACTCGCTAGTAAATTAATTCAATAAATAATAATATGTAGAAACGACTCAAAACTAGCGCAAATTAATTCTTTATTATTCAAACGTACGACGTTCGATCATTTAATTGTGATCCTTTTCAAGTATTAATTTCAATAAGGATGGTCGATATTGTAGATAAAGAATGCAAGAAACTACACAGAAAAAAAGAACATTCTTGTTTTGAAAATATCTTTAATTTCAATATGAAAAACTTGAAATGAGATTATATTGCGTTAACTGAAGAAAATTTGCTTGAATGAAGTCATTTTATATAGTTCAATCAAGAAAAATATATTCTTATTATTTAAGAATAATTTTCTTGAATGGAAAAGAAATAATGTTACATAGAAAATAACACATTTTTAAATCAAAAATTATAATTTTGAAAATTTTTTATTATCAAGATAATTATATTGTATTCTTCAGATGACAATTATAATATTCAAATAAGATTATAATATTGTTAAAATTTAAGATTATTAAATTCTTCTAAGAAGATTATATATTCTTGCGTATATAGGAAACAATGAACACGTTAATTTAAGTATATAAAGTGTTAATTTGACACTTAATTTTTTCCGTGTAGCACGTTAGAAATTAATAGTTAAATTAATATTCAAATTTACCATCTTTTTTTATGTTTGAATAATAAAGAATTAATTTGAGCTAGTTTTGAGTCGTTTCTACAAATTATTATTTATATCTTTACGAAAGTTGTAACCTGTCTCTATAGTTGCTTTAAAACGAGTTTATCCAGATAAAAGCGCGTTATCAAAAATCGCGCAGCTTCTCCTAAACTGTTTGAAAAATATGATGACGAGATATCGAATAATAAAACGCGGGTGAAATTCCGTCGATCGAGAAACAGCGAGTCCCACGAGAATCGATGCGTCCGAGCGGGAGCCAATGCCTTTCTTCTCCTCTTTTCCTTTCTCAAAGGAATCTCATTTCGCAGGCTAGCCTCGTGCGCGATGTAGGATTTGCGGGCTTCGATTCGGACCTCGTCGACAGAAGGAGAGAAGCAAATCCGTGGGCATCAGAGAGCCCACTCTTGGCCGTGGACGAGGGAGGACGAGGGCGCGTCTTTGTCTTTCGGGGACGAGCCGCACGTACAATAAACTAAAGTCTCATCATCCGCGGGATTTGGCCGCGATAACACGGTCGTCGTCTCCCTCGGGGAGGTGGGCGGGAGGCCGGCAAGTGTCCGGCGGTCGTTTCTCGCCACCCCCGACAGAAATAATGATGGAACACGCGCGCGCAACTGACGACGATGAGAAGGAGAAGGAGAGAGCGATGGGAGCCGGTGGCGAAAGGACGACGAGTCGGGAGGGTCGAAAATAGGGAAGGGCCTGACCGCGGATCAACGGCCGAGCGCCTTTTAATTTAGACAAATCGTCCCGATTAGCATAACGGGATAAATTACGCTCGAGGACCGCCCGCGATATGGGGTGACGACGGACGGATGATCCATCGGTACGTCGGCGAGCGCGAACGGAATCGTTTTGCGACCACCCTTACAGCCGCCGACTTTCGAGCCGTCGCCCCGTGGTCGGCGCAATACGACTCTCCTAGTCGGAATATGGCTGTTTTTGCTTGCTTAGCCCGTCATCGCGGCTGGAAGCGCGATGGATTTATGCGAGAAACCTGTTCACTATCACAAATGTTTGTTCATCAATGCTTCTCGTTTAATAGATTTCCATTGGAAGTAAGGAAGAATTTCGATATTTTTGACACTGATATCTTTTTTTAATAATTTTATTAATATTCGGTTGACACCTCACTTTAATCCTTTGAATTCACGATAAAGACGAGAGAATATTAAATATATTTTCGTGCATTTTGGAAAAATATTTGCAGATTTCTAAAATATTCTATTTCAATTTTTCCTTTCAAGCAACACTTGTTCTTACGATTTGATGCAGAAACACAGGAAAATATATGTAAAATTCGCTTAGAAAAATGATAGCATTTATAATAAAAATTTTATAATAAAAAAATTAAAAATTATATCACACAGTAAAAAATTTTGTGTTAAATTTAACATATTTCATGTCCCAATTTATCCACTCTAATTTTAATGTTAATTTAACAGAAGGCAAGTATGTAAATAAATAACACAAATAACATGTTTAAAAATTAACACAAAAGTGTAACATTTAAATTTTATCTGGAAATAAAGTTTATGTTAAATTAACATATTTATAATGTTAAATTTAATTAAAAGAAAATGTTATTCTTACATTTTTATGATAAATAACGGAAGAGATATGTCGATTTAACATATGGAAACTGTTATAGAGAGAAAAAAATAACACAACTTATCTGTTCATTTTAACATATAACTTATTTCATCAAAAATTCGTGCATTTACATATTAATTGTGTTATTTTAACTCTTAGAAACGGTGAATATCAACGCAGAAATGTCAAAATAACACAACGATAATATGTTACATTAACATAAGAGTATGTTAAAAATTGAACACAAAAATTTTTACACGAGAAAATTTCAACAGAAATACAAAATGTTTTTTACCGTGCATATATTAAATAATATCTAGTGTGTAAGAAAGAAATTATTAACGTATAAAAAATGTTACATATACGATTTATATAAAAATAAATTAAAATTATTTTTGAAAAAAAAAATATATATATATTTTTAGAAAAATATATATATTTTTTCTAAATGTATACCAAAGAAACGTTTGAAAGGATTAATATATTCTATTTTACGCTCTCTCTACTATCTACTCGCTTCGCTCTTCTTACCTCTACTTTGCTTGCGAAGATTCGCGCTATTTCCGAGGCTATTGTCGCCGCTCGAAGTAATCTCTCGTCCAGGCGCGAACATAAAGTTTTACAGCCGGTCGATAAGATTTAGAAAGCCAACGGGGCCCGTCGGGGTCCGTCGATCGCGAGAGACAAGACGCGAGAGAGGAGCTGGCGGAGGGAACAGGAGGGCGAGGGGAGAAACAGAGACGCGTTCTCTGCGTTAAGAGATGCGAGCGTTGTTGTCACCGAGTTTACCGGGTCGATCGGGGGCCGGCCTTTTATTATCTTCGCCGAGTGCCGCTTAAGGCGATGCCTGGGAACGACCAGCGGGGCCTTAAAGAGCGGGTGCCTGCCCGACGCAAATAAACCGCGGTGAACGGGCGCGAAAGCTCGTGCGTGTACGCGTGTGCGTTGGCTTTTACACGCGAGCGGACGCGGGTAGGAGGGTCCGGAACGACCGAGGCCCACGGCGTTTTACGGCTTTTTGACGGACCACATCTCACGCCGACGAACGACAAGCCGGGCCCCGTTTGTGCTTAGCAACAAAGTTGCAAATTTGCATGCGTGCACGCACGCAACGAACCAGGCGAGCTCTTCTCCGCATCGACAGCGACGATTTAACGGGTGTTTCGCAGATAAATCGCGTTTCACGTTCCACTCGATGGAAATGAGCGGATAGCGGAGGAGAAACTTGTGGGAGCATTAATAAAATCGCGATAAGGATGCAGTATATTATGTGATTTAATTCTTTGAGAAAATTTTTATGTTTTTCTTCGTGAATTTTTATATTTGCATAATGTTTGATTAGAGTTTGAAGAAATAAAAAATAATTGACATTTAATAAATATTATTTAAAATGGAAAACTTTTATAAAAGAAAATTCAGAAAGTATTCTTTTTGTATTATTAACAGCTTATATTACTCGTTAACATTTTCCTTGATTTTAAAAATTACAGAAATTTTTTTCGATAAAAAAAGAAAGGACTTCTTAATTATATGATATACTTAGAGAATTATAATTTCTAATTTTGTAATAAAGTTAATTGTAGATACATTAAACACATATTTCGTTTTTCATATTTTATAGAATATAAAATTCTCTTTCAAAATATAAAATTTAAGTTCTTAAATATCTTGATGTTTATAATCTTAATAGTAATCTACTTTGAAATAATTTATGAACTTAGTATTATTTATAGAGCCAAATGTTATTAATCCGAGAAAAAAATACATCTGCAACTGACTTTTACAATCAGAAAATTTTAGAAATTTAAAATTAAACGGCCGATATAAATACAGTAACATTTAACTCAAAAACTCAGGATAACCGCATTTTTTCAATCGCATTCTTTTTTAAATAATCCCGAAATCTTGCACTTTTCTGGCCAGATAAAAGTCAATCTTCGCTCAAGAATCGGTAATAAAACGGAGTATGTGACAGGAGCTGTCAAACCTCCCCATCCTTTCATCCCGCTCATCGTTATTGCGAAAAATATCGTGGCGACGAAAGAGCTCGCTAACTAACTCGAAAGATAACGGGTGACCGCGCAAAATTCGCGCGCCGACGTTAATCGACGGCGATCAATTAAGATCCTGTCTGCCGCGGATTACGGTCGCGACACGCCTATCGTCGTCTCGCAGGACGACGAACGAGAGATCCTCTGGATATACGACTTGGCCCTCGAGGACTTTGAGGCCTATTTCGCGATAACGAGCGACGCGTAGACTCGCCTCCTTCAGTTTCGCGGTGTAAACCTCTCCTTACGAATTATTTATGAACCGTTTCGTGCGTATCGAGACGAGCGGCGCAGAAATCCCCGTCGAACGAAGGGACGAGTCTACCGTTAACACTCCCGCGATCAGCTCTCCGAGAGGAAAAAGACTAGTGTAACGTGCGAGTCGTGGAATTCAATCTTGCGTCGCTGTAAAACGCTTCGATTGCGCGAAATTGTGAGAGAAACTGACGGGATCCGAATGTAAATTCGCAGATATCGCGCGTGCAAAAGCTACCGAAGCTACGCCTGGAAATTGAATTCTTCATACGCGTAGAATTTCACGCATGTGCGAGAGGGCGACGTGATTTTACAGAGTCCTTACAAGGTGACAGGGAAATTTTTCGGGGACAAGATACTGTTTAGGCGCTTGGAGTGGATTAAAATTATTCGCGAAGAAATATTCGCGCATCACATGTGCAGCATTTTAATATATTGTACAATATTTACAAAGTATATATTGAGAAATTTTAATGTTAATAATAATATTAAGAGAAGGAAAGAGAATATTTTTTCACAAATATTTAAATTCGATATTTTAATATTTTCGATGATTAAAGATAGAATTTCACGCATGTGCGAGAGGGCGACGTGATTTTACAGAGTCCTTACAACGCGACAGGGGAAATTTTTCGGGGACAAGATACTGTTTAGGCGCTTGGAGTGGATTAAAATTATTCGCGAAGAAATATTCGCGCATCACATGTGCAGCATTTTAATATATTGTACAATATTTACAAAGTATATATTGAGAAATTTTAATGTTAATAATATCAAGATAAGGAAAGAGAGAGATTTTTTTCACAAATATTTAAATTCGATATTTTAATATTTTCGATGATTAAAGATAGAATTTCACGCATGTGCGAGAGGGCGACGTGATTTTACAGAGTCCTTACAAGGCGACAGGGAAATTTTTCGGGGGCAAGATACTGTTTAGGCGCTTGGAGTGGATTAAAATTATTCGCGAAGAAATATTCGCGCATCACATGTGCAGCATTTTAATATATTGTACAATATTTATAAAGTATATATTGAGAAATTTTAATGTTAATAATATCAAGAGAAGGAAAGAGAAGATTTTTTTTCACAAATATTTAAATTCGATATTTTAATATTTTCGATGATTAAAGATAGAATTTCACGCATGTGCGAGAGGGCGACGTGATTTACAGAGTGAAGGTGGCGAGGAAGGAACAAAGAAAAAAAACAAATAAAACGAGAGGCGACGTGATTTTACAGAGTCCTTACAACGCGACAGGGAAATTTTTCGGGGGCAAGATACTGTTTAGGCGCTTGGAGTGGATTAAAATTATTCGCGAAGAATATTCGCGCATCACATGTGCAGCATTTTAATATATTGTACAATATTTGCAAAGTATATATTGAGAAATTTTAATGTTAATAATAATATCAAGATAAGGAAAGAGAATATTTTTTTCACAAATATTTAAATTCGATATTTTAATATTTTCGATGATTAAAGATAGAATTTCACGCATGTGCGAGAGGGCGACGTGATTTTACAGAGTCCTTACAAGGCGACAGGGAAATTTTTCGGGGGCAAGATACTGTTTAGGCGCTTGGAGTGGATTAAAATTATTCGCGAAGAAATATTCGCGCATCACATGTGCAGCATTTTAATATATTGTACAATATTTATAAAGTATATATTGAGAAATTTTAATGTTAATAATAATATCAAGAGAAGGAAAGAGAGAGAATATTTTTTCACAAATATTTAAATTCGATATTTTAATATTTTCGATGATTAAAGATAGAATTTCACGCATGTGCGAGAGGGCGACGTGATTTTACAGAGTCCTTACAAGGCGACAGGGAAATTTTTCGGGGGCAAGATACTGTTTAGGCGCTTGGAGTGGATTAAAATTATTCGCGAAGAAATATTCGCGCATCACATGTGCAGCATTTAATATATTGTACAATATTTACAAAGTATATATTGAGAAATTTTAATGTTAATAATATCAAGAGAAGGAAAGAGAGAATATTTTTTCACAAATATTTAAATTCGATATTTTAATATTTTCGATGATTAAAGATAGAATTTCACGCATGTGCGAGAGGGCGACGTGATTTTACAGAGTCCTTACAACGCGACAGGGAAATTTTTCGGGGGGCAAGATACTGTTTAGGCGCTTGGAGTGGATTAAAATTATTCGCGAAGAAATATTCGCGCATCACATGTGCACATTTTAATATATTGTACAATATTTACAAAGTATATATTGAGAAATTTTAATGTTAATAATATCAAGAGAAGGAAAGAGAGAGAATATTTTTTCACAAATATTTAAATTCGATATTTTAATATTTTCGATGATTAAAGATAGAATTTCACGTATGTGCAAAAGGGCGACGTGATTTTACAGAGTCGTTACAACGCGACAGGGAAATTTTTCGGGGGTAAGATACTGTTTAGGCGCTTGGAGTGGATTAAAATTATTCGCGAAGAAATATTCGCGCATCACATGTGCAGCATTTTAATATATTGTACAATATTTGCAAAGTATATATTGGGAAATTTTAATGTTAATAATATCAAGAGAAAGAAAGAGAGAGAGAATATTTTTTCACAAATATTTAAATTCCATATTTTAATATTTTCGATGATTAAAATTATTTATTAAAAATTTAATCCTTCGGAGCATTCTTTTAAATAAACAAAATTTTGCAAATCTATTCATTTCTCGTTATCTTATATTTTTAATAGAAATGTTATTTTTCCCAAAATCGATTACGCTTTGAGATTTAATTCATTAACAAATTGAAATAAATATCGCCTTGTTTAGATAAATCCTGGCAAAATATTGATGACATTGTTGCAGTACGGCTTTGCAAAAATTTGAGGGAAACATTGTCGCGCGGTTGTGAGGGCATTAAGCGAAACCAGAGCCGTATAACGCCATAAGGCGAGGCGTTTAAATCGGAGCTTTACGATCGGTCGTTGAGGTTTCGGGCCAGTGATAAAAACGACACTTGAACTCGTAGCAGCAAACTTTCCGCTCTCATCACGATTATATGCTCCACGCACAGTTTGTCTTGACGAACAACTTTGAGCACGTCGGACAAAATGTTTTGATCCGAACAGCTGGCAATTAATCTGATTTATGAACACGTATTAAAGTCGCATTCTTTGCTTGTATATTCGCATTAAAATTGATTGAAACGTACGTCCTTGGTATTAGTTTATTCATTACGGCAAATTTTATTTTTTGCATTTTTATTTTATAAGATTTATATGAAATACATATAATATTTTGTTATAAAAAAATTTAAAGCGTCCATTTCAAAGATAAACTAACTAGAATATATTATTGACTTTGAAATGTCATCTTTAGACATCTGCTTATCAAATAAACATTTTGAGGAATTTAAATGGCTAAAAGAGGACATCTGGTATTATAATGACTAATTATATTCGTGTAATAAACTCGAAAATCAAGTCGCAATTAAATTCGCGTAGAATCTCGGCGTAGCTCGTCTAAATTGTGAAACATGCCGTCTATTGACGAGTCGCAAAAAGATCGAAGGATATCGAGCCGCCCGCCTTTTAACCGGGAAAGATCGGACTTCGGTCCGATCGATCGTTAAACCTCCCGGTTAATTGCCGTGTCAAACCAGTGCTGTAAACTTATACTGCCGACTTCTACTACTTCCCCGGGGCTCCCACTGATGCTCACTCGCGACAACACATTTGTAGGATTTGTAAAATTCTCAACATGTTCTGACAAAACATCAAGTGGAGTTCCCAATCCACTGTAATTTTTGCACATAAAACAAAGTGAAGAAACTATAGAGAATTGCAACTTGTTTGGCGTAAAATTATATTGCAAGATAATAAAAAATAATTATTAATCTTATCATCGTCATTTGAAATTAAAATATACAAAAAGAGGGAATATGCAAAGAACATTAAATTTTTTTAATCGTTAATAATATATTTTTCGTGATATGATTTCTCTTGAAAGGTATTCCTCTTTAATGCGATCTTTCCAATTTTCAATTTAATAAATTCTACTCATTAAAGATTCAATGTCCATTGTTATTTTATCTATATGATTAGACTTTCCATCTAATTTTCATCGGAAATATTAATTTCATATTAATGCAGACACCCATGTTTTACTAATAAAACGTCTTCCATGTGATCGATAATATCGATATTTAATATTTACGAAAAATATTCTAGAAAATGGTATTTTGTCGAAGCTGCTGGAACGCTTCGTCGTCGGACGTTAAAGTCTCCGCGGTGGCTTTCACGACGAAATCCTTCGCGCTAGACGCGAGGAGAGTCGTCTCGGGCCCCGCGGGTCCACTGCGACTTTTAAGAATCGTTAAGACCGGACTATAATCGCCGATTCAGAGAGAATGCTGTAAACTTATATTGCCAAGCTAATTCCTTCTGAGAGAGGGACTGGATCGTTTCGCGGCCGCGATGCATTACGATTTTGCAACTAACGATTCCGCGTCCATCTCCGCGGTGGATCTTGTAACATTTACAATCCGCGATACGAGTCTTTCGCCTCGCCGCTTCTCGACGACGATAAAATCCGCGCGTGCGTATGCGTTATACACAGGATACGCAGGATAGCAACTTTGTATTTTATTAACGCGAGCGTGTAAATCGCTCTCCGAAATAAAATGTGAACAGTTATAAACTGCGAGTTGAGGAGCAAATTTTTCTTAAGAGATTTAAAGTACTACTTTTTTAAAAAATATATAATAGTTATAAATTTATAATTTATATTTACGAAAATATAAAATTATTGTCTGTAAATAAAACGTAATTATAATATGAATGTAATAAATTTAAGAAATTTAACAAATTATTATTATACACTTCTTTTCGATTATATTAAAAAGAAAGAACTTAACTGTCAATCTAAGAAGAGAGAATGTTATAAACTTGATGGCCGAATTTCCGAAATACCAAATACTTGGAAAAATCTTTAAGCAAAAAATATATAATAGTTATAATTTATAATAATTTATAATTTATATTTACGAAAATATAAAATTATTGTCTGTAAATAAAACGTAATTATAATATGAATGTAATAAATTTAAGAAATTTAACAAATTATTATTATACACATTCTTTTCAATTATATTAAAAAGAAAGAACTTAACTGTCAATCTAAGAAGAGAGAATGTTATAAACTTGATGGCCGAATTTCCGAAATACCAAATACTTGGAAAAATCTTTAAGCAAAAATTTATAATAGTTATAATTTATAATAATTTATAATTTATATTTACGAAAATATAAAATTATTGTCTGTAAATAAAACGTAATTATAATACGAATGTAATAAATTTAAGAAATTTAACAAATTATTATTATACACATTCTTTTCGATTATATTAAAAAGAAAGAACTTAACTGTCAATCTAAGAAGAGAGAATGTTATAAACTTGATGGCCGAATTTCCGAAATACCAAATACTTGGAAAAATCTTTAAGCAAAAAATATATAATAGTTATAATTTATAATAATTTATAATTTATATTTACGAAAATATAAAATTATTGTATGTAAATAAAACATAATTATAATATGAATGTAATAAATTTAAGAAATTTAACAAATTATTATTATACACATTCTTTTCGATTATATTATATTAAAAAGAAAGAACTTAACTGTCAATCTAAAGAGAGAGAATGTTATAAACTTGATGGCCGAATTTCCGAAATAGCAAATACTTGGAAAAATCTTTAAGCAAAAAATATATAATAGTTATAATGTATAATTTATAATTTATATTTACGAAAATATAAAATCATTGTCTGTAAATAAAACGTAATTATAATATGAATGTAATAAATTTAAGAAATTTAACAAATTATTATTATACACATTCTTTTCGATTATATTAAAAAGAAAGAACTTAACTGTCAATCTAAGGAGAGAGAATGTTATAAACTTGATGGCCGAATTTCCGAAATACCAAATACTTGGAAAAATCTTTAAGCAAAAAATATATAATAGTTATAATGTATAATAATTTATAATTTATATTTACGAAAATATAAAATCATTGTCTGTAAATAAAACGTAATTATAATATGAATGTAATAAATTTAAGAAATTTAACAAATTATTATTATACACATTCTTTTCGATTATATTAAAAAGAAAGAACTTAACTGTCAATCTAAGGAGAGAGAATGTTATAAACTTGATGGCCGAATTTCCGAAATACCAAATACTTGGAAAAATCTTTAAGCACCCTATAATAACAAATATTGCGATAAAATACTTCAATAAATAAAATCCCCTCGCATCGTTATATAGCAAATGTGCGATTGTTCGTTCGGATTTTACGATCTACGATTCACGTTGGTAATGGCGCCAAACTTATTTCTGCGGTTGTAAGAGCCACTTCCTGCAGGGGTCCGCAGAAATGCGGGTATTGTGATGATCTGTTTGGAGAATTCGTACGACCAAGAAATAACAGCGACTTATGATAGCGGTTCGACAAGAGATCCGCTATGTAATCCTTGTAATAAGCTGCTGCGTACGAAATATCAATTTCTAATATCGTTCATTAATTATTTAATAATATAATCTCCTCTCCCTTTATGAATTTCTTTGAATGTGAAGTTTCCAAGTTTTTTTATAACTATTTTTAGAAATATTCAAACAAAAATTCAAACTGAAAAAATGAAAATGTGCAAATGAAAATCTATCGATTCTGTTTATTGAAAGTCATTTTTGAAAAAATTGGAGGCTAATGTGAAGTTGGTCCTCTTCAAAAGTTTTTTTTTTAATAACTTTTTTACTAAAAGTGTACAAACGAAAATAAAAAAAAAGTATTCCTGTGCAAACAATGTACGATTGAATCATGAAAACAAAATCAATTATTTCTAATTTGGGGAGCTATTTCACGCGTCTAAAGAAATAGTTTGGAATTATTTCTTTATCCACATTTATCCATATTTGTCCAAATAAAGCATCTCACAATTTTAAATTATATATCAACAAGCTCATCGCATGATAATCACTCCTTATATACGATTGAAGAAATGCGTTCATAAAAAACTCGAGAGTCAAAGACACGGTTTCACTCTTGAAAAGCCGCACGAAATTACAGATCCAATTATCGCGCATGGTGGAAGCGCGAATGCATAATTCAAACGCAAACGACGTCGGTTTTCGGTTTTATACCCTTTTAAAGGTTCGAGGGATCGGCTCCGTTTCCGAAGATCGCGACTTACGAAAGCCTAACGGATTTCAGGGAGTCAATTAAATTTCATCACGGAGAGAGATCCGATATGATTTAATCCCGCTCGTAAACCCAAAATTACCGTACGACAGATTCTGTCAATGAACGCTATCGAGATCTATTTGTGAACAAGCAACAGCCGCTGGTAAGATTATTTTGATTAAATAAAATTTTTTATAACTATTTTTTATATCCTGCCAAGAATAAACAATACATTCGTTAAAAGATTCATTCTTCATGTATTGCAATATTATAATTTTGTTGTGTAATATTATAATTTATATACAACTTTGTGTTTATATTCAGCCGTTGACGAAGTCTCTTACTGACAAAATTATTTTCTCTTAATGACAATAAAATGTATTCGTTATATAATTTTTTAAAAAATTTATAATGTGATGTTCTTACGCTTTATCAGACATTGTATACTTGTAGAAGGACCACAACCATATGGTCGAAACGTCGTATTAATAAAGTACTAATAATTTGGCTAGTTTTTTGGTCGTATTATATTATCTTTAACTGAGAAAAAATTTTTAATTTTCCACTAGCGATTTTTTAAAATATTTCAACCATATATTTATATTTTTTATATACAACTGATTAATATATAATAACGTAATCTTAATAGTTTCATAAATGTATGCAAGAGTTGAAAAAGAATGATAAATCTCAGCAATGTAAAGTAAATGAATCATGCGCAAAACATCTTTAAACAGACGCGTTACAGAAAGATATGTCGATACGTCAAAAAAGGGTGCCACTCTTGAGTGAGTGACAACGCGAACGAGGAGGGGGGGAGGGGGGGGGAGAAGAATGTCACAGACACTTTCGATGCAAACTACGGCTTCGGATCTGCGATCGGTTATTGAATCGTTAAGCCGCGTCGGAATAAAGAGATCCGCGAATGGAGAGATCGACCCTCGACCCGGGAAAAGCTCGCCTTGTATTTCTTCCTTCTTGCGAGTCGACGATGGACGTCGCCGACGACGGCGACGGAGGGACGCGATGGGGTGGGTGGCAAATAATATTTCGAGGCGCTAAAACGTTGTCAGAGCCCGCTGATCCCGGCTGACATTTGAATATCCAGGGGTCGGGGACTCGCATAAGGCGCGACAGAGATACCACCGCGACAATATTTATAAAGCTTCCGCGGATACGAGCCCCGATATATTTCCGCCGCACAGCTCACCGAGGCCGCGAATAAAATTAAATGGTACGTGCAATGTTGTTCGCGATATTGCTCGGCTGTGGTCATCCCGGCGACGAGTGTGCGTAGTATTATGAGTTTGCGGATGTTTATGGAACATGCGATCGATTTTTCTAACATGGTTGCGGTTCACGAACCCCTACATTCGAGGTATTTAATTGCGTATCGTGGAGGTAAACGAAAAGTCATTTGTTGAAAGAGAAAAGTATGCCAAAAATGCAAAAAATTATTGTTATAAGTAGGACATAATTCGTCCTGAAAATTCATATTGTGATATTTTATTTCATTAAAATATGATGAAATAATAATCTAATTTTTATTGAAAACAATCTTATGTTTATTACAATTATTTTATTATTATGTTTATTACAATTAAATAATATTATAACTCTCTCTTTCTCTCTGAATTAGTTTAAATAATATATTGAAAAATAAAAATTAGAGCGATCTCGAAAGTTTCATCTTCAAAGATCTAGTTTCAATCAGCTGTTGTTCAAGATCATCATTTTTTGTCGCTCGAATAATTTATTTTTATTTCAATATGTCAGCATCCTTCACTCCACATACTTCATCGAAACTTGCATGCAGTGCAATGATCGATATAACCGATTTGACTTATCATGCGGAAATCTCGGCCTCTTATGAATGACGCGGCAAAAAGCACCGGAGGGTTTAGTTCGAGGGCTTATGCGCCCGAGTCAGGGTGATTAGTGCGAGCATCGGATCGTGTTGCCCTTCGACAAGCCTCATCACGGTCGCACACCCCCGTCACGATCGCCATATCGCGTCGGTGCGCTGACCCGGCAGCTGGCTGTTGTCTAATCTTTCCTCAATTACGCGGGGTTGGATGTAAATCAAATCTGTAACGCGCTATAGATACTTTGATTATATTCGATTCGCAATAAATTCTGAATAAACGGTAGAGAAAATTAAAAATGCGACTACAAAATATAACAGAAATTTTATATACACTTTATATATATAATAAAGAATAAATAATTAAAAGCTTATAAGAGAATAAATTAATAATTATAATATATAAAGAATAAATAATAATAATCTGGAGAAGTAAAATAATTATGATGCAAGAATTTTAATTTAAAAAAACTTGAATTTATTTAATATTTATGATAAATATAAATAAATATATATTCAATATATATTTATTTATATTTATCATAAATAAAAATAAATATTCATACAGTTCAAGTTTTTTTAAATTAAAATTCTTGCATCATCTTGAATAAATATATATTCAATATATATTTATTTATATTTATCATAAATAAAAATAAATATTCATACAGTTCAAATTTTTTTAAATTAAAATTCTTGCATCATCTTGAATAAATATATATTCAATATATATTTATTTATATTTATCATAAATAAAAATAAATATTCATACAGTTCAAGTTTTTTTAAATTAAAATTCTTGCATCATAATTATTTTACTTCTCCAGATTATTATTTATTCTTTATATATTATAATTATTATTTATTCTTTTATAAGCTAATTATTTATTCTTTTAAGATGAAAAAACTCTAACATGTCAAAGATTTATAAAGTATTACAGTTGAAAAGAAGACAAATTTTGCTATAGCTTATATAATAAATTTGGTATGACTGTAATGATTTTAAACATTCATATACATCTAATTTTTAATACAAATTTGCATTTTACTTCAATGAGAAAATTAAAAATTAAAATTTAAAATTATTCAATTTTAATATACTCATTGTTTTATGTACATTTTGAAAGGATGTATAACTTCTTGGGGAAAAAAAAAAAAAAACAAGGATACGAGAGAGAATGAATTTCGTAGAATGCTGTTCCTTTAATTTCGGTAAAGACAGGATAGTACTCCATTACGAAGAGCAACGATGTAGGAAGGAGATCCGGCCGCAAAACAAGTTAACCTAATCCGGTTATCCAATTGATCGCCCTTCGAGGAGCTATTCTGCTAATTGTCTTTCCCTCCGAGAGCTTCCCTCCCCCCTTCCCGCCACTCGAGCGTGTCCCCGTTCCCTCGAAAACGATCATAGATCAACTCGAATTTACTTGCGCGCTTGGCCGCGGCGATTTACCTGCGGTGAACCGCCCTTTGCACGACGCAATAACATTAATTATAAACGGAGGTGGATGTTTTGATTTCATCGCGCGGCAATTAATTCGTAATCCGGATGCGGCGGTCCGGCCGCAGTGACATTATACGATTCGCTCGCACGAAAATATTAATGCATCGAAATACCGTTACGCGTAACTGGATTCGTCCTCCGACCATCCCCCGCGTACATCCTGATAGCGTTCGCGGTAACACGGTAACATTTCGAGGGTTGAAACTCGCTGACATTTTCGTTTCAAGATACAGAGCGACAAGAACATAGTTCATAGACGAAAATTGTCTACGCGGCGCCCCTCAAAAGTACTCTGCGTGTATAAATATCATTAAAACAATTCAATTATTATAATAATAATCAATTAAAACCGCGCAAATAATTTGCGCAATTTGCATATATTATAATTTTATTTATAAATAGACGGTTTAATTGTAACAGTTAAATCTCTAGTTAATTGATATCGGCTTTTATCCTTTATTTTTGCACAATTCATGGCGGTGAAAGATATCTATGGGAATGAAAAAAAACGAAAATACGGGAGAAAGAGGAAAAGACTCGGGCTCTATCGACCGGATGGCAGTTCGAAGACGCCTCCGAGGCGAAAACGTCGTCGGGGTCCGTCGTGGCGTGAAACGAAACCGAGGACGAAATCCGCTCAGGGGCGCGCCCTCCCCCTGCCCGTTCCCCTTCTTCCCTTGCTTAAGCAAGGGCAAGGGAATTCCTCTTTCTGGCGTTAGGCGAGCTTAAAAATACGCAATCTCGCAGCCCCGTCAAGCTGAAGAATTGAGATACACGTATCTCCCTCTCGCCCCTTTGATATCGTTTATCCATAATCATTTAATTTTCCCGTAGCGTCGCGACGACCTATCCACTACCGTTCTCCGGCAAGAATCTCTTCGCCAGGAAGTTCTTTAGAAGACACCCCCCCTCCCCCTCCCCCGCGGACCCCCTCTTCGGGCCGATTACGACTTTCCACTTCGCCTCGCCCGACTTCTTAGCTTCTTCTTGTGCTTTTCATCTAACAAGACGAGTTCGGCTTCGGTGGTAGCGGTCTCTTGCGAAATTGCGAAACTGGGGATAATTAAATGTCGTGGGGGGGGGGAGGGCGGTTCTCTCTCTCTTTCTCTCTCTCTCTCTCTCTTTCTCTCTTGAAACGATATTAACGAGGTGTAATGGCTGGTTAAATATTTCGCGGGGCCTTGCCTTTTCAAGGCACTCGATCGTAAATACAATTGCGGCAATGCGTACTACGTCAACGATTATTTATAACGGTGACGTAACATTTTGAATCGTCGAGCACTGATAAGTTGGCCTTTTACCGATTTTATGAGACATAAAATCACAAAAATCGACAAACTCTCTCTTTCTCTCTTTCTCGAATTTTTTCGTTAAATTCATATGTCGATTTTATCTAAAACTTTATTGCACGTTATTTGTTTTCTTTTACGGCGTCTTTTTATCTTATTAAATATCTCGATAATTGAAGAATAAAGTAAAAAGATTCTGAGAATAAATATTCGGAACTTTAATACACATTAGTTTCATGAGAAAATTTTACAATGATGATAAAATAATGACATAAAAAAATAAAATTTCGCTGCAATGTTATTCATTTGCGTATTTGCCTTTAATTTGAGGTAGCGTTCTCTTTTCCGATTTCTCCTTCGAGGAAATTTCATATTTGTTCACAAAGTGTAAATATCCCGATGTACAAAGAAATATGTCTTTTTCTATCATTTTGACAATTTACAGATATTACATATCAATCGCTAACGAATGACAAAGAATCTCGATAGCGATAAAGATTATTTGAAAGAGACAATTTTTATTTATTTTCAGAAATGACTGTTTTATAATCATATCTTCCTTTAAACCATTTATCATTTGTAATAAAAATGATAATCCATATTATTACGAAAAATGATTATCAATAATAATTTTAAATTGATACTTTTAAAAATAATATTTATAAGAATCAAACATAATTAATATTAAAGCAATAATAATATTTTAATCTTAAATAGCATATTCTTTATTTTATTATTCTTTATTCCTTATATAAATCATACGTAATATTAAAAATACACATTTTAAAGCATTCTGATATTTTTATATTTTAAAAATAAAAAAAAAAATTTAATCTTGAATTTAATTTTGAATTTTTTTTATTACAAATATATCGAGTGAAGCTTAATCACAAACAGAATGTAACGATGCAAATTCGGCAATGGCACAACATCTATATTGGCAGGAGAAGAATCATGGCTTTCGTGAAGATATGAGAATGACAGACGAACAAAAAAGGGACGAGATATCAAATCCGCTCGGCAGGACAGATATCTCATCCTCCTTAAAATACGCTCCACGATATATGTATTATCATTATTATTATATATTTTATGCATCCTTTTTAGCGCGAATAAAATAATATCTCATATATAACATTTACTTTCCTTCCTTTATAATCTCAAAATAATTCACATCGATCCGAAGAAATAATGAAATCCGTCTGTTGAAAAATTGGCTTAAACCAAATTCGAAGATCAACGAAACAAACGAAAATATTTGAACGAATCTTTTTTTTTTTTTTCCAGCATTCAAGATCCGCCTAACGAACGTTAGCTGGCCGCTTACGAGAGTCGACGGATATAATGATCGATCGCAATTTCCAGCATTCGTATGCGACAAAGCCAGTGCGTCGGGTGGATTAAATAAATTCCATAATACTCTCCACTTCGATCCCGGTGAATAATACGCGCGCGCACTCTCACTCGCTCTGTCGTATTTATTTACTAGGACTCGCGCGCGCGCGTGTGTGTGTGTGTGCGTGGGCGTCCTCGCACGCACACATACGCGCACGAATTTATAAAGCTATCACGTGCATCGCCGTGTCGATCATCGCTCGTATCGCAAGTGCCCGTCGCGCGATGTGGCCGCCGCTTAACAACTGAAAACTCCCAATTTCGCGTCATAAATTACTTCGTCGCCGACATCAAAGATGACATGATTTATCATTTCGCGAATTAATTCGCCGATTTAATTTTTTGCCGTCTACTCGAAAAAATTTGCCAATAATCATCGAATAAATTTCGCTCCGATTGAATGTTTGATTGCATTTTTATCCGATGCAAAACTCCTCTGTATTTTACATCGACGTATTTTTTTTCCAGCGTTCTTACAGTCGACATCAATTTCTATATTTCGTGTCAAAGGATATCAGGAAGTCCTGCGATCGATGATTCTCGATATAATAAGGGAGTACCTGTCAATTTAACGCGATTTTTCAGAGCATTGGATGAAAATTTGAGTAACAACGTCCTTTCGCGTGCGATTTTTTCCTCTCGTTATGTTAAAAAAAAAAGAGATTTCTGCAACTGCACAAATATGTTTTGTCGCGTTATACACTCTATGGCGTAAAAAACACAATTCACAATATTATTAACTTCTGCTTACTTTTTATATTGTTTTCTTTGTCTAACAGTATAAAAATCAAACTTCAGTTTAATTAAAAATAATTATTGCCAAATTTACTTTCATGAGCTTCTTCAATTGACAATTAAATTTCTCCGCCATTATTATTCTCGAGGTTAATCAGGCAATTGTGCAAGAAATTGGACGGAGTCGGATATATTCGCGTGATCCTTTGCGAAGAACACGTGTCTCTCGAGGAGAAACTTGGCAACGCAATAAAGACTCGCGCGAGGGATGAACTTTCGATGACGAGGTTGTTCCCGCAAGAGCTCGGCATCATCGCGACGATACCCCATACGAAAGGCCCCGAGCGAGGGAGTGATTTAAGCGGCACGCTAACGTAGTAACTTCCTAAACGTGCACAGATGCGGTAAATCGACGGAACTTGTGCGGGCGGATCGTAAGAGCGCTGGTCGTATCTTTGTCCTTCTTGCTCCTTGTCGATCTCGCCATCAGCACAAAACGTTAGACATTATAAAACCATTGTTATACGCTGATCAAAAACAAACTGTTCCGAGTGTGCTTGTAAAATTTTAATAAGTGACAATTTTTGAATTTAAAAAAAACTTTGTTATATTATATATTAAATTATATATTATATATTTTACATTTAAACATATCTTTATCATACTGGAAAAAAGCACATTTTAAATTAAATCTCGAATTAAATTAGATTGTTAAGACAGATTTTAAATTAAATAATAAATTAAATAATCTTCTTATGTCGATTAGTCAAAGCTTCCTCTTTTATGATTTATTTAAAAATATAGTAAAGTTTGTTTGTGTCAAAAAATCTATATCATATTTAAAAGAAAAGAAAGTATGTTTTAAAACGTATAAATTGAATCTCAGATTAAGTTTGATCGTTAAAATAGATTCTTGATAGATTAAATAATAATCTTTTTACACCGATCAGTCAAAGCTTTCTTCTGTGATTTATATAGTAAAATTATGTTTTAAAAATTCTACAAATTTTATAATTAATTAATTTAGTTAAAAATACTTAAAATTTCTTTCATCTCTTAAATTACATATTTTTCGCGTAAAAGAAAAGATGACTTGTTTTTTATAATCAAGACACATGAGAGAATAAGAGAATCTTTTCTAATAAAATACAAGACGGATAAGTGCTGTAGAAATTCTTTTCATTTTAATAATCCACCGGTTTTCAATTTGTATATAGTGCAAATTTATTAAACACTATTGTTAAATATTATGCGCTCGCAAAATCCGCCAGTCTCGAAAGTTTTAATTCGAGGAGAACGCGATTTATTCATCGAATTATACGCTTCGAGCGATATAATTCGTTGAAGCAACGGATCCGTATATAAAGCGGTTTTCGTTAATTACTAATAATATTCAGACACCAGTAGGAGAAGAAAGAGACGAAAGGAAGGGTCGGGGAGGGATGGGACGGTGGTCGATATTGTAAAACGTACATGAGGCGAGGGTTGGCGAAACCGAGACGGAAGAAACAGCTCGCTCCGACGCGCTGCATTTGCATAGGCAAACAGACGGCCGCGGGATCGCTATGGTTGGCAAGAAAAATGAATAAAATTATGAAAAAGAAGGGAAAATTTCGAGTGGAGATGCAGAAGAGCAACGGAGCAGCGGGGAGAGGGGACAGGGAGGCCGCACTGTCAGTTGTCTGACAGCAGGGGGATGAAACGTGGCGGAAGAACGAGCATACGAGAGGGGCTTTGCTGTGCGATTTTCGCGCGAAGGGTGCAAATCGTCGGCGAGAAAATTCCGCGGCTCCTTTTTCTCCGTTGCTCCTCCTCGCGAACGGATCATTCTCGTCTACGTGTGTTGTTGCCGGGAGAAAACTTGATCGCGCATGAAAACTATAAGGGAAGAAACGCAATTGCACGATGTCAATGTCGTTGTATTGTCAGTTAAAATATCTCGAAGGAGAAGGCAAGCAATGCCGCGAGCAAAAGAGCAGGTATCTCATATTTCCTTCTATATCTTGCTGTTTTCAAATCACAAATTGTTTCAATAATTAGAATTATTATTGACATTTGGAGTGACGTTGTAATAAGAGTGTTAAATATTTTGATGACATTCACAGAAAATACATGGCAAAATTGATACTTCCCATGGAAATGAATAATACTTCATGCAAGCAATGTATGTCAAACGTCAATATCACCCATCAAAATATTTTTTCCAAATTTTTTTATACATATAATATTTACAATAAAATATAAAACTTAAATTTAAATTCTCTCATTCATGACAGACGACAAGTGTGCAGCGTCGAATAAGCAGAAATTTCCTTTATAGCGTGTCCAAAGTGCAATTTTGTGCGTGTTTTTTTTTTTTCTTTCGGTTGATCACTCGCGAAGGGTCCCGCGAGAAAAAAGGAAATAAACAGAATTGGAACAACGGGGTTCGAGCATCGGATGACAATAATTAAGTCCATGTAAATCCATGTAAATGGTCAGGAACGCGTAGCGCGGGCAAACATGATTGAATCTACATCGGCGACGAGAGGCGAGTTATTGAATTTCCGATTAATTCTACGTAAACGTATGCTCCTCGACGGTTTTATTCGCGTGGTCGTTCGAGCGCGAGCGAACTTGAACTCGGTCGCGCAATAAATGCTCGCCCCGTGACCAGCGACCAGCAACAATGTTACTATACGAGGTATGCCGGCTTCAATATTTATAAAAAATCAAACGAAAAAGCCAATATACACACAGCGCCGATTCGATATCTTGTTGCTGACGAAACTCGCGTGGCAGAGGTGCAAAAGGTAGCTTGAATCGTTGAACGGGCTTTTCGGATTCGGGGTTTTAGAAGAGAAAGAGATAGAGAGAGAAAGAGAGAGAAAAAGAGAGAGAGAGAGAGCGCATGAGGGATGATGGGATGAGAGAGAAAGGGGTGGAGAAGCACCATACGGACGAGCCATTTAAACTTCTCACCCCCGAAACTACACGCTTGTCCGCATTCTGACTTATACCAGGCATCGCTCATCCCGTCGTCGAGCACCCTTCCTCACCCCTTCTCCTCTTCTCTCTCTTCGTCGTCCTTTCTCTCGTACTCTCGCTATTATACAGGTTTGATACCCGACTTTAACCCTCCTCAACGGATTGGCGTGCGTCTTGATCTCCTCGGAAAACACGTCAATCTCCATGGATCAAATTGAATCTCGATGGGATCCCATCGATTGCACGGGGAAGGTGAAGACGAGCTACAGATCCGCATAATGTTGCTCGATTTGAAAAGATAATCCGTCAAAATTGGATAATTCTTGGAGAAACCGAATGTAATTTCTTCGGAATATCGCACTGAGAAAAAATCTGGTTGCATTAATTAGAATTCTGGTAGATTTAACTAGTATGTCTGTTGAAAAATGGATGAACCAGAATTCTTGTAGGAATTATCAGATGAATCTGATTAATTTCTTCCTGTTAAATTTACCAAATTTTCTGGTTAATAATACTAAACTCGCCAGCACCAAGTCGTCTAAAATTTTTTCCATCTAATCTCAAAAGTCTGTTTAATATTCTGAATTCCAACAAGATTATTGGATAAATTCAATTCAGATTATTGAATCAATTATTTTAAATTCAGTTTGTTAGAAATTAAACTGAGAACAGTGATGCAAGAAGAGGATGCAGCTCAAACACACACAATCAGAGAGCAGCGTCCTCTTTCTGGCACTACTGCTCGTAAGAGAAAAAAAATATACTTTGGATTTAATGTTAATACTACACAGAAAAAAAAAACATTCTTATTTTGAAAATATTTATTTAGTTTTAACATGGAAATCTTGAAATGAGATTATATTGCGTTAATTTAAGAAAAATATAATTGTTTGAATAATTGCTTACTTGAATGAAGCCATTTTATATAGTTCAATCGAGAAAAATATATTCTTATGATTTAAGATTTAATTTTCTTGAATGGAAAAGAAACAATGTTGGACAGAAAATAACATTTTTAAATCAAAGATTATAATTTTCTTAAAGTAGAATTAAATAATTATATATTCTTGAGGTGACAATTACAATATTAAAATAAGACATAATATTGTTAAAATTTAAAATTATTAAATTCTTCTAAGAAGATTAGAAATTGTTGCGTATATATGAAACAATGAACGCGTTAATTTAAGTATATAAGTTTTGATTTGACATTTCTTTTTTTTCTGTGTAGTTCTTTACATACATTTCATGGCAAATACTGAATACGAGTTAAGTTAAGAGTGGCAAGCAAAGAAATTAATGTAACAAGAAATGTTATAGATCCAACCAGAAAATACTAATCTTATAATAAAATCTATTAAACGTTCAAATTATTAAAAAATCGAGACTTATCATGATAACTAGAAATTCTTGTTTGATTTAATCAAAATACCTACAATCATATACGTTTTGTTGGTACAATCAAACGATTTTTCTCAGTGCGCGCATAATTTTTAATCCATCGAATATAAACATCGCAACAAGATTTTTCACGTGCACTCGCATTTACATACATTCAAATAATGAATCGCAGAATATAACGAAGCGTATCGTTGTCCGATGCAGCCGCGTAAAAATCGCGTATTGTTTCACGGTTTTTGCAAATTAGCGCGCGCGTGTCTACGAAATTAGCCGGGGGCTTTTCGAGCAAGGCGCCGTATAAAAACGACATGAATAATTTTTCCGATGTTTTTACACGACGAGCACAGTAATTTCGCGCTCGCGAAATCGGCGTTTATCCCGCGTATATTTCACGCGATATCCCCCCCCGGGGGGGTGGCCGGCCGAATATTATCCGTAATTAATGGACGAGACAAGAGCGCGGATCAACGTCGAGTTTCGATCGCGTTCTTTAAATCGCGTATCGCGGCGAATCCTCGACTTTCCGCGACGATTTTCAAAAATATCAAACGCCTGACGCGCGTCAAAAGCCCCCGCAAATATATGTATTCCAGGGCATTAAGCGCGCGGATTTATAACGTCGGTTATTACGCAAATAATTGTAGACGACATAAATGACTTACGCGGAGGCCGCAATTTTCCATCGCGGTAACGCGATAACGATAATGAGAGCGCGGTCAAATTTTAATCGTGCAATTACGCGTGGATTCATACGTTTATTTCTACCCGCCGATGCGATTTTACACGCCAGTCCGCGTTATTTATTTTTCGCATCATATTTACAGGGATTCGCGTAATCTGCACCTCTGGGAGATGACGTCCCGTGAGGAACAGATGCAGGGCAAAAACTAGCGTTACAACTAGAATCTACACTGAGGAAAAAATTATCTTGAAATAAAAAAATTTTAGTTAACTCAAGAAAGCTATTTATTCGATGGATACTAATCACGTATTTACTTGTATTCAAAACGTCTGTTTGTTTAAGTTAAGTATTTATTTATACAAATGTTTAAAAAAATATATATGCTTAAATATATAATTTTTAATTAAATATTTTTATTTTAATTTTACAAAATATTTATTAAAATGCATTTTTTATTCCCAAAAATTTTAAATTTTTTAATTTCAAAAAATAATATATTTAATTTAATAAATTATAGTATATATTTTACGAAAATAGTATTTAAATATAAAAAATATATAAATGAAAATAATGTACTTAATATAACATGCATATTTAATTAAAATTAAATACTTTTGCTTAAATGAAATAAACGATTCCTTGCATTTAAAGCAAAAGTTTCAAGAAAACAAATTTATTTGATTTAAAAAAATTTTTCCCTCAGTGTAATTCAATAAACAGAAAGAATATTTAGAAGAATTGCTAAATTCTTCTAAATTAATATAATTCTTATAAAATATCTATTCTGAAATAATAATATATGCTTGCTAAATATATAAAAATAATAACACAAAAGCAACATAATCCCGTATTTTTTGTTTCAAAAAAGAAAGTTTTCTTCTTTTGTAAAGATTTCTTTAAATTATTATAATATTCTGCTCTATCAGAAAAAAATATTATCTATGAAATTTAGAAACTTGATATATACATATGATACACACATATCGCAAATGTCAAGTAGGTAAATAAAATAAGATGCAATTATTATATTTATCAGCTCGATATTATTTAACTCGAGTTTCTATTTTCCGCGCGTTCTGGGCAGTCCGCAGTTCGACATGGACATTCGCCGCTGAAAATCCGCGATATGAATAGGTCCTCGTCGATGGGAAAACGGGAGAGAGCGGCCGGATTACCCGACAGGAATATCATTTTATTTGATGTTGAACTCATTCCGGAATACATTTGTTATTAATTAATAAAAGCCAGTGGTCGCCCCACACAGAGCTATCAGATTTAAAGCAAGCTCTCGACACTGCCTCTTTCCCACTCACTCTCTCTCTCTCTCTCTCTCTCTCCCCTTTTTCTCTTTCCATCTCTCTATCTGTCTCCCGGTAACCAAACTCTGCTCCTATGCAAGCGCGAACGTTGATTGACCCACGAATGATCGTCCAAACGTAAACGGCTCGACTGCTCATTTCCCGCTCGCAGTGGAAAATACGAATTTTCTCGAGTCACGCTAATTTCCGATTGCGCTCTTTCCTGCTGCAGAATTTTTCCGATCCACCCCAAGTTAATGACTCCTATATGTCCGTATTTAATAATTGATATTTCATCATATATCAAAGCAAGATCTTTATTTACACACACATTTCATAGTAAAATTGAATACAAATTCCATACATCAATTCCATACATACATGTAGTTAAAGTACTTAAAAGTTTAATATATAGCTTTACTTTAAATTCCCCTATAATAAAAAAATACCGACGGAAAAAAATATACTTTTAAAATTTATATAAAATTTTGAAACACGAGAGAGAGAGAGAGAGAGAGAGACAAAGAGATAGAGAGAAAGAGAGATGTGCCGTCGTGATGAGTGACAGATAGAAAAATGCGAGCCGTGTAAAAACGACAGGAGGATACATTAATATTTCATGTTTATTCGTATTAGCCGCTTTTATGAAGATTAACTGCATTTGTATTTTATGTGTGCAAAGATACAATAATGCGCGATCTTTCTGGCGGGCATACAGCTGAGCGAGATATCCGTTATATATATTGGAAAAAAAATATTATGACAATTTAGCGTCATGACAACGATATGTGTTTTTTCTCGTTCCAACCTGGGATTTTTTTTTTTGCGATTTAACATATATTTCACACTTTGCAACAGCGAGGTTTAGACATCCCACGTACCAATTCTGCTGATTATTGTTTCGCGTATTTCATCGAATATCGCACATGAATATTTTCACAATCTCACTATCATAGTTTATCGCTATAATACAATTGTAGCAATGCGAACATTAAATCCAATCACGGAAAATATTATCAAAATAATTTGCAGAAGTTTAATTAAATAACCATTTTAATAAATTAAATTTTACTTATTTAATTTCATCCATTAATGTTATTTAATTTTGAAATACAAAACGCACAAGACTCATTGTTACCAATTAATGCACTTTGAGAAAACTTTAAACGACCAATTAATTACAAATAAATTGTAATAAGAATAAATCTCCTTCTTTAAATTCAATCGATTCTCTCATCACGCCGTTCAATATAAACGTGTAATAATTTTCTCAGAGATTAAAGAGCAAAGATTCACAGAGATGAAAAAGACAAAGATCTTTTTTCACAGATTTCGTTTTCAAACGCGAAAAAAAAAATGGGGGAAAAAAGGAGATAAATAAATTCCAGGCGCGATGAACGAAATTACAGGATAACAACCGCATCATCAATCTTACAATCCGTCTCAAACGAATTCCATTTCCGTGGACTCGCGCGCGATTGCAGCTCGTTCGCTCGCTCGCTCGGGTCGCGTTCGTCCCAATCACATTAAAAATCCCACCTTGTTAAATGGCGAACGACGTAACATCGTTACAAGGTTTTCCATACGGTGGCGGAATATCGAAATCGCGTTTCGGCGCGTTGCGACCGGCGATTGATACGCGCGGCGAGTGAAGTAAAAAACAAATCGCCCAACACCCCCACGCACGATGGAGCGAAGGGGAGAGAGAGAGAGAGAAGGAGAGAGCGCAAGGACAGAGAGGGACGGAAGGGTCGCTTCGACACGGGACACGTTCGTAGAATCCGAAAGGGACGACGAAAGCGGCACGTACAGGGATATCCGCGCACGCAACTCGCATCGGTCCATAACCGTTTCAGAATAACGTTGTCAATTGAAATATCCGTCCGAAACGACCGCGGCGGCTGTAATTTAACCCCGCGCTGGATTATATTTCGACGAAAGCTTTTGCCGAAAGTATCGAGTGCGAGCGGCCCCGTCACACCTGCCCTCCGGGCTAGGTGCGAATTTCAAATGTCGAAAATCTGATACATGCGGGCGCGCATCATCGCGGATAATATCGAGACCGTTGACGGCGACGGTGACTGTCGGAAGAGTCATGATTCGGTGCGCGCCGCATCAAAGCGGAAAATTCGAGCTGGGAGAGCCCGATACGAGTGACACTCGGCGGGGGTGGGATCATGCGATCGCTGATATTTATTGCGCGCGAAAACGCGAATAATGATGAGCGATCGTGGAACAGAGGCAAAGGATCGGATAATGTACAGATGTGGCAGTGCTACTTGTTTTCAAGAGAAAACTCGCTCGCTTGCTGGGATGATTAAATATTTCATTATGGAAAATACAAGTTGAAGAGATATTAAGGATATAGGATGTATTCAGGAATTTATGCGGAGATGTAAAGAGATTAATGATAGGAGAAAATAAATGCTAGAAAAGATTATGAGAGTTGTGAAATTATTCAACGAATATATATTTTATAATGCTAATTAATTATATTCGTTTATATACTAATGTTCTGAAATGTGAGATTTAATTTAAAATAGTATATATTCTGTTAAATAAAAGATTTTCTCTCGAGCCTACACGCAAATGTTGTTTCTATTTACGTATGGAGACACTCTAGAAATAGAATAGTGAGTTAACCCATTCTGTCCCCCTCGGAAAAGCTGGAACTTATTTTCGGTGATTTAGGGAAACGAGAATAATGCGACAAGATGTTCGAAAAATGTGAAGACGGCTTTGTCTATTAACGTCGTCGTAAAAATAATTGAGCGAAATAAATTACGATAATTTATTTCGCTCCCGGAAAACCTGAAAAATTACAATTAAAATTATAAAAGACCGAATCCTATCAGACAATCTAACTAATGACTTCAAATTTCAAATGAGCGAATGTTATATTTGCGTTTGATTGTTATTATTCGCTGGTCCCACATTTTTCTGGGAGAAATTTCCCTTCAGTCGCTTTTCTGGGGTTACGAGCGCATCTCGTAAAATCTTGCGAGAACGAGAAAAAATGGAAAGAGGCATCGAGAACTCTCGCGGGATGTGGCACGAGGGTGTCGCGAGGGTTGCTGCATCCTATCGAGGATGAGATCGCGTAAGAGTTTGCATAGCGATGTACAACACCGATGAGAAACCAGGGGAATAGAGAAGGAGCGAGTTGGATGGATGCTTTCCGCTAAAAGCGAGAAACGAGCCGACAAATACAAATTTCTCGTCTTTTTCCGGCAGTCGAGTTACGGGGTGTTAAGCCGCCTTTACGCGGCGCATTTTAAACCTCTTTGCATATCCTCGCTTTTCACGGAAGAGCGTGATAAAGAGCAACTTCTCGATTGTTCACGAAAAGATATTTCCAAGAAGTCCTTCTTTTTGGATTCTGTGTCTTCAATCGTTAAGCAAAGGCAAGCTAAAAATGCGAAATTAATCAAACAAATATTCTTTATAATTTATATAAGATTGAATTTATTACACATGTAATTAACAAAGTCTAATTTTTAATCCCATCGTAAAAAGAACAAGGAAATTAAAGGAAGTCGAGTTTCCGATTTAATTACTTCAAGAAAAAATAAAACAAATTTTAATTTATACATGTGTGATTATTGCAATCAATCAGATAGCATGAAAAGAAAATTAAATATTACTTGAAATTTATCAAGTTTATCTAATTTATCTAAATTAATTTTAACTAATTATCTAAATTAATTTGCAATTATTATCGACGTAGAGTATTTACTTAAATAACCATTTTTTTCTTCTTTGATTTACTGATGTAAAAAAAAAAAAAGGAAATAAATTGTAAACAAAGAAACGCGAGATCTTTATATACGTAAACTACTGAAATTTGGCAGCGTTTTTCTCGAAAAAAAAGCAATGCAAATATTTTCCGAACCAACGCCGACCGATCGCATTGTAATCCAAATATTACATGGACGTCATATTTTCATTTTTATATTTGGCTACACAGAGTGAGAAGCCGCGCTCTCTCGCATCGCGAGCTCGCTGCTCGCCGGGCGAAATGTAAAATTCGGTCGCGGAACACGTGCTACCTTTTTCTGCCTCGTGACGCGCGCGATATGACGTACCTAACTCCACTGAGAGGATTATTTCTCCATGAAAAACTGATAGGCGCCGTATTAATCGTATACGCTCTGTACGCATGGCTATTACATAACGACTCGCTCTCTCCCAAGCTCTAAAATATACGCGAGTATACACTGGTTAGGTTGCTGAAATTACGAGATCGTCGACGCGTTAACGCCGGCTCTTCAAAATCTCGCATTTTTTTCATTAAAAATAATAACAGTAAACGGAGAATCAGACGTTATAGAAAAACGCATCAAACAACGAATTAAAATTACATCGACGACATCCGAATTTTGTTTCAGGAATGTTTAAATTTGTCAAGCTCTATCGATATTTGTATTCGATTTTAATTATTAATTTTATTACTACATACATTTTTTCCCCAAAAGAATATGGTTGTTTATTCCACTTTTAATGTTTAAATATTTTTTAATGTAACATATTACACTTTTATGTTTTAATTGAGATTTAAAGTTTCAATATCGAAAAAATTTATAATTTTCCTATATAAAATTACTTGCAATATTAAGAGAAATCATGTAATAACCAATATGATGTTGAATTTCGTATGAGTTTGAGCCACCCATTAATTAATCACATGGATCACATTATGCATAATATAATACAGTATTATAACATATTTTTAGAATAATATAAAATAATATAGAAATATCAATAAAATATTAGTAACATGAGAAAAATATTTTCCCTTTTATTCATTATTACTCCAATTTTCATCAATGTACATGTATTGTCAAATTTCAGCGAAATTCCTAATTCGAAAAATTTGTACTTTATTGCGCATATATCTAATATATTATACCATAAACATTAATAATTTATTTAAAAAAAAATTGATAAAACTCGATTGGAAATAATAAAATTGAAAAAGTAATCGAATATTCGCGAGAATTTTTTTTCAAACGCAACAAACGTTTATTATGAACGTTTGTTCGCAATGAAATTTATTTCCATCATCACTACAGAGGAATCTCGCTAATGATTCGCGTTTTACATTCTCACCGTTAATATTTTATTTTAATAGGCGCGGAATGGAAAAATGGATGGCTCAAACATTAAACTCGTACGATATTCAACATCACTATTGGTTATTACATCGAACGTAATTACGACATTATATTATTAATTATCGTGTTAAATGTACCGTCTGTACAATCATTATTGTTTCTGCTTTTCTGCAACGTCGAATGTTTATCATGTTACCAGAATTCTTTTCTGTCGACAATTTTCTCGTAGATTCAGAAAATGCATTGAGAATTAAAAGTGCAAAGAAAAAATGTTTAGAATTCGTGGAAATATATTTTTACTACGTCATTAATTAATTCAAAATTTGAATTTAAGGTTTGATTATGAAAATATATCATCACGCAAATTTTGGTTTTATCACTAATAAAAAATTATACGTTTTCAAAATTTGAGATTTGTCATTACATAAAAAATACAGATTAAAAATGCAATAACAAATCAAAAGTACAGATTAAAAATGCAATAACGTAAACGATTTTACAAATCTTTCGCAACGATCGCAAGATCATTACTGATGTTGTCGTGATATGTTACGATGTGTTTAAAAATGTATCATGCGGTATTGCTAGCATTTTGCTTGGCAAGCGTTAATCCAAGAGTCAGTTGCGTCCTGAATGCTTCAATACTAAAATCGACATTCGAGATAAACTGCCAGGGAACGGCGCGTTATCATCAGGTGTTACCTGGCCGGCCATTAGCGACAAATTGACAGGCAAACACGGAATTGATTTTAGCACCGCAAAACTCGGTTTCCGCGGTGTCTCGCCACTCACACTTAACCGTTCGCCGTTCGTTCGATTTCCGCGAGCTTTCGGGGAGAGAGAGGGCCACGACGTAATAAATCGATGTAAACGTCGATAGGGTTGAAGAGGAGACAAGTCTGGCGATTGAAAATCACCGAGAATAATTCAGATTGCACAAATGAGAACGCGAGAGAGAGGGAGAGAAAAGAATTTTTCTACTCACTTTGCTAAACAAACAAAAATACAAGGTAAATAAAAATCTAATTTAATTGTACCATAATTAAAAGTCAATACCAAAAGTAATAATAATATATAAAACGATCTTAATCAATTATAATACGTATATTATGTTTGCTAGATTTGAAAAATGTTCTCTCAAAAACAAAAACCATGAAAAATCCTTTGTTATTTAAACTATTAATAATCGAATAAAAGAGCCGCGATAAAAAATACTCTCGACACAACCCTCCGGTCTTATCCCCTTCTGCCGAGAAGGAAGATGACGAAAATCGCGAAATTTACGCAGGTTGCGTTCTTTCGGAGGCACAATGGCCGAATGATTTACGCGGATATAAATACACCGATTGCGCGAGATGCCTTTCTATTTTCCTTTCCTTTTTTTTCTCTTTCCGAGCCGGCCGCGGATATCCCGCGCCGACGGTCACAAAGAAGCAGGGTGGTCCCCGCGGGAAGACGCAATATCACCCCGTTATGACAGCCTCGTATTTTAGTAAGGTGCCGCTTCGGGGGTGAAGAGTAGCGCGCGTCCCATTGGTTACCCCGACGTATCGCGTAACGCGGCCTTTCTCTCTCTCTCTCTCTCTCTTTTTCGCTCTTTCCGCCGACACGGTACACACATCAATCACCGGCATTTTAATATCGGGTGGCGCACAATACCGCCGCCACCACGGTATTCCACCAAGCTCTGTCGAGAGAGTTCGACCAGCATCCGCCCCCCGCCCGTCGCGTCCTCCGGTTTTTATGGTGGAATTCTTCTAATTCGTCAGTGCCCACCCCTGATGAGCGGAGCGTCCGCCGCCGCCGATGCACACGACGTTTAATACGTCGCCGCAATTACGGAAATCGCCCTGGCGAAATGTGCATCGATTAGCTCTTACCAGGCGGATATCGCGAACGCCCTTTGTGTCCGCGATGGCGAGGGAAGAGGGTGGTGGTGCCTCTCCGATTGCGTCGGGGTGTTGTTCAATTTATGGCACTGTCATTGAGATCCACGGAATTTTCGAAGCGACGAGAGGTAGCGGCAAAATTTAACGTTCTCGGCTTTAGAAGAAGAAGAAGAGACGTCAACGATTATATATAAGAGTGAGAAGCAGAGCTTGTTTTTTTTTTAAAAAAATTACAACGTTTAAAATATCGCCAAAGTGTGCAAGAATAAATGTGTCAAGTCGCGACAAAATAGCAGCAATCGTGAAAATCCAGCCCCGAAAACATCTTTCCGATTACAACGATATAAGGAATAAACCCGGCATTCCGGTTAGCAGTCGTGTTACTAGTATTATCAGGCTGGAATGCCGGTGTAATAAATGGTCGAATCATCCTCCCACCCTAACAATATGGCGCAAACAATCCTCGACCGCGATTCACCCTTATATTGTTGCCCGAACAAAGAGTCTCGCCACGGCCGACTTGCGCTATGCGCTTTATATCAACCAGTTACCCCCGGCGCCACCCCCACGCACGACTATACACACCCCCAAAGTCGCTGTAGTACACATGCGAGCTCTCGAAAACGTGTATATCCAACTTTTTTGTCATAAATTGTGCGCTTTTCTTAAAAATATCGAATATTTATCAAGTACATTTGTTCAATATAATATAAATATTTAATAATTTCTCAATATAATATTAATATCATATTAATATATACAAAGTGTCCCAAAACTCATAATCAATCTTTCGAAGACAGATTTCTGAGACGATTTTTTTCTCAACGAAAATGTCGAGGCACTAATAATTTTCAAATTATAAGTGATTGGAAATAATTTTTCGTAAATTAAGCTTTGTAGAAATAAAATATTAACAAAACCACATTCGATTAATTTTAAATAGAGTTTACTTTAGTTGTGTTTTAATTTAAGGTTTAATTGCAAAGATATATGATGACAAAAATCGGAAACATGCAAAAAATGATGGCTTTCATCGACATTTTCGCTGAGGAAAAATCGTCTCCAAATGATCCTAGGAATCTGTCTTTGAAAGATTGATTATGAGTTTTGGGACACTTTGTATATATTAATATTATATTAATATTATATTAAGAAAATGTACTTGGTAAATATTCGATATTTTTAAATAAGATATTTTTAAATGACGAATAAATTTTAATATTCTACTTATATCATAATTTATTTTTAGAGGATAATTAAATAATTGTTTTTCTTCATCCGTTGAATACAAAGCAGAATCTTTATGTATTTTCTTAATTTAGGCTCTCTTAAAGTGACTTTCCGAAACGCATACACTGTCACTCAACCCTTCAGATTCCTCGAGGACGAGAGGGTTAATCCTAGTATCGCAATGCTGCTTGTACGAGGGATTGCAAGCATGAAGTACCGTCGTAGCTGTCGGACGGGCGGCCGCTTTATATCGCTTTAGCGTCAGATTAATAAGCCGCACGTATGACCGGCCGACGTCGACGCACAAGCTCGCGCGCACGCACGACGCGTACATCACGCGGGCACGCACACCTCGGGAAACGGCGCGGCGTGGAAAGCCCTTACTATTTATTTTATTTGGCTTATTCGTTTCCGCCAGCGGCGTTACATCGCCGCCGTCCGCGGAAATTCAATCTACGAGCGCGTGTCGGAGGACGCAGGGTCGGATTTCGCGCCCGGCATCGCCCCGCGAATTGCGTATCGATGTTCTGTCAAATCTTAACCATCGTGATGAAATCGGAGCAGCGTGATCGATTCAAAGTAATTAACTGAGAAATGTAAAAATTAATAAACAGCTGCTCTGACGAATTAATGAAATAAACAGTTAGCACGAGATACGCATCTGATAAAATTAAATCTTGACTGATTTTAAATTAATCTTAATTCATGAAAAAAAAAAGATACACATGCATATTTGTCAATCAAAAATTTTAATAATAGTTATTCCTCTTGAATAAAATACTGAAATATATAGAGGTGTTTAATTCATTGTAAAGAATGGAAAGACGCTATCTGAAAATAATCGCCCTAGGGGAATCGTGTATTAAGAGATCTCGGACAAATCAGGCTTAAAATGACCTCAAAAATTAATAAACAGCTGCTCTGACGAATTAATGAAATAAACAGTTAGCACGAGATACGCATCTGATAAAATAAAATCTTGACTGATTTTAAATTAATCTTAATTCATGGAAAAAAATAGATACACATGCATATTTGTCAATCAAAAATTTTAATAATAGTTATTCCTCTTGAATAAAATACTGAAATATATAGAGCTGTTTAATTCATTGTAAAGAATGGAAAGACGCTATCTGAAAATAATCGCCCTAGGGGAATCGTGTATTAAGAGATCTCGGACAAATCAGGCTTAAAATGACCTCAAAAATTAATAAACAGCTGCTCTGACGAATTAATGAAATAAACAGTTACGCACGAGATACGAGATCTGATAAAATAAAATCTTGACTGATTTTAAATTAATCTTAATTCATGGAAAAAAATAGATATACATGCATATTTGTCAATCAAAAATTTTAATAATAGTTATTTCTCTTGAATAAAATACTGAAATATATAGAGCTGTTTAATTCATTGTAAAGAATGGAAAGACGCTATCTGAAAATAATCGCCCTAGGGGAATCGTGTATTAAGAGATCCCGGACAAATCAGGCTTAAAATGACCTCAAAAATTAATAAACAGCTGCTCTGACGAATTAATGAAATAAACAGTTAGCACGAGATACGCATCTGATAAAATAAAATCTTGACTGATTTTAAATTAATCTTAATTCATGGAAAAAAATAGATACACATGCATATTTGTCAATCAAAATTTTAATAATAGTTTATTCCTCTTGAATAAAATGCTGAAATATATAGAGCTGTTTAATTCATTGTAAAGAATGGAAAGACGCTATCTGAAAATAATCGCCCTAGGGGAATCGTGTATTAAGAGATCCCGGACAAATCAGGCTTAAAATGACCTCATCCGTCCGCGAACGGCGTCCTTCCTCGAGCGCAACACACATCCACCCCTGAATGTCGTGCAATGTGTACGCACAAGCTGAAAACGAACGGCGTGTGCAAACGGACGAACGAGCGGCCGACCCTCTCGAGAGGGGTGTGCGTGCCACCCCCGGCGAGTCCGCGACCCCCGCCACCCCCGGCATGACATATGATCTTCCATATTGCCGCGGGACACACACACAAACGAGCGAATCGTGCTCGTTTGTGTGTGTGTGCGAGCGCAAAAACGGATCCTCTCACCCACCCCCTCGCCTTTCCCGCGGATTCGCGCGCGAAAAGGCAGGTAGCGCGCGGGCGCGGGAAGGAGGTGCTTGTGGAGGGGGCACGGGGGTGGCGGGTGGACGTTTGTCACATCGCGCGGTTTACACGGCTACATAATATCTCAGGGTTACCAGCGGGTTGCTACTTCTCGCGTCGTTCCTAGTCGACTACAAATAGCGCGCGCGGTGGTTTAATAAAAATAAAAAAAAAAGAATAAAGGGGGACAGGATACGGGAGAGAAGTTATGAAGCGCTGGGAAAAACGGTGACACGAGGTATGCGTTGCGTTACACCGAGGGTGCGGATAAATCGCGGAGAGTTTTACTTCTGGTTACGCGGGATATTATTTAATAATCCTTTGAGTCGAAAAGAGAGATATATATATATATATAGTTGTATTGCGAAAGCTGGTTGCATTATTTGTGATAAGAATATTTATTTCAGATTGAAATATATCGATATGTATACATTATTGATATCCATAAAGACGTCACTTCCAGTAATTTGTACAATTACAATTATTGTATAATTCTAGGTTTCAAAAGAAAATTTGCTTAATTATAATAATATTGTTAATTATAATAATATTATTAATTGTCAATAACTCATTTCTTAATAATTTCTTATAAAAAGAAGTGAAATAATATAATTCTTTTACGCTAGTTTTACTAAATATTAAAAATATTAAAATTAAAATTAAAAATATAATTAAAAGGCAACAATTTAGTAATAAAAGAGTTGCAATTTCCTTGCAAAATTTATTAACTTTAAAATCAACTGACGCTAATTTCATTATTGCTCTTCTATTTTTCGAATTCATCTAACGACGATAAATCGTAGCGAATAATAGCAAAGAAGAAACATAGGAGCTTGCAAGCGGAAAAGTGGAAATTCAGTCAGCTGAGATTCGTATATCGTAAATACAGGGAGACAAACGACACGTGATTTTTTTCGTCAGTCGGGAGATTATCGATAACGAAGCGGCGGAAAATGTCGACAGCGCGATAGCGTTAAACGGACCCATCTGCGCGAACCGCCTGTTGTAGAAATGCTACTGTAAACCAATTGCCAAAAATAAGGGTGACTGCCGAAAAAACGCATCCAGAAAACTAAATCCAGGTGGATCCTCCTTGTATCACGTTATCGTTAGCGAAAATCTGAAGGAAGACAACAATGCCATAATCTGATCACTGATACTAGGACAGAATTTTAAATTCGTTCTCGAAAATTTGTAAACTATATCAAAAGTTTGATAGATTTCCAATCAATACTGATTAAACATAAGAATAAAATATAAACTAAATAATTATTTAAAGATAATTAATAATTATTAATATTTAAAGATAATAAATAATTGTTAAAGACATTTATTTGAAATTATTATTGTTTATGATATCCCAATAATTGTTAAAGACATTTATTTGATAATTATTATTGTTTATGATATCTCATCAATTTAAAACTTGTATAACACAATTTAACTTTGATTTTTATTCCACGAAAGAAATATAAAAATATCAGAAATGTATCGACAAGCATGACGAGTTTGAAAATGCAAGCCCAAGATTTCTCCAAGATAGATTGAGCGATCGGGCGCCAAATTGCATCTCCCACGAGGTGCTTCGCTGGCTCACCCGGGTCGGGTTGGAAGAGCATGACGGAAAAAAGTAAATCAGTGAAAATCCTCGACGGTACATACGCGCACGCGGATTTAAATTCGCGGCCGTGTTTCTACGTTATCGCCTCGAAAATCTCTAAACAGCTCCCATCGCCCCAGTCGACCGCCCCTATCCGTCAGCGCTATCTTGTCGCCTTGCGCGGGGGTTGTTTTCGCCTTTATCCCCTCGCCATCCCGGGGATGTCCGCGTCCCTCCCGAAGATTTTCAAGAAAATCGGCGAAAATTTAAAGCGTCCGCGCCGGGATAGCCCCTGCGCGACGAGGGGTTAACCCGGGGAGGGGGCGGTTGTCGCGTGGGGAGTTCGCGCCGGAGGGACGCTCTTCCGTTATCGGCTGGTGCTTATCGTGTGTGAGGGGCTTACACGCGGATCGCGCGCTCGACAACCACCAGCCTATGTGGTTTGCACACACGGATCCACCAGATATACTCTCTCTCGCCCGAACTAACCCTCGACGCTCTCTCGTCTCTCCCGTCCCACCTCGGGGGTTAGCCGGCCGACCCGCGTTACGAGCCGACCGACAAATAGGTAGTAACACGTCGCGATTATACCACGTTTACACCGGCCTTCATCACCGAAAGATGACGTACGTTTTGCGCAAACGAGAATGCGGCGTGGACGATTTAACTGTATAAAGTGCGTCGATACTCGTTTCTCAGTAGAGATTGTGTTCATTAAGAGAGATGTATAGATTCTATTCTATTTTTATATCGAAGATTAATTAGATAAATTATATCAATTATATCAAAGATTAATTAGATAAATTATAAAAAAGAAATTTAGCATATGACATTTGTGAAAAGCACTCAACATTGTAATGTGCTTAATAATTTTATCCTTAATTATGTCAACAATCTAAATAAAAAAAAAATTAATTTCCTATTTTTAATCATGTCAGATAAGATAACTTATAAAAAAATTAATTCCTATTTTCAGTTATAAATTATACGTCATTTAATCACTCAACATTATAATGTGCTTAATAATTTTATCCTTAATTACATCAACAATCTAAAGAAAAAGAAATTAATTTCCTATTTTTAATCATGTCAGGTAAGGTAACCTACAAAAAAATTAATTCCCTATTTTCAATTATAAATTATACGTCATTGAATCACTCAACATTATAATGTGCTTAATAATTTTATCCTTAATTACGTCAACAATCTAAATAAAAAAAATTAATTTCCTATTTTCAATTATAAATTATACGTCATTGAATCACTCAACATTTATGCTTAATAATTTTTCCTTAATTACTCAACAGTCAAAGAAAAAAATTAATTTCCTATTTTTAATCATGTCAGGTAAGGTAACCTACAAAAAAATTTATTCCCTATCTTCAATTATAAATTATACGTCATTTAATCATTTCCATTATCTCGCGCATCATAATTACTAAAGATTATTAGGTAATAAAAGTATTGACGCGAAAATCGCGAATTAAATTCAGTTCTAGTTGAGAAAAACGTTTTCTGTTTTCTTATCTCTTTATACTATATATTTGTCCTCTCCTTTTCTCGTCGTCGGCGTTCAAGGGTTGAAAGCGACATAATGCTATGTACAAGTATCGGCTCGCAGGCCCCCAAGCGTGTCGCAGAATATTTAATTAGTTTTTCCAACAGTACTCGTCCGCGCCCATAAATGTTAATTGCAGATGAAGTGGCAATAAGAAGCTTGCCCTTTCTTGCCTTCTTCACCGAGCCCTTCTGCGAGCCCTTAATTCTTACGGCGCTTAACGAGCAGCCGCGAACGTTATCCCGACTGCGAAAGCCGCGATAGACATATTCTTCCCTCGTTACGACTCCGCTGACATCTTGCCACGCTTTTATCCCGCTTGTTAAATGTAAATCATCGCGATGATATTATTCCGTGAACGCTTTGACGAGAGAAAAGACTTTAACAACGCATGCAACGACGAAGGAACCTCCCTGGGAATCTTTCTCTTCCTTGTACAATAAAAAATTCAAGGGATATACCATATATATATTTATGACACGCGATGATAATTGATATCTAAACATATAATCTAAAATTCATTTTTAATTTTCTAACAATTAATCTCAACTTATAAAAAATAAACATTTGTTTAAATTAGATTGATTAAAATAAAACAATGTAATATAAGTATAAATCACTTCTCATATTAAAGAATAAAATATACAAAATTAAATATAAATAATCATCCCATCATAAGAAAATAAAATATAAAAAAGTGTGAATAATAATGCGGCTAAAGTTTATTCTTTTGAAAATGTAAGCAGCCCTCTTGAAAGCTTTTTAGATCCGCCCCTGGTATTTCGGAGAGCGTCTGTCGCTGCTGATGGCTGAGATCGCCCACCGAGAAAAAACCGTTTGAAGCTGCGACGGCGAAGCAAGAATGAAGCGACGGAGCGAGAGGAGAAAAATCAGTGGCGATACAGCGGGTGATGCGTTAGGAAAAGGAGCTTTAGGGAGGAAGGGGAGGAAGGGAGAAAGTTGGTCGGTGGCCGGCCCGAAACGCGACGAGGGGTCGTGCCACTAAAGGCGGAAAGAACGGAATTTAATTAAGTAAAATTACTGTCGCACGCCAAGAGGCGAGAAGCTTCTTTCCGGCTAAAGCACGGCCGAAAAAATGGCGATGCAAGACGTCACGCGAGGTGGCAAGAGAGATCGTGCATAATGATCTCATCCCCCGATAAAAACGAGGAATAATAGAAAGTAAACGAATTTTCTCTCGCTCCTGGCGAAATGCATGCTTAGAATACTGTCGCGGGAATATTTATATGATCGGATAATTCCAGTGTTGGAGTTTTCTTAATTAATTGCTTAGTAAGTAAGATCAATAATGCTCGAACGCCAGTAGATGTTATTCTCTCATTAAAAAAAAATACTTTTTATCATAATATATCTTGAAAAAAATCATTGTATATATAATTAATTAAAGTGATTAAATTTATTTTTTTATCAGCGATATTTAATGTCAAAAACTTGGCAACTTTAAGACATTATAAATTATCTAAATACAAAAAATCATTGTACATATAATTAAATAATTAAAGTGATTAAATTGTCTAAATACAAAAAATCATTGTACATATAATTAAATAATTAAAGTGATTAAATTTATTTTTTTATCAGCGATATTTAATTTATTTTTTTATCAGCGATATTCAAAAACTTGGCAACTTTAAGATATATAAATTGTCTAAATACAAACTTGAAATGAAAATATTAAAAGTATCACGAAGCATTAAATTATATATTTTAAAAATTCTGTATAAAAATATAGTTTTATAAATTTATAAAGAAATAAAATTTATCTCTAAAAAATGTCGCGCAAAAAAAGTAGGCTCAACAATGGCCCTCTGACTTTCTTTCATGAAAGCGTAACTAGAAATCACCCTACAGATCTTGTTCAGAATGAATCTTTGTGCGCCAACTCCTCCATGCAATCACGCGGAATGGCCATTTGTGCCGCATTTATGAAAAATAATATCTCTGTCGTGCGAGCGAATTCTCGCTAGAAGCTAGTGAAACGATCAAGATCGAGATGGACGTTGTCCTAGATGCACGTTTTCCGTCTTTCTCTCTCTTCGAGATTGCTTTTTATCAGGTATACGAAAATATATCGTTCCTAAATGTCTGCATTAATTTTCGTTTGTTCCTTATTTATTATTTGACCTTAATACCTTAGACATCAAACGAGAAACATGCAATGCAACGATTAACTAAAATAACAGAGAAATAAAAAAATGCATAATTACATTTATTTTAATAAACTATACGTTCAACACAAAATATCAATAAATAGCAAAAAAATTGTGTAGAGAATTTTTTTTAACCCACACAGTTACTCTTCGAACTTTTAATGCTGCTAAAAAATATTGAGCTCTTCTTGAGCTCTTCCTGTAAATCCTTCCTTGTGAAAAAAATCGCCTTTGTTTAAAATGTACAAGCCTACATTGAATTCTACAGCGATCCCCCACGCGCGAAAGCATATTTCAATATCCGGCCTACTTCGACCTTCTCGCCGAAATACACATTTCAATATCCATTTCCTGTATAGAGCGAGTTATTTTTTCAGTACCGCCTTTTTGTAACTCGTTATCAGGTATATCGGTCCGGATGAAACGCATATGCACCGAGCGCATCTCCGTTGCGGTCCGTATAACAACATGTTTTTTGTTGCCATATTGTGCCGGCACTGACCCACTTAGCGCTTCATCCCTGTCCCTACTCATTCCCTTTCCTCTTTTGGGAAAAAAAAAAAAATCCATTGCTCCGCGCTTTTCCATTTTCCCATCCCCGCACTTCGGCAGTTATTGCTTATTTGGAACTTTAAAGAGACCCGACATTCGACTGATTTATCGCGATAGTCATTTATGAAACGCGATTATTTGCCTGGCGATGCACGATTTCTATCACTGGACTATCTCTCCTGTCTCTCGATTTTTTTATTGATTTTGAATTAATTTGCAGTTAAGAATTTTTCTTGTGTATGACGGAATAAAAAAAATATGTAAAAAAATACAAATTAAAAAATACGAATTAAAAAGTTTGAAATGCAGAAAAAAAAGAATAAGATAAAAACACAGAAATCCGATTTTTTTCTGCTCTCACTTTCGGCAGATTTCTGTCGCGTCGAGTTCAGGAAAGTCGTGTCACTTCTCGTTCACATCACGATCCATCACGCTGACTCAGCTTAATTAATCTGCAGTAAAAGGACAACAGGATAAGAAGGAGTGGAAGGACAACTTTCGCAATGTCCCTGTGACTCTTGCTCGTCGTCATCTTCGTCGATTAAACGAATCGAGATATCGCCTCGTGATGCGATTATAGGCCCACTGTCGCATCCCCGGTACACGCGTATATCGATCGAAATGGTGTCACGCGTGTCCTTCCGGATGGAGAAGCGTTTTACCCCTGTCGCCGGGAATTAATGTTATCTCCGCTGTCGGGAGTGGTCGAAAAAACTTTTCGTTCATCCGTGATTTTCTGAGCGAACACACGCTAAAGAGATCTTAATGACAGCGCAAAATGGATGGCATTTATAAATCAAAATTTTTACATTAATATTACGATAGAAATAAGAAAATGATAATTATACCTTGAATGAAAATTATATTTCATTCTATTTGCTAAAAATTTTGGAAATAGCATAATATAAATTATTTAAAAATAAGAATAATAAACTAAAAATGCTAAAGAGATCTTAATGACAGCGCAAAATGGATGGCATTTATAAATCAAAATTTTTACATTAATATTACGATAGAAATAAGAAAATGATAATTATACCTTCAATGAAAATTATATTTCATCCTATTCGCTAAAAATTTTGGGAATAGCATAATATAAATTATTTAAAAATGAGAATAATAAACTAAAAATGCTAAAGAGATTTTAATGACAACGCAAAATGGATGGCATTTATAAATCAAAATTTTTACATTAATATTACGATAAAAATAAGAAAATGATAATTATACCAACCTATTAACCTGGCACCCCCACCATAAAAAATCGAGTTCAAATATAGTGCATAATTAAGTGCTAATTTGTTGCTAATTTGTTGCCCTAAACGCGAATTTGTTGCTTCTACCGATTAGCAGGAAAATCGTATCAAAGATGGGGGTGCTAGCTTAATGGCAAGCTAGCACCCCCACTTCCGAAAAACACTTATAGAGAGTCGCAAATGAAAAAACAAATACACCAGAATTTGTTGCTAATTTGTTGCTCAAAGATACTGCAAATAGATTTTAAAAATATTAAATTTTTTTAAATATACCAATATAACATATCATATACATATAAGCGTAAAATCGTTAAAAATGAGTAATTAACAATACTAGTTTGTTATGAAATTATTTCCGCATAAAATAAACCCTTTCTTAATTTATTGCCTATAATTTAAATGAAAAAAATCAATCAAAACGAGTGGTGGTGCTGGCTTGCCACCAAGAATAAAGTACATTAACGCAATTAGTTGCTTCGATTATTTTTGTCTTAAAATGTTGCTTTAATTTGTTGCTCGAAGAATATACAGTATCGAATTTGTTGCTCCACAATTAACTTAGAAAATTCGACTCGAACGGGTGGTGGTGCTGGCTTGCCACCAAGAGTAAAGTGTATTAACGCAATTTGTTGCTTCGATTATTTTGGTCTTAAAATGTTTCCCTAATTAGTTGCTCGAAGAATATATAGTATCGAATTTGTTGCTCCACAATTAACTTAAAAAAATTCGACTCGAACGGGTGGTGGTGCTGGCTTGCCACCAAGAGTAAAGTATATTAATGCAATTTGTTGCTTCGATTATTTTCATCTTAAAATGTTTCCCTAATTTGTTGCTCGAAGAATATATAGTATCGAATTTGTTGCTCCACAATCCAACTTAGAAAATTAGACTCGAACGGGTGGTGGTGCTGGCTTGCCACCAAGAGTAAGTATATTAACGCAATTTGTTGCTGCGATTATTTTGGTCTTAAAATGTTTCCTAATTAGTTGCTCGAAGAATATATAGTATTGAATTTGTTGCTCCACAATTAACTTAAAATTCGACTCGAACGGTGGTGGTCTGGCTTGCCACCAAGAGTAAAGGACTAACGCAATTTGTTGCTTTGATTATTTTTATCTTAAAATGTTTCCCTAATTTGTTGCTCGAAGAATATATAGTATTGAATTTGTTGCTCACAATTGACTTAGAAAATTAGACTCGAACGGGTGGTGCTGGCTTCACCAAGAGTAAAGTGTATTAACGCAATTTGTTGCTTCGATTATTTTGGTCTTAAAATGTTTCCCTAATTAGTTGCTCGAAGAATATATAGTATCGAATTTGTTGCTCCACAATTAACTTAGAAAATTCGGTGGCAAGCCAGCACCACCACCCGTTCGAGTCGAATTTTTTAAGTTAATTGTGGAGCAACAAATTCGATATTGTATATTCTTCGAGCAACTAATTAGGGAAACATTTAAGACAAAAATAATCGCAGCATCTAATTGCGTTAATATACTTTACTCTTGGTGGCAAGCCAGCACCACCACCCGTTCGAGTCGAATTTTCTAAGTTAATTGTGGAGCAACAAATTCGATACTGTATATTCTTCGAGCAACAAATTAAAGCAACATTTTAAGATAAAAATAATCGAAGCAACAAATTGCGTTAATATATTTTACTCTTGGTGGCAAGCCAGCACCACCACCCGTTCGAGTCGAATTTTATGTTAATTGTGGAGCAACAAATTCGATATTATATATTCTTCGAGCAACTAATTAGGGAAACATTTTAAGACCAAAATAATCGAAGCAACAAATTGCGTTAATACACTTTACTCTTGGTGGCAAGCCAGCACCACCACCCGTTCGAGTCGAATTTTCTAAGTTAATTGTGGAGCAACAAATTGATACTGTATATTCTTCGAGCAACAAATTAAAGCAACATTTTAAGACAAAAATAATCGAAGCAACTAATTGCGTTAATGTACTTTACTTTGGTGACAAGCCAGCACCACCACTCGTTTTGATTGATTTTTTTCATTTAAATTATAGGCAATAAATTAAGAAAGGGTTTATTTTATGCGGGAAATAATTTCATAACAAACTAGTATTGTTAATTACTCATTTTTAACGATTTTACGCTTATATGTATATGATATGTTATATTAGTATATTTAAAAAAATTTAATATTTTTAAAATCTATTTGCAGTATCTTTGAGCAACAAATTAGCAACAAATTCTGGTGTATTTGTTTTTTCATTTGCGACTCTCTATAAGTGTTTTTCGGAAGTGGGGGTGCTTGCCATTAAGCTAGCACCCCCATCTTTGATACGATTTTCCTGCTAATCGGTAGAAGCAACAAATTCGCGTTTAAGGGCAACAAATTAGCAACAAATTAGCACTTAATTATGCACTATATTTGAACTCGATTTTTTATGGTGGGGGTGCCAGGTTAATAGGTAATTATACCTTGAATGAAAATTATATTTCATCCTATTTGCTAAAAATTTTGGAAATAGCATAATATAAATTATTTAAAAATAAGAATAATAAACTAAAAATGCTAAAGAGATCTTAATGACAGCGCAAAATGGATGGCATTTATAAATCAAAATTTTTACATTAATATTACGATAGAAATAAGAAAATGATAATTATACCTTGAATGAAAATTATATTTCATCCTATTCGCTAAAAATTTTGGAAATAGCATAATATAAATTATTTAAAAATAAGAATAATAAACTAAAAATGCTAAAGAGATCTTAATGACAGCGCAAAATGGATGGCATTTATAAATCAAAATTTTTACATTAATATTACGATAGAAATAAGAAAATGATAATTATACCTTCAATGAAAATTATATTTCATCCTATTCGCTAAAAATTTTGGGAATAGCATAATATAAATTATTTAAAAATGAGAATAATAAACTAAAAATGCTAAAGAGATTTTAATGACAGCGCAAAATGGATGGCATTTATAAATCAAAATTTTTACATTAATATTACGATAGAAATAAGAAAATGATAATTATACCTTGAATGAAAATTATATTTCATCCTATTTGCTAAAAATTTTGGAAATAGCATAATATAAATTATTTAAAAATAAGAATAATAAACTAAAAATGCTAAAGAGATCTTAATGACAGCGCAAAATGGATGGCATTTATAAATCAAAATTTTTACATTAATATTACGATAGAAATAAGAAAATGATAATTATACCTTCAATGAAAATTATATTTCATCCTATTCGCTAAAAATTTTGGGAATAGCATAATATAAATTATTTAAAAATGAGAATAATAAACTAAAAATGCTAAAGAGATTTTAATGACAGCGCAAAATGGATGGCATTTATAAATCAAAATTTTTACATTAATATTACGATAAAAATAAGAAAATGATAATTATACCTTGAATGAAAATTATATTTCATCCTATTTGCTAAAAATTTTGGAAATAGCATAATATAAATTATTTAAAAATGAGAATAATAAACTAAAAATGCTAAAGAGATCTTAATGACAGCGCAAAATGGATGGCATTTATAAATCAAAATTTTTACATTAATATTACGATAGAAATAAGAAAATGATAATTATACCTTCAATGAAAATTATATTTCATCCTATTCGCTAAAAATTTTGGGAATAGCATAATATAAATTATTTACAAATGAGAATAATAAACTAAAAATGCTAAAGAGATTTTAATGACAACGCAAAATGGATGGCATTTATAAATCAAAATTTTTATATTAATATTACGATAGAAATAAGAAAATGATAATTATACCTTGAATGAAAATTATATTTCATCCTATTTGCTAAAAATTTTGGAAATAGCATAATATAAATTATTTAAAAATAAGAATAATAAACTAAAAATGCTAAAGAGATCTTAATGACAGCGCAAAATGGATGGCATTTATAAATCAAAATTTTTTACATTAATATTATGATAAAAATAAGAAAATGATAATTATACCTTCAATGAAAATTATATTTCATCCTATTCGCTAAAAATTTTGGGAATAGCATAATATAAATTATTTAAAAATGAGAATAATAAATTAAAAATGCTAAAGAGATCTTAATGACAGCGCAAAATGGATGGCATTTATAAATCAAAATTTTTACATTAATATTACGATAAAAATAAGAAAATGATAATTATACCTTCAATGAAAATTATATTTCATCCTATTTGCTAAAAATTTTGGAAATAGCATAATATAAATTATTAAAAATAAGAATAATAAACTAAAAATGCTAAAGAGATCTTAATGACAGCGCAAAATGGATGGCATTTATAAATCAAAATTTTTACATTAATATTACGATAGAAATAAGAAAATGATAATTATACCTTCAATGAAAATTATATTTCATCCTATTCGCTAAAAATTTTGGGAATAGCATAATATAAATTATTTACAAATGAGAATAATAAACTAAAAATGCTAAAGAGATTTTAATGACAGCGCAAAATGGATGGCATTTATAAATCAAAATTTTTACATTAATATTACGATAAAAATAAGAAAATGATAATTATACCTTGAATGAAAATTATATTTCATCCTATTCGCTAAAAATTTTGGGAATAGCATAATATAAATTATTTAAAAATGAGAATAATAAACTAAAAATGCTAAAGAGATTTTAATGACAGCGCAAAATGGATGGCATTTATAAATCAAAATTTTTACATTAATATTACGATAAAAATAAGAAAATGATAATTATACCTTGAATGAAAATTATATTTCATCCTATTCGCTAAAAATTTTGGGAATAGCATAATATAAATTATTTAAAAATGAGAATAATAAACTAAAAATGCGTTTTGTAGATATCATGATGAGGACTAATAATGGCGCGATCGTTTCTTATCCAGAAGTGCACATTCGGGGAGGAAATCGAGCAGACGCGCGAAGAAGAAGTAGCCCGATATTTTAATAAAGAATATTGCGAGGCGTCGCTCACTTACTTAGTCACACCGAGCGATTACGATAAATTAACAGCAGCTTATTTCCTTCCAGAAGAATATCCAAGAGAAGATTCTTGCCGCCCCCGTTTCCTTTATCCACGACCTTCCTTACGGCCTTTAATTACTGATTTAATTAGTTGAACGTTTCGGACGATGCTCTATCACGGGATGATCAATTAAATGATTTTAATTTCAATTCGTGAATCTCTTTATCGTCGACATCACGCGACATTATTTCAGCGATTAAAACTTTTTAAAACGTCATTTTATAACCTCTAAAATTTTACTTGAACAAATTAATAATTAAATTTAAAAATGTTTCGTGTTTTTAATACGCTCCATATTTTTTATAGCTAAAAAAGTTTATATCTATTGAAAGGTCAATGTGTCCAAATGCGTATAAATTTTTAATTCGACAGAATTAAATGATTATTATATAGAACTAGGAATATATATAATTATTAGATAGATTTCACATCTAATATTAATTGGGAAATACTATCCGATTATATCCATTTACGAAATACTCGCGACTGAGCGTACGAATAATATGCATAAGAGTATCCAAAAAGCATCACCTAAAATATGCTGAAATGATGCATTATGCATTTCACGATAAAATATGAATTTATGCGCGCGTTGAGGTGGCCCTGCAATTCTGGCCAACGCTCATGATTCTGTTTTCTTGACATAATGCCCAGGTTCTCTGCCTGTGGGATTCCTAAAGAATTATCGCGATGTGTTTCACAAATTTCACATGCATATTACGTTATATCAATATAATTTTTAACGTGTCACATAGTTAATATAGTATTACTTATAAATAATTCAAATATAAATTACATTTTTTAAAATGCAAATATATATACGCACGCATGTAAATATGTTTTACCTCGTCATTTTCGTTATATTATTACAAATTATGAGAATAAATTAGATAAAACGAAAAATTAAAATCAAATAAAAATTTAGAAATGAAAACGGTAAAAATAAAAAGGAGCAATTTAACACTAGATTACTAGTCAATGATTTATCGTTATTACAAGAAAACATTCTAAATGTACGCGAGAGATTTTAGAGACGCCAATCTCCAAATTAGTGTCATGTCAGTCAAGCTTAAGCGAATGCGCTAAACCAACAGCAAACACTCACTTTTCATGGCAATAAAACCGGGAATTACCGTTGCGCATGCGGGGATAAAAAATCTCGGATATATATCATCCGATACTCGGAACATGTCACCACTTAACCTTCACCATTAACCACTGTTCTCCACTTTCAGTGGTATCTCGATCGCGTTGCATTGTAATCGAGTAACCAAATAAATGGCAATGATTAAACGACGATACGATGTTAAAGTTGTATTTTTCATATATAACGCGCTGATTAACTTTTTGGATAATTCATATTTTTTTTATTTTTTACACTGAGGGAAAAATCTTTTGAAATCAAATAAATTTGTTTTCTTGAAACTTTTATACTTTAAATGGAAGGAATTGTTTATTTCATTTAAGCAAAAGCATTTAATTTTAATTAAATATGCATGTTATATTAAGTACATTATTTTCATTTATATATTTTTTATATTTAAATACTATTTTCGTAAAATATATACTATAATTTATTAAATTAAATATATTATTTTTTAAAATTAAAAAATTAAAAATTCTTGGGAATAAAAAATGCATTTTAATAAATATTTTGTAAAATTAAAATAAAAATATTTAATTAAAAATTATATTTTTTTAAACATATGTAAATAAATACTTAACTTAAGCAAACAGACGTATTTTGAATACAAGTAAATACGTACGTGATTAGTACCCACCGAATTAATAGCTCTCTTGAGTTAACTAAAAATTTTTATTTCAAGATAATTTTTCCTCAGTGTACGTGTATTTATTGAATTTATTTTATTGTTACACACACACACACATTCGCGTGTGACAATTATAATTATAAACTTGTCGACGGCTGAGAGTCACTGGCTTAAAGCGTCAGATACCGGTGCATTCACCTTATGAAAGTCATTAATCTTGAGGGACGCAGAGCCGGCCAATTAACAGGGCGGAATCAGGGAACGGCTAAGGTAGATACTGATTCCGATCGATTTCAGGCTTAAGTCAGGGGAAGGGACGAGGATACCGCCGCAGCGGCTGCGGCGGGTCAAGTTATCGATCCGTCTGTTCATTCTCGCGAATTCGGCGTGGCCAGTTGGCCACGGTGGTCCATCGATCCCGCAAATCCAGCTACCAGATCGACTTGCGCGTTTGCACGAATTAAGCCCACGAGCTATGCTCATCTTCCTGTCCACAAATCTCCTAAGACCCGTCGGGCCTTTCGCCAGCTGCCGGCTGGCGCACCTGATGCACACGCGGCTGTATCGCGTTTGCGTATCAAGGAAGCGATACCGGAAACGGTGACGAAAATATCGCGAATCGAATCTTGAAAAGTATCATTTGTAAGCTTTGATCATGCGGAAATTCGCTGCTATATTTCGAATTTAAAAGTAAAATTTTACAAATTATTGTAAATTCGTGTTACTGAAATCTAGCTATTTTTCGCATGTAAATAATTAAAATGATGAAGGAAAAATTGAATGAGAAGTCTCTTCGAATTTTGCAAACAGAATTCAGAATTTCAGATTTTTTCTTAATGAATATCGTATCAAATTCACTCATTATATTTTTCGGACAATGAATACAACCGTCCTTATACATATAATGACTGACTACAAATAAAATAATGTTAATTTAATCAAAATAATTCAGTTGAAATAACCTCATAAATTTTAATGATTGTGATGAATCAAACTAAATTGCAATCAATATAATTAAATTAAAATTACTCTTACCGAAATTGCTTCGATCAAATTACCTGTTATTATTATTTTTTCATTACGCGATTCGCCGAAAATTACCGATGCAACTAGACGCTATTTAACGAAAATTAATTATGCATTTCGGATCTGATTATCGACGCGAGCAGGTCGTTCCTCACGTTAATTATGCTTTCATTCGTCCATTCTCTCTTGGGAATATTCGGCATAAGTCGAAAATAAGTTTTCATATTTGCGTACGTATTGAAATTCGTTCAAATTCGTTCTCAAGTTTGCAAGATCGTGCTAATTCGTTCTCACTTGCGTTTAAATGAAATGAAGTAGTTTATATGCGTGTAATCTTTCTGATCTTATATATGCTTTCGCATAGAGGTGCGAGATTTAATCACACGACTAATTGCATTTCGCGCGTATAAGAATAATAAGAGGTCGATACCATCAATCCTTTCGGTTCTTCAAAAGCTCACGTCAACCACCCAAATTAAATTTCATCACTATGGTTATATTTTTTTCTTCAGGAACTTATCTTCGTTCGAATAACATAACTTTTAGGGGGGGAAAAAAAGAAGAAAAAAAAAAAGAAATTTATTGAACAAATATCAGAACCTGAAAGGATCAAAGATACGACGATCGCGGCAATGAAGATGGCTGGTGGGCCTACCTTGGTCGAACACAAGGCAGCGGGTGGTCTTGGCAGCGAGTCCCGGGGGCAGAGCGAACCTGTAGGCCGGGCCCGGCGACAGCCCCAGCCCCAGACCGAGCGCCTCCGCGCCGCATCGGCCCCCGAACACAGGCCCCACTAGAATCACCCATGTAACAGTGGTCATCAGTCATCGTCATCATCAGAATAAAGAGACACAGAGAATTATCATCAATTAGCAAAGAGCTCATCATGCACAGAAAAAGACATCCGACACTTTCAGGCTGGTGGACTCTACAATTGACAATAAAACTGTAGAATAAACCGAGATTTTTTTATCGAAGCCTGAAAATCCCGGGAAGTCCTTCGCCCTCGTATAATCATTCTCAATTAATCAAGTTCTTTAGTAAAGCTTCCCAATATATTCAATTGATATTTATATAAGATTTAATTGAGTTATTAATATTTGTGTTATGCTTATTGTAATCAACATCAATGATAATTATCGGAATAATAGTAGTAAATATGTACGGCAAAAATCGTGCACACAATAAGATTAAATGAAAGAATAATAATATTAAAGTTTCAAGAATTACGAATTAATGGAAATAGATACAAATTATTTCGCATTTGTGTTTTGCCTCAGTAAAAGATGCTGTCATATCATGCATTAAAATCTGTAGACGATTATTCGTCTTCTAAGTCATAAGATATTAAATTAAAATTGTCACCCACAAAATTATACACATAATTATTAAACTGCTTATATATAACACTATAATCTTTCAATAACTTTATATTATCTAAATCATAGGATATTTTAATTAAAATCCCTCCCCCTTAAAATTTTATATATATAAAGAGAGAAGGGGAGGAGGGAGAGAGAGGAAGATTGCTAATATATAATATTAATCAATAAATATATTTATGTAATAATTGATTTTTCGTCGAATTAATTTCTTTATTTGCTGCTTGATATATTTTCGAAATTTATCCTTTTCAATTATCAATCGTCAAGATTCCCGGGTAGTTTATAAAGCTTCCCGCGCTCGCTCGATTCAATTACGCGTCGTACTCGTATATCCCTAAATACACGAGGCGAATTAGCGAGCAGGATCAAAAGATGGAGCTCCAATATGCCCTCAAAGGCCCTCGTCGTTTTGCCCATGAACGTAGGTGGCTTTATTATGATCTCATATAGATATTACCGCGCGTTGTCATTACAAGAGATAAGTTCCGAAGGAGTTTATTGCTTTTTAGTATACACTCAGCACGTGCCGTACGACAGCCCACTTTAACCCTAATGTAATCGCCTATGTTTCTGCCCCTCTTCTCTCCACCTATCGAAATTCATACTCGGACGAATCGATACATGTCAGATAACAAAATTTGACGTATATTTAAAGTTATTACATTAGAAAATTTTGAATTGGTCGCAGAAATTGTAAGCAAGCAACAGAAATAATTTAAAAGAACTTGTTTAGAGAAAAAGGAGGCTCTTGTTGCTGTTTATTAAATGTAACTTTAATTATATACTGCAATTATATATGATTAATAAAACTATTAAAATATAATTTATTAATAAATAAATTCATAAACAAAAGAATGGAAAAAGAAATATACATAAATATTTAAAAAAATCTTAATCCTATAATATTATCCATGATTATTATATGTTGCAGCATAAAAATATTATTTTTAATTTAAATATAAATTAGATAAGAGGAATTCTATTCATGAGATTTTTTTGTGAGATTGATGGTAAGTATAAAACATTTAAAAGAAAAATAAAAGAGTAGAGAATTTAACTCGCGTTCAGCATTATATCTTGATTTATAACATCTTCAGCGCAGAAATTTTCTATCTCTTTCAAGTAAGCGAGGTCAAGATATGCCAAAAGTAGCTTCCAAATTCTATTCGAATCTTAGAGGACGGAGAAGAGGAAGCACACACAATACCGGGACCATAATCTAAATTCATGTCTGACGGGATCCCGAAGCGGATAAGTACATCGAGCATAATGGCAACGACTTAACATACTTTTTAAATTGCGCCTTTGAGATGCAGAACGATGGCCCACCGTGCGGAGGCGAGCCTCTTCTCCGCTCTTTTTCGTTCACTTTTGGCCTTTTGGCTTTAGTAGCTTACACGCTGATTAAGACACCCGATACAATTAGGCGGCGAAAAGAACCTCAAAAGACGCGCGTGAGGGGAAGCCGCCGACCTTTGCATGCTGACGAACGTATATGTAACGGGTGTACGAAATATGAAGATCTCATTAGACGGCATAAAATAATATGTAATTTCTCTTTCTCCTATTTACATACATTTCAAAAGTCTCTCGAAAGCTTTTCACTGAACGATAAAATTGGCATTATATAAGTTTTTAGTTTAAAATAATAAATATTAAAAAATTATCTGCATTATTTTTATAAAAAAAAAACGTTTTTAATTTTTATTATATTGAAAATCTAAAATGCGACAATTTTTATCTTTTATATAAAAAAACCAGAGATTAAATTTCTCTTAAATCAATGCTTTTATCGAGTTCTTGATATCACATGAGCAGTAAATATGAATCATCCGCGTTGTTCGAAAAAGTTAAAGGCCAAAGGGTTAATTCCACGCGTTCAGTCGGAAACGTCAAATAAACGAGCGATGACGAGCAGTTGCGGGTTTCTACGTCACAAACGATGACGGACCAATGAGCACCTCGAAAAAGGTGACGCGCGTCATTCCACGCCGATCGATCGTCATTCGGTTTCGCGAAATGATCACGCTCGATGATTCGCACTGACGGCCGAAAAACTCCCACGCATGTCAAGCACGATCATGCAGCATGATCGAGTATTATCCCGTCGTGTTCACATCGCTTTCGAAAACCATGTAATTCCGACAAGTCCATAACGGAAGTCTTGCAAACGAGTTACTGGAAAATGGTGAAAATTTATGAACTACCTATGTAGCTACAATCGACGAACTGAAAAACCTACTACAGCATAAAAAAGTAAAAAAAAAAAAACTGTAACGTTTTCGGGAAAAAAAAATTATATCAGGAACCAATTTAAATTAGTCGACAAAATTTTATATTTTTTACAGAATATATTCCTCAAAATATTTATACAAAATTCTTAATCGTCGAATTTTTAGATTTTATTTCTTTTACGTTTAATTGGCTCGTTCTAAATTAAATAAATTTCAAATAAGAATATTTTTAACAGTTAATAATCAATTTCCTCTTTGGAAAAATATCGATAAAAATTGAATGTATCCAAAATATATTAGGTTAAAGATTATTTATAAAGATTACATTTTATACTTTTTGAAAAACTACGAAAAAGTGAAGAAAAAACGGACACCCCGTAGACGAAGTCAGGTGTATAGCGCGACGAATCGGCTCGTTTAAGCCGTGCGAGTCAAGTCGACGATGAACGCCTCGGACTTTGTTAACGTTAATCCTTGTGCGGGACTACCGTGCATGCTCGGCTTCACGGCCGAAAAGAGTCGTCTCGCCAATTATAACCGTGGAAATCGTCATCTCGGAGATAATCGGGAATTAGCATCACTCGTCGCGTACGACGCACTATTAGCGTCTTCATTTACGACATTGGCGAACGTTTTTAATCGTCCGCTACCATTTCTGCAGTCGTACGCAAAAATCAGTTATCGTTTATTACGTAAAAAGCCAGCACAGAATAATTCTTGAATATTGATGTTTATAAAGTACATATATATATTATTCTTTTTTATTTTCAACTAGAACGACAATCATTAATTTTCTTATAAATGAGCAATATCAGACTTAAAAAAAAAGATAGAAAAATCGGTTGTTTATTATATAAAAAGCTAGCACAGAATAATTCTTAAATATTGATGTTTATAAAGTACATATATATATTTTTTTTTATTTTCATTTTCTTATAAATGAGCAATATCAGACTTAAAAAAAAAGATAGAAAAATCGATTGTCATTTATTATGTAAAAAGCTAGCACAGAATAATTCTTAAATATTGATGTTTATAAAGTACATATATATATATTTTTTTTTATTTTCATTTTCTTATAAATGAGCAATATCAGACTTAAAAAAAAAGATAGAAAAATCGGCTGTCATTTATTATGTAAAAAGCTAGCACAGAATAATTCTTAAAGATGTTTATAAAATACATACATATATATATATATATATATATATTTTTTTAAATTTTCAACTAGAGCGACATAATCATTAATTTTCTTATAAATGAGCAATATCAGACTTAAAAAAAAAAGATAGAAAATAAATATAGTTAATTTTTTTCATTATTTTATACGCGTATAAAAAATATTATTCTCTAAAACCGTGACATATGTTCGAATTCCTAATTTTGAGATTAAATTTCTGGAGTAATCCCGATATATGTTATATTCGCATTTGTGGCTTTAACATGACTGAATATGGTAGCTCGAGCGGAGTGTGTCTACCTGTCTACACGGTGGACCGACGTCGATCGACGACGATGGACGCGCATGAATGAAGAAGCGAGGAAGGCGACGACTGCCGTACATGGCGCACGAGACGATCCCGGGAGCCGTGAGTCGTCGCAGCTGACAGGCGATTCCTGCGATCTTAATCTGGCTCGCTCGCGCAAGAAGGACGGATCTGGCGAGCGGCCGGGAAAAAATCGCGGGGTACCACCGCGGTGATCGAGCGGACCGGAATCCGTCTGTCTGTCGGCCCCGACTGGAGATCAAGACACCCTGAATAATTCATCGCCGGAATCGAACGCGGGGTCCCACGACAGGCCGTCTCCCTGCGCGCCTACCCTTTTCCCTCGTGATACCGATGCCGAAAGCGAATTTACGCGACCGCGCTTTCGACGATTACCTCGAATGAAAAAAATAAAAAGAAGCAGACACGTCGTATTTCGCGAGTGGTAACAAAAATAATTGCTGAAAAATAAAAATAATAAATAAAATAATAATAATAATAAAATAAAATAAAAAATAATAATAATAATAAATATAATAAATAATAATAATAATAATAAAATAAAATAAAAATAATAAATAAAATAATAAAAATAAAATAGAATAATAAAAATAAAATAATTCTACTGCTTTTCTTAATCTTAATCGGTTATCTCTGATGAAATGTGTGGATAATATTTATTTTTTTCATTAATCAATCAAGATTTGCGTACATAATGCATCTCGAGATACGCATAAAGGGATGCAACTGTTCTCGTATGGGAGCAAATAATGATGCGAAGGAAGAGGAAAATGAGAAGGATAAGGGGAAGAGTGAGAAAGAGTGGATTGGGTTGCAGCGAGTTAACCGGCTGAGTACTTGGCGTGAGATACAACGATGTCAAACTGACGATACGAGGCGAGACGAGGTCTGGGAGAACCGAGAGAGAAGTAAGAAAGAACAGAGCAAGCCCCCTCTCCAAAGTACACAGTGATTATTAAGGATAATCTCATGGAATATGCGACAATATAACCCCAGCGTGCGACTCGCGATCCTATATAAATTTTTTCAATCCTATTAATTAACCCGCATTATACCGAGAGTTACAATGTTAACTTAGCCTTATGGGAAACAGAAACAACTTAATAAGAAAAATCATCATATAATCAATTTAAATACGCGACGACATAATAAGAAGAAATTTAAAATCTGGATTTATATAAAATATACATCTCAGATTCCGAAATGGAAACGAGACATTCTCTCTTAATATTAAATAAATAAAAATATAATTTGAATTATATTTTAATCGAGTAGGTGAGAGTAAAAACGAAGTCCATTCGCGCGCGTGATTTGATTATAATAAATTAATTAACATTAATTAAATAATTTTGTGGCACGTAATAAATCGTGTGCATGTCATTATGCATTATATCAGGGGAGATAAAATTCACAGACGAAAGACAAAGAAGGGAGACAAGGAGGAGAGGAAACGGAAGGACGAAGGAAGGTTGGAGACGGAAGGATGGACGGCTGTTGCGCGATAATCGACATCGATTTTCGGTGTAGCAGCCGGCGTGTATCGATTGTGGAAAGACTAATGGGCCAGTGTGGTTAACCGTATTATCCCACAGCGGAAGTCCACCGGTTGAAACGAGGACATAAATAGCGGCGAGTCTCGAATTGTCCGATTCGATATTAGTTTAATAATCATCGACATAGGACACGGCGATTTTCTCAATGATTTTCCTCGTGTTAGATAAAAGTGTCGTAGATAATATAAATCAATTTATCTCGCATGAATGCGATAATGAAAATTAGATCGCATCAGACGTCTGCCGATTAACGCCCCCATCATTCCTTAAAGTATATATTAGCTATCACATCGAAAATAGAAGAGTCACAGAGACGCATGATGTATTAGCAACATTAGGCATTTCCTAATATAATATCCTGGATATTATATTTCATGATCATAGATGGCAATATAAATTTATTGAAAGTATTATTTTCGCTTCAACGGTGATATTTTTATATTTTATTATAATTTAATACAGATATCTGGCGGAAATTAAATATTGCGTAATAGGGGATTTATAAACAGATACTTTTCTTATCGATGTCGATTAATTTGGTTAAAACTTACATTTCTCGCGGGATATTTTTTATTCAGTTTACAATTTTCTATAGAACGAATCTGAGACATACTCGCCAGTCTTCTCCTTCGTTCGCTCTATCTGGTTAGCGAATTATACGTTGATTTCGACGGAGATTCCCGAGATTTTTAGCTCAAGATCGGTGATCGAGTGAGAGAAGACGCCCAAAGTTTCTCAGGGCGTTCAAGTTTCACGGTGGTTGATATTTCATACAAAGTGGGTAACGAAGGATACCCTGTCATCGTTCGCGTATAGCATCACCTATCTCTCTCGCGTGTTATTACTGCACGACCTGTGTACACCCCATTGAGTAAAGTGCGGTTTAGCATCCGGCTTGCGCGGGGCTTCGCTCTCGCTACCTCAGCATCCTCCTCGAATCCAAACGAGACACTCGACGTGCAAACTTTACAAAGTAACGCGTAAAAATAGGTCAATTCTTACAAACGACACTATCTTCGAGTTTCTAAAATCCTTACTTATGTATCTTATGCCAAGATTCTAAAATTATTATAAAAAAATATGAATATCTTTCAAAATGAAAAAATTTTAATCTCTTTAAGAGATTCTACACTGAGGAAAAAATTATCTTGAAATAAAAAAAATTTAGTTAACTCAAGAAAGCTATTTATTCGGTGAGTACTAATCACGTATTTACTTGTATTCAAAACGTCTATTTGCTTAAGTTAAATATTTATTTACATACGTTTAAAAAAATATATATGCTTAAAAAAATATAATTTTTAATTAAATATTTTAATTTTAATTTTACAAAATATTTATTAAAATGCATTTTTTATTCCCAAAATTTAAAATTTTTTAATTTAAAAAAATAATATATTTAATTTAATAAATTATAGTATATATTTTACGAAAATAGTATTTAAATATAAAAAATATATAAATGAAAATAATGTACTTAATATAACATGCATATTAATTAAAATTAAATACTTTTGCTTAAATGAAATAAACGATTCCTTGCATTTAAAGCAAAAGTTTCAAGAAAACAAATTTATTTGATTTAAAAAAATTTTTCCCTCAGTGTAAGAGATGACAATATTAGAGATTTCTTCAGGAATTGAGGACAGTTTTCATTGCGCCTAACTGACGTCATCCGCGAAAATAGGCGTAAGGATAAAAGTGGCGAGAACGCGATTCACGCGTATCGTTTTATTTAATTACATCGAATTTGCGCGTGCCCCGGGTTCTCACGGTGGAACAATAAGGACATTCATTCGTGCCGGGGGACAGCGGTTTCTCTTAAGTCTTAATCGTTCGGCACGGAATGCGCGTTTAATGCAAAGGAGGACACAAAACTCGTCTGTGTTTCGCTTCGCTTGTATTCTCTGCTCCTGTCGCGCCGACATCGCATCGGCTGTTTTACGATCTGTCCTCGGCTCCCCGCGAGCTCCTTTCAGCGACTTCTCCGACTGACGCTAATAGCACTTGTGTTTCGCGCGATCTCTCGATCTCATTACAAGCCATGCTGTCATTGGCGAGCTCTGATGCTGTTTTAAGTTTTAATTCTATTCCATCAACTGTTGTACATTCGCAATGCGAGATGTAATAAAGATTATGCAATCTTGTTCCTCTAAGAGTGATCTCGAAAATTTCATTTATAAAATAAATAATGAATTTATTATATTTTGCAGAGAGATATATATAAGTTTTATTATTATTAAGTCTTTATATTTTTATGATATTAAAACATTTTACGCTTATAAATAAAATAGATTATAATTCTCGTTGTTATACGTGTATAGAATTTTATGAATAATGTATTATATATATAAATATAGAGAATGCGCGCGTGGAAGGTAAAACATATAAAAGCAAACTGTTTAATTCTATGCTCGATATCGGACGGAGTAGTGGACGATTCGATAAAAACCGAGACGAAAATTTAACATTCGGCGCACGTCCGCGTATCGCAAAATTGTACGATAAACAGTCGAACGCAATATCGCGCAATAAAGACAATTACTTCGGAAATATTTCGGTTTTAAAAAGAAAACCAATACGAGCGCGATACGCAAGTGAGATGAAAAAGCAAATAATCGTTGCAAATATGAATCTCCGAGACGATGTCGTGATCAGGTAACTGGAGAAGAGAAGCCATAGAAAATGAATGATAGAGATTATTTTATCGTGTCAAAATTTTGTCACCGATACTTTGAATATTATTAAAAGACACGAGAGTTATTTCCTTCATGAACAGTATCAGTTATTGATATTAATGTTATATTAATATAACGCGAAAAATAAATGGAATAAATATATATATATTTTAAATATTTATTACAAGAAAAAATTAATTTACTTTAATACACTTGATATCCCAACGTGATTCTATACGTTTGTTAAATTGATTTAATATAAAAGAAACGGATTGAAAAATGAACAAAAATCATTTTAAGAAAAAATTAGTTAATTATCGAAGGATGAAGCGAAATTCTATGGTTTAAATTTTATTTTTCGAATCGTAAACTCGATTAAAGGAGAGCAAAACTCTGCGGGATAGAAAGGAATGGGAAACTCGAACGCGACGAAGAGGGTGAAACGGCCTATCGGAATTATTCCGACCAGTCATCGGGACTTATGCCGCTTATGGGATTACAACGGCATTAGCTGGTAGAGCTTGTTCTCCACCATTCTATACGGGATCCGCGATATAAAGCCGGGTTACAAGCAGCATTTCTAGCGAGTCAGCCCCGGAAACTTCGCAACTATTTAGAGATTTGTTCGATAATACGTTTATGTTCCCTTGGATTTGGTATGAATCCCATGCGAGTACGTTTCCAAATATTTTCATATTCTGAATGTCACCTGGCTTTCTTCATTAATATATTAATTTTTTATAATATATTTTAATATATTATAATATATTTTTATAATATATTAATTTTTTAATTATAAAAAGCATGAAAATAAATTGATTCAATTTTTTTAAATAAAATCGTGCAAATTAACAAAGATATCCTTTACCATCGAACCTCTCTCTCTCCTATTCATCGTAAGATATGTAGATAAGAGTGCGCATCGAGTAAATTTACCGAACCAATTTGAAGAAAAACCAGTCTAAGGAATCCACTGGAAGATTTAATAGGGATAGGACATACTAGAACAGGAAAGTGGAAATAAGGGAGGAGGAGAAGGACGCGGGGGAGACTACTTAAAATCTCGGCGTCTGAGGCGTACGAGAAGGAATTTTTTTCGGCGAGCATTCCGCTCCTTTAGCGAGGATTTCCGACCGTTAGACACTCGACTGAGCGCGCGCGCGTATCCTTTGCCCTCTCGAATAAGGGCGTCTGCTGGCGGGGGATACGCGCGGATCTTTTCCCTGTAATTAATTTAAGAGGGCTCGCTCGAGCTACTCCGACGGGTAGAAAGTCCCGGTGGCGTCTCGCGGATCACCGACAAGACGAGGGGGTCCTTCGTTTCTCGTCGCCCTCGTATCTTCTTCCCCTTAGTGCGGGTTGTGCGCCACTTTTTCGCCTTTGCCCACTACGCTTCATGATAATCAATTCTCGTTACCCGCGAAAAAAGATAATTTTTTTAATAATAATTTATATAATAAATATTTATAAATAAATAATTTATAATTAATTTTTATAATAATAATTTATAAATAAATAATGTATAAATAATTTATAAAATTAATTTTTCTAATAATAATTTATATATGTTCACTACAGCAATAACAATAGTAATAATTTTATTAATGCATCATATTTTGAATAATTTTAAACAATTTTTCTAAATTTCAATATTAATTCCAAGTTTGATACAAATTTAACTAATCATTTAATCTGTGCGTATCCCTGACGGTTAAGTATCTGGGACAAAAATAGAATTTCGAGTTATTTGACTACCAGCATCTACCGTCTTAATAATCTGCGAATAATAAGAATAACGAGATTCGCGCGTGACAGAAGTGGGGTGAGAGCTAAAGTCAGATTTATATCGCTAATCGCTCATTAATACTGAGCTCTCGTGTGCGATCTACCAAACAGCGTCTTCAAGGTTGTAAATCCAGGAATACAGTAGTCCCCGAGTCCTTCACTTCCGAGCGTAAAACGGTGTTAAGCCTGTGTCGTCGGTCCGAGGACGAAGCGAGGGAAGGCGGAGGAGAGGAGGAGGAGAAGGAGGTGGAGGTGGACGTAGATGGAGAAGGATCGAGAGATGCCGAGGTGCTACTACTCAAGGAGCAGGACCGATGAGGAGGGGAATGAGGGGAAAGCACGTGGTAATCCAAGATTTATCTCGTAGTCTGTGACACCGGGACTGCTCTTGCTTCTGTTACTTCAAGGGCTACCGGATCCCTCGCGGCCTGGAAGCGATTCGCGCAGAAGAAAGGCAAGTCACGACCAACGCTTCGACTCTCAGCTCGATTGCTCGAGATCAGATTTGAAGGTCCCCCAAAGGTAACGCAAACTGTTGGGTTATAACGCATTTCGATAATTAAATGTAACCGGGAGAGAACGACTCTATCTGCATATTTCCTTCATTCTGCTCGCAATGATTGGAGAAGAGCAAGACTGATGATTAAATATTATGCGTGGCAATTAAGGAAAATATTCCTTTATATTACTTAGGTTTTTGGGGAGATATTGTTTAAGAAAATTATTAATTAATATTTTTTGCCGCCTCTGAAAATTTAAGATTATCGTTTAGGTCAGGATTCGAAAGACGGGGAGACGCGGAATCGTGAGAACGTCCTGCAATTACACTTCGCCGGTGCATACATCCTCGGCATTATAATCTTCTGCGGAGGTGAGGAAGCGAAAAGAGAGGCGGACGAAGAGCCGGTCCGGTCGTGATAAATCGTCGCGGCCAATGGTAGCCGGCCGATCTTCTCGATTAAAGTAAAATATATGGCAGCTTTAATTACGAAGAGATTTCGGAACGCGACTCGACTCGCGCGAGAGGAAGCAGACGATGAAGAGAGAAAGAGGGAGAGAAATGCAGGAGAGAGAGCGAAAGAGGGTGAGAACGGAGTGTCGGGATGAAGAGGGACCAAGGAAGGGAGGGGGAGGGGACGACCTTAGAGATGCATTATTCATGGGGTGTGAGAAGATACGATATGATCCAATATGTGGCCCGCCCATACCCACTAACCGCCGACGAAACCTGAGCAAGAGAGGAACCCTCTAAGCTGCCGAAAATTGGTCCTCGAATTTTCGCGTAATTTAGAATACAAGGGATGCCGCGCTTCTCCTCGCGCTAGCTTCCCTCGCAAACTCGCGACTGCGAGTCGGTCGTGTAATCGCGCCGATGTATTATCGAATCTGCCTGCGTTTCTCCTCCCCGTCTGCATCTACTATCGTCGATCCATATGGGCTTCGCGAGTTCTGAATATTTAAAGAGGTACGACTTGCGCGCGGCTCGTAAGAAGATGCAAATACGGCCGACAAGCTTGTTGCGTAACGCCAAAGCGAAGTAAATGAGGTATCAGTCGGAATTATGAACGATTTAAGAACGCATATTAAATATTTTAACCGACAAAATAAAAAATAAAATGTAAAAATACTTAATAAAAATATTAAAATGCTTTGTGCGAAATAAATAAGCAATTATTAAAATATGATGAATAATATAATAGTGTGTAATAAAAAAATACATCTGAAAAATACTATTATAAATATTTCATTTTAAAAAAATCCATTCGCTGAGGATCAAATTACAATGTTTGAGAGTAAAATTCGATAAAAAAAAATTTTCGCAGAGAGCGTTCTAGAGTTCACGCGGAAAACTCACTAGAGTTTTCGATGGCGAGAATGATTGAGAGGGAAAGAGATTCTTGGCGAGAGTAAAATGGCATAAAACGCCGAGAGCGAGTTTCCAGGTGGTTTGACATTCGCATCTTTACGCACTTCTACGCATCCTTTGCGCATAAGAACGAGTGTCTAGAATTTTTTCGGCACGATTAAGTCGATTTTAACGATATAAGTCATGTTTACAACGAATAAACAAATTTTCGAGATCGATGCTCTTATAAAATTTTAAAATAAGATATCATAATAAAAAAAATAAATAAATAAATCTCTCAAAGAAAAATAAAATGCGTCAGCTTAAAATTATTATCATAAATCTTGTATTAATAAAATTGTGCTAAAGAATAATTGTAATATTATCTAAATATAGTAATGTGTTTTAATCTTTATTTTTCTTAATAATGTATATTAAAAGTTACTCAAAAATAATAAAAATTATATTAATTAAAAAAATTAAAATTTAAAAAAATTAAAAAAATTATATTAATAAATCTTACAACGATATTAATAATAATACGAGTTTTTTCTTACATATACAATATATATACAATGATAAAATTTACTTCTTTTTTATTTTACTTTTTTGTAAAGTAAAAATCATTCGAACGAATTGAATTCTCTCGTAATTTAGTAAAGGTAAAACATTTACTTAAGTGCCAATTATGCATCATTTGATTATTTATTACATTTTTACGCAACTTTCCGTCAAAATTAAGGTTTTTTTCAAGGAAAAAAACGCCTTTCGAAAACAAATTTCTATTATAAATGTGGAAACCTTTTTTATTTTACATTTTGGAGTAAAAATCATTAGAACGAATTGAATTCTCTCGTAATTTAGTAAAGGTAAAACATTTACTTAAGTGCCAATTATGCATCATTTAATTATTTATTACATTTTTACGCAACTTTCCGTCAAAATTAAGGTTTTTTTCAAGGAAAAAAACGCCTTTCGAAAACGAATTTCTATTATAAATGTGGGAACCTTTTTTATTTTACATTTTGGAGTAAAAATCATTAGAACGAATATTGAATTCTCTCGTAATTTAGTAAAGATAAAACATTTACTTAAGTGCCAATTATGCATCATTTGATTATTTATTACATTTTTACGCAATTTTCCGTCAAAATTAAAGTTCTTTTCAAGGAAAAGAACGCCTTTCGAATTTCTATTATAAATGTGGGAACTTTTTTTATTTTACCTGTTTGGAGTAAAAATCATTAGAACAAATTGAATTCTCTCGTAATTTAGTAAAGGTAAAACATTTATTTAAGTACAAATTATGCATCATTTGATTATTTATTACATTTTTACGTAACTTTCTGTCAAAATTAAGGTTTTTTTCAAGAAAAAAAACGCCTTTCGAAAACGAATTTCTATTATAAATGTGGGAACCTTTTTTATTTTACATTTTGGAGTAAAAGTCATTAGAACGAATTGAATTCTCTCGTAATTTAATAAAGGTAAAACATTTACTTAAGTGCCAATTACGCATCATTTGATTATTTATTACATTTTTACGCAACTTTCCGTCAAAATTAAAGTTCTTTTCAAGGAAAAGAACGCCTTTCGAATTTCTATTACAAATGTGGGAACCATGAGCATGGGAATATTACCATTATTTTCGCATGCGGAAGCATGTGGAACGGAACTTCGCGATCGAGCGCGTCGCGCATCGGTGTGAGCGTAACTTAAGGCTGCATCTTAAGTCGCGGCATATCAGCGGCAGTTGCAGGCTGCACGAGTCGGGCGGCGAAGCAGAGAGCGGTGTATTAACACACAATGAGATAGTTTTGTTCCGCCGCTCCGAATGCGGGATCGCGCTTGTTCGTTCCGATGCCGGCAGCCACGTTCCATACCACGGATACCTGGTGCACCGGGTGTCCCGATAATTCCACGCGCTTTACGGAGAAAAAAAAAAAAATGCGTGCCGCGAAAGCCGGTGCACTCGTTATGCATCGACGAATTATACGCCGCGAATACGATTATACGTTTACGAGCGAGGCTTACACGAATCGGCTCCTTCGCGTTGAAAAATGTCCGATAAATCGCGATCCTGAATGAGTTGTAAGGATTGCTCGCGCGAGGAAATGTTCTCGCGTTAATGGGATTTTTATTCGGCGTAAGTCGTAATCCTTCGATAAGCGATCCAATTTTTAATTTATTAAAACGACTTTGAATAATTAAGAACTGGGGAAAAATAATTACCTTGCGCTCTCTTAGCTTTCAATTAATCCGTTTCCGCTATTTATAGATATTTCCTTTTTAAACTTTCTTTAGTTTTAATTTTATTAAACACGATATGCTAACTTATTTCGTAATTATACATTTTATTTATTATAGATCTATTTTCAGAGGGGAAATAACCGCACTTTGTCGAGTTTACATCAAGCGCATTCATGCGAATTATACATTCGAAGTCGAAAAAATGAGCAGCAACGCGTGCTTACGTCAACTATAAATAACGTCAGCATTCGTGCACTAAGAACTCGGATCCGAAACGAATGAATTAAACAAAATTGTTCCACGACGGTCGTAAAGAAAAAAAAAATAGAAATCGTCCCCTGCAAATCTAAAGGACTGACGAGTGAAAAATTAGAAACCTTCCCCGCACGCTTACATTTAAAGTCGAATTATCGACTCTCCGGTTTTTAACGACCGTCGTCGTCATCTCCGTCGACCATCTCCGCGATAGTTTATTCGTTAAACCGAGCGACGGGATCGTTAACCGCCGTTGATCCGACTGCCACAAAGTAGTCGGACTATCGCTGCTAAGTGGCCGTGGGGAGAATTTAAGCGCGCGGAGATCGGCGATCTCGAGTCTACTACACCGGGCTGATAATCAACGATGGAATACGGTGTCGATTCGTACCGCGTTAGTACTTATATCACCGACATACGTCGCTAATTGGAGGCGGTCTCACCACCAGGCCCATCATTCGAGCTGTGCCGGCCTATCTAATTATAATTAAAAGCCGGTAGGAGCGATTAGCGCGATTCGCGATTTTCGAAACTCAGTTTCTTAAGTCTTACACATATGAATAGTAGAACGTTCAGTCGCGATAAAAAAAATTATACATTCATAATGAAAAAAAATTTTTAATTATACATAACTATAATCAATAATATATTATAAAACTGTTATATAATTGTTCTAAATTAGCGATTAGCGCGATTCCCGATTTCCGAAACTCAATTTCTTAAGTTTTACACATATGAATAGCAGAACGTTCAGTCGCGATAAAAAAAATTATACATTCATAATGGAAAAAAATTTTTAATTATACATAACTATAACTAATATATTATAAAACTGTTATATAATTGTTATAAATTAGCGATTAGCGCGATTCGCGATTTCCGAAACTCAGTTTCTTAAGTTTTACACATATGAATAGTAGAACGTTCAGTCGCGATAAAAAAAAATTATACATTCATAATGGAAAAAAATTTTTAATTATACATAACTATAACCAATATATTATAAAACTGTTATATAATTGTTATAAATTAGCGATTAGCGCGATTCCCGATTTTTGAAACTCAGTTTCTTAAGTCTTACACATATGAATAACAGAACGTTCAGTTGCGAAAAAAAATTCATAATGACAAAAAATTTTAATTATATACCTATAACCAATATATTATATAATTATTATATAATTGTTGTAAATTCTATTAATATATACAGTGACTTTTGTAAAAAATTGAAATTACAGTGTCACATACTTTGACATATAAAAATAGTAATATGAATAAATAAAAAATATAGTACTTTTATATATTAATGTATTCCTATTGTTAAGAACTTAAGAATGTCAGATATTTACTCAGTGTTTGCTACGAAAACTGAAAGAGTTAAGCATCTCGCGAATGAGTATTTTGCGGACACCGTATCGCGTGCGCCGCTCACAAAGAGAGACAGCCGTCCGCGATCGCTCTCGCACCGGGCCATTGTGTGCGGACGCTTTGATAAATTACCGAATAATTGTCAAATGCTAGAAAACGACAAAGTCGAGAGAGAACGGCATTGGAGCAGGGACCAGCGAAAGCACGTGAGAAGTACATCGACCGTCCTTACTCCATTCTGTCTTCTCGCAGAAGACTATTCAAGACGCAGCCAATCTAACGGATATAGGATTATCCAGCTTTCAAAGAGTCAGACATTCTTCTACGTTCGAGGAAAATTAAAAGAAAGCTTCGTAATTCCAATATCACTTTTTGTTTATAAATATTACTCAAAAAACATACATAAAATGCATGTGTAATAAATTAATATAAAAAAATAAAAGAAGGAAATATAAAAAAATATAAGGAAATAATACATAAATAAAAAGTTTCTAATTATTAATAACAATTTTGTGGATAATGTTACATATAATACGTCTCTCATATAAAGGAATTTTAAAGAGAATCATCCACTTTTATTTCTATAAGAGAAAAGTTATTTTTCGGTGTGTAAAGTTTAATTTTTTTTTTCTGACAAGGATCGCTACGCGCAAATTAAAAGAATCATTATAATTAATATTTACCGAGGTAAAGAAATAACAGGTAAAGGAAGGCGAGAGGCAGACTGCCGGCCCGTTTCACGGCTGAAATATGACAGCGCGCACGACTCGGTGCGTGGGCGGTTGGACGAGCAGAGCAATGTTAAAAGGGCGAGGATAAATGTCTCGATGTTTGTAACCGAACACGCTCGCATGCACGTCATCTCCCCACGTCTCCCTCCCCTGCAGCCACTTGCTCGTCCTCCCTCACCTTGAATCGACTTGCTATTACGGGGACTTTGGAATTGTATTGACTGCGTAAATTAATTCACACAATTAAAAAAACAATATTCATTTATCTCTTCGTTAAAATCATCGTCTTTGCTATATAAGTATAATATTTGTTAGATATTCAAAAGATATTTAAAAGATATTTAAAAGTTAGATATTAAAAAATATTATTATAATATATTATTTGATTTGATTTTATTATATATTAAATAATATATATTTATAATATATTATAAAATAAAATATTATTTGATATAAAAATGGAGATCGTTTCTTTTTATTTTACACGATTAGAAATGCGATTATATTTTCGCATTAAAATAGGACGCTTCGAAACAAATTACGTTTGCATTTGAGCAAGAAGGACGGCTCATCGTACGTGAATAAACGCTCGGTGGAAAATGTATCTTTGATAATTAACGAATGAGGACTGAGATTTAAAAGAGGATACGGCAGATGCGCGAGAGCAAGATTGGAGGCTCACAGGTTCACCGTGGATAATTTATCGATTTAGACGAGCCGAGAGATAGAGGGGCGAAAAAAAGAGCGCGGCTCTTCATCAGCGATTTAATTCCTGAACGGCAACGGCTTCGAGTTTATTTATTTTTTCGCCGGCTCGTGACCGGCGCCAAAACGAGGGCGAGACCGGGACAAGATTAAAAATCCCTTAATTACTTAATCGCGTTACACCCGGCTACATCCGTGTCAAAGAGAGCCCCGCTCGCGTTCGAAGGGAGTAACGTCTTTCTTTCTTTTTCATCGCTTTTACGTCCTTGCTGCATTATCCATCAAGTTCGGGGAAATTCCGCGATTTTCTATGCGAGGCGTTAATTATAGCACGATATTTGCGATTCCACGGGAAGGATCGTACGCTCAAATTAAAAGTGTCGTAACTTTGCGTTAAAAACGGATCGCAAAGAGCGAAGAGGGAAAAGATTAAACTAACGCTCGTTTCTCGATATTGCCCGGCGATAGTCATAGATGTGTGGCATTAGCGACAACTAACGATAACGGCAGGGCACGGTATAGTTGGAGGGTGCAGACAGTGACAAACCGCCTTGGCCCGCTGTGATTTCAGTTAATTGTCGGCACGGCCATTTCTCACTCCTCGGCTTCCGCTCGACGCGGGGCCGGGCGACGACGTTGTAAATATCCACGAAGGCCCATGAGAGAGACAGAGAGAGAGAGAGAGAGCAAAGGGCTAAAGGTGGAACGTCTTACTACGGCAGGCTTAAGCCTCTAACCTTGCGTCGCGTAAGCCGCTTCTTCCTTTTCTCGTATTCTTTTGTGAACGATCTCGTGCGACGGATGTCCTCTTTCCTCCCTTTCAAAACCGAGTATGAGTCTCGGATAATTTTTGCTGACGTGACATTTATCTAATGGCGATATAAAATTAATTAATAATACGGTTCGTAGGAAATAATTATTTATTTGTAAAATTATATGTGTGGCATCTGGTTAATCTTGGAATAAAAATCTTATTATTCTTTTCAATCTTAGTGCTTGAGTATTTTCCACCTCTTTGTTAAAATTTTTTATTTTTTTAAATTATATATATTGATAAAAATTATTATATTTATATAGGACAGATTTGCGATTAGTTACAAAATTAGTTAAATTTAACTATCAAATAACGTCGAGAAAAAATAAAATCCAACTCAAGTAGAAATCCTTTTAAAATATAAAAATGTTATATATATATATGTTATATAAAATGTTATATATATAAAGACTCTACTTTCTTTTATGAGTCGGAGACAAGTTTGCGAGCTGTAAAAGGTCAACGGAGCAAAGATTTAGATTGAGAAACATCGCGTATTATATCTCGGAGACGAAACTCGTCAACGTTTTTACGTAAAAGGGATTCGGGCCGATTACCACGATACATTTCGGGTTAGAAGGTCCTTCGCGCGATTGTCCGCATCGGGATCGCCCTAGGAGAAAGGGACGAGCGACGACAGTGCGAAGGGCTGATCGACGAAGGGTGCAGAAACGAAAGGTGGAGGGCCACGAAAGTCGGAGCCGGGCAATCTTGTTTTGAGCTTCTAATAATACCCGACGTATCGGCTCTCGGCTGGTATTTTTATGGCCCGGCCCGGACATATGGACGCGTATCCATACATATGTGTGCCGCCATATATAACGGGCGGGCAAATAAAAAGGTAACAACGTAGCCCGGTGGACAAATAGCCTCCAGCCCCCGAAAACCGCCGATAGGCTAGCGACACCCACGCCTTCGACGATATAATGCGACGCCGAAACGTTTCGTCCTCTCTCTCCTTCTATCGTATCTGTGCGTATGTAACGTGGGCGCGTACGTGCGCACTTCTAAGCGAGGGTGGCCGAAGCATAAATCAAGTCGTCCACGTGTTACCGCGATCGGATTCGCCGGATCGTTTTATCGCGCGTCGATGACTAACCAATCATTTTTGTCATTTTTGTAATTTGATTTATTAACTCGCCCATCGACATTTTTTTTCTCCCTCATACAACATTTGGATCCAGATGAGACAGATTCCTATCCTTCGCAACGTTTTCGAAACTCGTCGAAATTATAATAATATAATAATAGTTATGATAAATCGATGCAAGCTAATTATTTAAAATTCATATACTTTACAAACTTCTACAATAATTCAATAATATAAATAACTTTGCGATTACATCATGTCTTCGTTTACCTAGAAAAAAATTGCAGTCGAGTCGGATTTAGAATTTTAGATAAGCTTTTATTTATATATATTATATATATTATTATATATTATATTATTATATTATTATATATTATTTATATATATACTGACAAATATATATGCTAAAAATAATATTAATAATACTGGTTATCTTCTAAGATTAAAAAAGCGAGTGTTGATTACACATCTATTTAAAAAAAATAAATAAACAGTATAAAAATAATAAAATTATTTTACGGAAATAAAGAACTAAAAATAGCATTGTTTCTATGATGAAAAAAGATGCGAATCCTTTTATGCTGTCTTTATGACAACGAGCTACAGCATTATTGTATGTTTGAAATGCAAAGCCGCAATGGTTGAAGCCGCTTGATTGACGCATATTCGGCACCTCCGCTTTGGAGAGTCCTCGAGGACGTTCTTAGTTATGTCGCGGCGAATTGGCGAGCATCGAGAGACGTGTTACACGCGAGGGGGCACGAAAAAGAAAAGACGGAGCGGCTCGTAAAACAACGTTTACCGAGTGTCTCGGCTGGTCGACCGCAGTTATTACGAACGAATATACGTCACGCGGTCGCGGCGTACGGGCTGATGGTGACAGTTCAATCCGAAGTTCGGCGTTCGGCGGTCAGGAACGCAGCCCGCAAAACCGCACGCGTGATTTCTGCCGCTCTTTGCGCCCCGCCGAATGACCGACCGACTCTGGTCCCCGCTGCCGCCCCTCGCCCTCGCTCCCTCCCGTTCAACCCTTCCGCGGAATGGCACGCGGAATGCCTCCGGAATGCCGGGGAAGAACATCCCGCAGTTACCTCGCGACGTAAAAAGTACTGGCTCGTGATGTTTCTGACGTCATCCGGTTATTGAATTTATTTGAGGACGAATTATGTGACACACTGAGAAAAATTGTTTGATTGTACCAACAAGATGTATATGATTGAAGGCATTTTGATTAAATCAAACAAGAATTTCTAGTTATCATGATAAAACTCGATTTTTTTATAACTAGAATGTTTAATAGATTTTACTATAAAGATTTGATTAGTATTTTCTGGAATCTATAAAATTTCTTGTTATATAAATTTCTATGCTTGCCACTCTTAACTCGTATTCAATATTTGTTATGAAATGTATGTAAAGAACTAGTATTAACATTAAATCGAAAATATATTTTTTTTCTCTTATAAGCAGTAGTGCCAGAAAGAGGACGCTAGCTCTCTAATTGTGTGTGTTTAAGCTGCATCCTCATCTTGCATCACTGTTTATCAGTTTAATTTCTAACAAACTGAATTTAAAATAATTTATTCAATAATCTGAATTGAATTTATCCAATAATCTGAATTGAATTTATCCAATAATCTTGTTGGAATTCAAAATATTAAACAGATTTTGAGATTAGATGAAAAAAAATTTTAGACGACTTGGTGCTGGGAAGTTTAGTATTATTAACAGAAAATTTGATAAATTTAACAGGAAGAAATTAATCAGATTCATCTGGTAATTCCTACGAGAATTCTGATTCGTTCATTTTCCAACAGACATACTGGTTGAAGCTACCAGAATTCTGATTAATGCAATCAGATTTTTTTCTCAGTGCAAGGATCAAAGTGTATTTCAAGTGGCGCAAAAACAACGTAATTTGAGAGAATAATACATTTCTAATTCATGTATCCCGGCAGTATTTGTATCTTTGCTTCATTTTCGCACTATTCAAATTACGTTAAATTAATCTGAGTGCAATCATGTTATCCGGAGATATAGAACAACAACCCTCGTCATATCGATCAGTAAACCTAATTTAAACTGCCAGGACGCATTCAAACATCAATGCTGGTCGGTGCTATGCCTAGAATATATAATCGTTAGTTTATAGTTAACCTAAGTTAAGGTTACATGTTAATTAGAAAAGTCCTGCGGCGCGCAAGATTGAAAGAAATTTACCTAATGAAAAGTCAACCTCAAGGATAAAAAAATTCTCGAGCCTAATACTTTTAATTAAATTGCACATGATAAGAGAACTCCTTTTCATATCAATGATGAGATATAAAATATTATCATTAATTATTTTTATAGGACCCAAACTTTGTCTCGAATCGTTGCAGAATTTAACCAAATTTCTTCATCGATGAAAAGAAACTTTGAAAGCCCATTTCGATGTCACTGTAAAGAGCATCTGGCTGCTGCCGTCGAATCGAATGTTGCCTGTCCTTATATCGCGCATAATTTACCTAATTAAAAATCAACCTCAAGGATAAAAAAATTCTCGAGCCTAATACTTTTAATTAAATTGCACATAATAAGAGAACTCCTTTTCATATCAATGATGAGATATAAAATATTATCATTAACATTTTTATAGGACCCAAACTTTGTCTCGAATTTGCAGAATTTAACCAAATTTCTTCATCGATGAGAAGAAACGTTGAAAGCCCGTGTCGCTGTAAAGAGCATCTGGCTGCTCCCGTCGAATCGAATGTTGCCTGTCCTTATATCGCACATAATTAAAAATCAATCTCAAGGATAAAAAAATTCTCGAGCATAATACTTTTAATTAAATAACACATGATAAGAAAACTCCTTTTCATATCAATGATGAGATATAAAATATTATCATTAATTATTTTTATAGGACCCAAACTTTGTCTCGAATCATTGCAGAATTTAACCAAATTTCTTCATCGATGAAAAGAAACTTTGAAAGCCCATTTCGATGTCACTGTAAAGAGCATCTGGCTGCTGCCGTCGAATCGAATGTTGCCTATCCTTATATCGCGCATAATTTACCTAATTAAAAATCAACCTCAAGGATAAAAAAATTCTCGAGCATAATACTTTTAATTAAATTGCACATGATAGGAAAACTCCTTTTCATATCAATGATGAGGTATAAAATATTATCATTAACATTTTTATAGGACCCAAACTTTGTCTCGAATTTGCAGAATTTAACGAAATTTCTTCATCGATGAGAAGAAACGTTGAAAGCCCGTGTCGCTGTAAAGAGCATCCTCGGCTGCTCCCATCGAATCGAACGTTGCCTGTCCTTATATCGCACATAATTAAAAATCAACCTCAAGGATAAAAAAATTCTCGAGCCTAATACTTTTAATTAAATTGCACATGATAAGAAAACTCCTTTTCATATCAATGATGAGATATAAAATATTATCATTAATTATTTTTATAGGACCTAAACTTTGTCTCGAATCATTGCAGAATTTAACCAAATTTCTTCATCGATGAAAAGAAACTTTGAAAGCCCATTTCGATGTCACTGTAAAGAGCATCTGGCTGCTGCCGTCGAATCGAATGTTGTCTATCCTTATATCGCGCTAATTTACCTAATTAAAAATCAACCTCAAGGATAAAAAAATTCTCGAGCCTAATACTTTTAATTAAATTGCACATGATAGGAAAACTCCTTTCATATCAATGTGAGGTATAAATTGTTAACTTTTTATAGGACCCAAACTTGTCTCGAATTTGCAGAATTTAACGAAATTTCTTCATCGATGAGAAGAAACGTTGAAAACCCGTGTCGCTGTAAAGAGCATCCTTGGCTGCTCCCATCGAATCGAACGTTGCCTGTCCTTATATCGCACATAATTAAAAATCAACCTCAAGGATAAAAAAATTCTCGAGCCTAATATTTTTAATTAAATTGCACATGATAAGAAAACTCCTTTTCATATCAATGATGAGATATAAAATATTATCATTAATTATTTTTATAGGACCTAAACTTTGTCTCGAATCATTGCAGAATTTAACCAAATTTCTTCATCGATGAAAAGAAACTTTGAAAGCCCATTTCGATGTCATTGTAAAGAGCATCTGGCTGCTCCCGTCGAATCGAATGTTGCCTGTCCTTATATCGCACATAATTAAAAATCAACCTCAAGGATAAAAAAATTCTCGAGCCTAATACTTTTAATTAAATTGCACATGATAAGAGAACTCCTTTTCATATCAATGATGACGTATAAAATATTATCGTTAACATTTTTATAGGACCCAAACTTTGTCTCGAATTTGCAGAATTTAACGAAATTTCTTCATCGATGAGAAGAAACGTTGAAAGCCCGTGTCGCTGTAAAGAGCATCCCCGGCTGCTCCCGTCGAATCGAACCCGTGTACTTATACCGCGCATAAGATGACAGTTTCGATATTCCACGTGCGGACTATTTGCACGAACGTGGTCGCGCCCGGCGGCTCCGGGCCATCAGCGTCGCGGCGGGCACGAATTTTCTCGCAGAGGCCATCCTCTTCTCGCGATAGCCGGCTAAGCTCGACGCATACGTGAGCAGCCATTCGCTCCGCAGTTACACGTGAGTTGACGTTCCGAACGTTCGGCTCGTGACAGAAATTACTAAATGCCCGGGACCGGCCGCGGTGTACGTCGAGGGTACACGTGTGCGTTGGATTTATACGTGTGTATATATCGCCGCCACTCGCAAATGGGACTGCGGGGGGTGCGACGAGACGGAGAGGGAAAGACGGAGGGGGGCGGGGGTGGTTGACGAGAGAGCGAGAGAGGAGAGGGAGCCCGGGGAGAGAGGAGAGAAGAACGAAACGACGTGTGTGCCGCGCGAAAGCCGCGGACACGGGTGAAACGAGGGTGAAGGATGAGGATGCGGGGGGGTTGGCGCGCGCGAGCCTCGCGCGCATATTAATCTCCTCAACCGCACATCAGCCTCTCGCCGAATCTCGTTCGTTCGCGCACTTCATCTTCCGGTCCGCTAAACGCGGCTTGGGACGACATGGCGGTATCTACGCGCGACGACGCCTGCGGCAAATTGGCAAACTGCGCAGTTTAACCCTCCTTCCTGGGCGACGTCCACCACCTTCCCGCGTCTCTCTTATGCTCTTGCGCTCGTAAACGGGCGAAACGTCGATCGCGGCAGACGCCAAGCCGGCGTAAATGACGCGTGCACGGGATAAATGCAGTTTTTCACGCGTTAAAGTAAAAAAATTTATTATTTGAGGAATATATAGAAGAATTTATTATTTGAAGAATATATATATATATATGAATTTTGTCAAGTATCTCGCTCGTTTTCTTCGCTAAGATGCACGATAAATATTTGTACAGCTCGATTTTATTCGAGTTTTTCACTCGAAATAAGCAATTCTATAGCAAAAATTTCACAACATTGGTAATAAAAATATATCGCCCTCGCCCGATATGAAATATATTTTTCTCTTTTTATTATGAAAAGAGACATGTCACACACAATTGACGTGTCCGAAATAAAATTTTAATTAAATATATATATATATATATATATATATATATATATATATACTATTACTGGATTTCATTAAGCTCGAAATTCGGTCAAATCCACTGCGAATCCAAATTAACCCTCTTCGTTACATTCATTACGAAGTCTCGTGTTCATCAAGTTACACGAAATTGGCGGATTCCGTGTAAATTTTATATTCTCTTTTATATACATATATATATCACCATTTTAAATTTTTTTTAAATTACTTCGCAATTTAAAAGCCATAATATTATCATGCGAAAAAAGTTGTCTAAACGCGCAAGAAATATCTCGCAAGTGAATCGACGTTCTTTTGCAAAAGATATCTCGCGATTGCAGTCGCAGACCACTCGATGAGAATAAAATTGACGACGCGTATTAAATGAATCGAATTAATATGTGGAGGGCTATGTAGCATAAATTTAAATCAATACTTTTAATTAAAATTACAGGGAAACTCTACTCCATCCGGCGGAATACATATGCCAAATATGTTGCATTAGCACCGAATTTCATTAAATTATGTTAAAGCCCAGTCGAATCCGCCGTGAATCATAAATTGAAATTAACGTCTTTGATTAAAATTATTTCGAGCTTTTACGTTCCATTGTGTTCTACGTAACTGATATGTAGAATTCGCTCGTAATATAGTCGAACCTATTGTATCTTTTTATTTGAATATATATACAATATTGGAGTTTAAATAGGCAATCCAGTGAGAGAATTTAAACTTGCAAGATACCAGTTATGCATGCACGTGTGTATATGATGCTTACTTTGGCAGAAAATAATTTTTCTAATTATAAAAATGTGTAATAAATATATAATAAGCATTTTATTATCTATCACATTCTTTGCAATTAATAAAACAATATAATTCAACGAATAAGTGGCTCTAAATAGTCAATAATTTTATTTTTAATTTTTATTTTTATTTTTAATTGTTGAAAAAAAAATCACTTTACGGAATAATAATAATCCCAATAGAGAGAAAAAAATTATATATTCCAGATAAAAGACCAGAAGAGAAACATAACGATATACGGTTTTGGCGAACGCGAATGTCTACGATCTCGACAGTCCCGATGACGTCGATGCCAACATCAGGTGCATCCGAGCGCAGAAGCTCCGATCGTCGCCGGATTTAAACTTGCAAGATACAGTTATGCGTGCATGTATGTATGTACGGTGCTTACTTTGGCAGAAAATAATTTTTCTAATTATAAAAATGTGTAATAAATATATAATAAGCATTTCATTATCTATCACATTCTTTGCAATTAATAAAACAATATAATTCAACGAATAAGTGATTCTAAATAGTCAACAATTTTATTTTTAATTGTTGAAAAAGAAAATCATTTTTACGGAATAATAATAATTCCAATAGAGAGAAAAAATTATATATTCCAGATAAAAGAGCAGAAGAGAAACATTATACGGTTTTAGCGAACGCGAGTGTCTACGATCTCGACAGTCCCGATGACGTCGATGTCAACATCAGGTGCATCCGGGCGCAGAAGCTCCGATCATCGCCGGATATAAACGGATTTAAACTTGCAAGATACAGTTATGTGTGCATGTATGTGTGTACGGTTTATGGCAGAAAATAATTTTTCTAATTATAAAAATGTGTAATAAATATATAATAATCATTTCATTATCTATCACATTCTTAATGCAATTAATAAAACAATATAATTCAACGAATAAGTGGTTCTAAATAGTCAACAATTTTATTTTTAATTGTTGAAAAAGAAAATCATTTTACGGAATAATAATAATCCCAATAAGAGGGAGAGAAAAATTATATATTCCAGATAAAAGACCAGAAGAGAAACATTATACGGTTTTGGCGAACGCGAGTGTCTACGATCTCGACAGTCCCGATGACGTCGATGTCAACATCAGGTGCATCCGGGCGCAGAAGCTCCGATCATCGCCGGATATAAACGGATTTAAACTTGCAAGATACAGTTATGTGTGCATGTATGTGTGTACGGTGCTTATTTTGGCAGAAAATAATTTTTCTAATTATAAAAATGTGTAATAAATATATAATAATCATTTCATTATCTATCACATTCTTAATGCAATTAATAAAACAATATAATTCAACGAATAAGTGGTTCTAAATAGTCAACAATTTTATTTTTAATTGTTGAAAAAGAAAATCATTTTACGGAATAATAATAATCCCAATAAGAGGGAGAGAAAAATTATATATTCCAGATAAAAGAGCAGAAGAGAAACATTATACGGTTTTGGCGAACGCGAGTGTCTACGATCTCGACAGTCCCGATGACGTCGATGCCAACGTCAGGTGCATCCGGGCGCAGAAGCTCCGGTCGTCGCCGAATATAAACGAGTTCGTATACAGTAGAGGAAGCTCCTCCCTCACCACGCCCAGAGCTTCACAAGGAATCTCGTCCTCCCACGTTATAGAGGAGGATACTTCTCTTTCTCTCTCTCTCTTCCTCTTCTACTTACGCTTCCTCTCTATTTCTATCTCTTTCCCTCTCATTCAGCCTTCAGCTCCTTCCGGTCTAGGAGGCGGAGCTTCTATTTCTAGCGAGAACCAGATCGTTAAATGAGCATAGGAACGATGGGACAGAAGACGGAAGACGGAAGAGAGAATCACCAACACACGCACGAGAAGATCACTAACCCCCCTCTCGCAAACGAGGTATCCTCGGGGAGGATGAAGAGCGCAAGATACATCGACTAGATAGATGGAAGGAAAAGGTAAAACGATGGTTCCACATGGAGATCGTGGTAGTCAAAAAAGGAGTCGTCGACCTGACAACGAGGTAACAAATGCACAGGGTTACGTATTTATAGTACACCTGAGGTAGAAATGTGTCCGCGTGTTTTATCGCTCGTGATATACAAAGATTAATTACGTAAAGTGAGTGAGCAAGAAATAAAAAAATTCTGATTCCCCAGATCCGTTAATATGTCAGAAATTTATTTCTTTTATCAACGTATTAATAAGAAAAAGAAATTTCGTTTTAATTATCCGTATCTCTTCGCTCACGAAAATTTTACTTTTTTAAACGTGTTGGAATATTTTGCAGATTCTCTGCTATTCGTTAAAAATAAAGATACACCAATTGCAAAAGATAATTTAATAGTTTCCTATGGAATAAATCATTAAAAATTTAATATATCCGCCATGGAACTATACCAGATAATTATTTCACGTTATTATGAACTCTAAAATAATCAATAATTAATATCAAAAATGAAAATAATGCCATTCACGTCATCATTAGAAATGAAAAATAATTATGATAACTTCAATCGCTTGGAATCAAATGCTCTCACAAGGGAAAAAAATTAAGTTTACTATTTTAAGACTAAAACTCTACTATACCGTCTTTTTACGAATAACATGTATAAATCGCGCAAGCTGGGCTCACACATACCCAAATATACAGAAAAAGAAAGAGAGAGAGAGAGAGAGAGAGAGAGAGAGAGAAAGAGAGAGAGAGAGAGAGAGAAAGAGAAAGAGGAAGAGAGACGAAGATCGTTTCTATTGCGCAAGAATGCAGGCGGAGGAGTCTTTAGGTGTCCAATGCACATGCAGCTGTTATATAGAGCTCGATCTGCGAGCTCCGCCTAGCTGGTTGCAGTCGGAAGGAGAAGAAGGAGAACAGCTGGTCTCTCAGTTATTTTACTCCGAGCTACGACACCGCCAATACTGCGCCACCTCTATTGCCCCTACTGTCCTCCCGCTCCAACCCTCAACCCGCTTCTTCCACCTTTCTACGACGACTGCGAGCTCGAGGAGGCGCGGCAAGTTTCACGTCGCCGCAGTTGCAGTTTTGCACCACTCGGTCCATGATGAATAGTGTCCTTCCTCCTTCCCTCGCTTCTTGCGAGGCTCTTTCCTTCACCTCACACGAGTCTCCCCGAGCTAACTACCCTCGCAGGATCGATGACAGCTTCCCACTTGCTCTCTCTCTTTCTTTCTCCTTTCTTTTTCGAGATTTTGATATCAAAAATTAATTTTTATCTCTTTTATATTTTATTTTATATTTTTTATATGTTATTTTAAATTTTTGAGAAAAGTTTTTAGCTAAATAAATACGCTGATACATGTAATTGATGAGGAAAGTAAATGGAAGCGTATGATAAAGAAGCTTTTACAGCTTTCAAAGCAACCAAGCTCGAAATAAAACAATCTACATAAAATGTTATCTAATATTGTGCTAGACTATTCCACTGGACTACTCATGTTTGATTCCATTAGACATTATCGCGTCATTAAATTGATAGATAAGCCACAAGAAGTGGAGAAAATGGACTTTCAAGCAATAAAATACATCACAACTATGCCGAGAAAATAAAACTCTTAAATTGAATCATTTACTTTTTCAATTTATCGGAGTATCAGTTTTGTTATCGCTTTCACCGGGGCGGGAATAAAAAAATCTCAGATATACAACATCGTTCGGTTACTCTCTCCGAAAGTGCATTCAGTGCCCCTTGTCAGATTCGCGCGACTTGCTACGATTAATACAATATTATAATATTTCGTATCGCTCTAAAAATGCATAGGGGTGAATTGTTTTTTCGTAAACAAAGGAGGACCGATGCGATGGCGCGTTTTTTTCCGCAGCATTCAGCTTTTAATTTTATTTTTGCGCGACGGTTATACGCCACCGCGAACTCCGCGCGGAAACGCGCTAGGTGCATATGAAACGCGATACTTTTGACGGGAATTTTTTTCCACGGTTTTGCTTTATTGTTCCGCGAGAGTGATTGGTAATTGGTCGCGTCGAGGTTGCGCGTCCGTTCGCAATGTCGTTCGCTCGCGAAACGCTCCCGTCGAATACAAACGAACGCGATGGACGCAACGCGGCCCATAAGGCACACCGTGTCGGTCCTCCTCGTCAATGGAAAAAAAATGCAATTAAAAATTTGCCAAGTAATATGGGTCACAGACTGTCCGCTCGTCCATTTTTGCGCACTTCGATTCGAGCTAGTTGCAAGAGGGTACACACGAAGTTACATACGTGCACAGTGTGTAATCGTTTGAATCTATGCTTGGAACTTGTGTATTGTTTGAAATTAAAAAAAAAGAATTTTAAGGAATTTGAAGAAAAATAATTATCCAATTAATAAAGTTTTAAAAAGATTGATTGCAGGAAGATCGATTGCAACTACAGTCAAAGTCGTTAGCCTTAATCTTATTTTCAACTTTCTTCCTATTAATAAGTAATCAACTTTCTTCCTATTAGTAATTTTTATATTATTCTTCCTATTAATAAGTAATAATTTTTATATTATTCACTTCCAATATTTATTTCTTTTATCTTTAATTTCTTTTGCATTACTTAATTTTTACATTTAATGATACAGATACACATTTCCAATTAACGAATTAAATGTCATACATGAAATTAATAATAAAAATGATTATAATTATCATTGTAAGCATAATGTTAAATAAAATATACTGCAAAATCAAATTTATATTAATAGAATCATATGACTCGCTGATTAAAAGCGTGCCAACGCGAAAAGTCGTATCTTAAAATAACAAAGAAACAAAATATCGAACGTGAGAGGAGGAACCAGAGGAATCATTTGTAATTCAATAATTCCAGTTCGTTTGTAATCCGGTAATCTATACTGCGGCTCGTTATTCCTGCATCATAATGAGTTTCGCGTTACTCGCCTTTTCTCGACGCGGACAGCTGGATAATCCGCAGTAACGAATTGTTGGTTCAACCATGGCCGATGCCGAGTTATCTGGGTCGCGATATGAGCAACGAAAAAAAATAATAATAATAACGAAACGCATATTATCGGTGAGCAAATCCCATTCAGCCCTTTTAAAAGTTGCTGTACCGAGATGATGTAACGATGCATCTTCGAAAAACCACGTAAACTGATATAGATATCATATTTTCACAAAAGCATAAAGAAATATATGTGTTTGTGTATCCAATAGTATAAATGTTACATAAATAAATTCAAAATCAAGAAAATATTCAAAAGTTTAAAATTTGTATAATATTATTTATGCACGACTTTGATTTTTCATAAATTTTCATACCTTTAAATTAATTTAATTTTAATTTAATCTTCAAGTTAAGATTCTTTCCTTTCGTAGAATGCTTTATATTGAAAATAATTTTATCGAAAAATATCATCGAATGGGATATATTCTTTTATCGTCTTTTCGGGACTTTAAGGCAATAATTTTCTCAGACTACGAGAAACCATTGATTCGCGGTTTAAAGTGCTTTCGTGGCACGTTTACACCGGATCTCAACGGTTGCCTAATGGTCCTCTCACGCAGCCACCGTAAAATAGAGAAATCATCGTAAAAGCGGCCAACGACGTAACCACCCTTCCATGTCGCCATCGAAGCCTCGGTAAACGGGCGAAATTTGATTACTAAATAATTCGTACGACGTGATAGTAAATCGTGGGTGCCGGCTCGCGGCTCGCTCTAAGAATACAAATGAGGGGAAACTTCTACGCACACATTGGCGAATGTGTTCGAGCATCATTCATTTGCGAGAAGGGAACATCCTTGAAAATACTATAATTGTTTTAAAAAGTACGATAAAGTCGTCATCTATATACACTATATTTTAATTTATTAGTAATAATAATCCAAAGATAGAAACTGAGAAAAATTATACCTAAAAAAACCCCTCGCAATATTTATAAATTATGTAAATTGAAATTAAATTGATATTGAACCTCAAAATACAATATAATATTAATATTAATAATATAGTCAAGTTTAATTTTATGACGAAAATTGTTTTTCCTTTATACCATTTTATGTATAAAATATATTGTTTTAAAATCAAATAAAATAAAATGGTGTCTGAAATATCTCATCGTAAAAACATCTTTCGCGTAAAAGAATTATATAATTTTCTATCGCTATTATCTAATTATTAGATTCTAATACATAAACCGAAGGGACATTAATTTTCAATCGATTTACTGCTACAGCAATTACGCACGTTACACGCAAATTCGATTTTATCCCGTTCGCTCGATTGCTTAACATAGTTGCAGCATCACGTCTGCGAGTATTTATACTATATCTCATTGGCGAAGTGGTACATCAATTCAGTACCAGCGACGTACGCGATGTTTCGTTAACGATAAACGTTATTGGCCAATAGTGATTTAGTGGCGGTCGGTGAAAATTCATTCCTATTAAAGAATGATTGACGTAACTGACGTTTATACGGGCTTTTACTCGTGACGTACGACAGAGTCGTAATGGTCGCTATGCTAACTATTTTCCTAAGAAGCAATAATTTACGCAATGCACGATGCAGCGTCCCGTTGCATGTATTAACCCTCTTGATGCTTTCATCATTTTTTTTAATTTTTCACTGATAGCAATGCATTTGCTTACGCATACGTTTACTGCGGAATATCACTTGACATTCTGATTTTTTAATTTTATTTTATTATTTATAGTATAATATATAAAAGGATGAAAGAAGCTCTCCTTTACAAGTGTTGTATACTTCAATATTATAATTTTTCATGTTTCTAAGATTTTATTAGCTTCTTCATTCCTTCTCATTGCCATATACATGCATATAATACTATAAAATCGCATATATAAATTTTTCTCGTACTTAGAAATATAATATTAACAAATAAGCCATGTAAGCAACTTTGCGCTTTGCTTGAAAGATCTCTATTTTGAATTTTTATTACGTGGACGAATCGAGCGGCGTGTGCGAAAATGATTTGCGAAAAATTGCGCGAACGTAAATACGCAAAACCGAAAAAACGATGTCATACATTCGCGGCGGGTTAAAAATCACGGCACTTCCGGTTTACGTTCGCCATTTCATGACCGTCATCCCTCGTCGAGACACGAGCGCGGGCATTCCTATGTTATATTACTACCGCATATTTATGCGCGCGTAAAAAAATACACGCGCGGATAACGCGCTAATACAAGCGCGGCCCTTCGACCATTCGTGTGTCGCGCCCCTATGATGCATCATGCGCTTTTACGTGAATAAGTGCCTTTTTAAAACGACCGCGTATGTTGAAAACAAACCCTGATATATATGTATATTCATATATATATATTTTGTATTTTTTTTTATTTTCGAAATTATCAATGATTTTTGATGACCCTTTATACCTTTTGGACTTTGTTCCGTAACTTTTCACATTACATATCCATTTGATACGCGTGCAATTTTGGGGTGACGCCATGTAAAGATTGCAAATTCCGAAATGTAATTAAAAACGGCAATAACAATATAAAAAAACATAAAATAAAACACAGCGAGAAAAAAATTATATTTGTACGGCATTTTCCGAATGCGCGCGATGGTTCATCTCAGAGTTATTACAATAATATCTAAATATGTATATAAAAAAAAAATCAATCAATTTTTTGCGTTACATATTATTTTTCACGTATGACGTTTCAAATTATATTCCCATTTATTTCGTATAATATGTTCAATATTATGTACAAAATCTAATGAAATCGATCTACAAATATACAAATATAAGGAGACGTATTCTCTCTTTTTTTTTCACTCGCTACATGTTATATGTTGATTCTTTTACGCGGTTCGATTTGCATCTTTGACAAAACTGCAATTGTGCGACGCTGCTGTAGGTGCGAACGAGAGGAACGGAGAATGACAGGGGAATGAGAAGAGAGGAGGGAAGGAAAACATGGGTGCGCGGAAATACAGATATTTGCCAGGAAATTGATAACTCGAATAAACTCGTCGCAAAACATTCAAACAGGCTGCCAAACGGTACGATTGCACACTCCAACCCCCGGCTGCGAGCCAAACACCGCATATCCCTCCCTCGATAGAACGACTGTACATACGTTCGCGGGAGTGATGCGAGCACGACCGATACAATACACATATTACTTGTCCACCTGTATTCTCCACACCGGCGAACTGATTACGAACGGATTTGCTGGGCGATTTTATTTCGACCTTCGGTCGAAAGTTGTCGGCAGTTCGAACTGTGTTTATTACTAACGAGCGATTAGAGAAATTGTCATGCTTTAAAATAATCAAATTAATGAACAAAAATGTCCCTTCGATGAAATGTATTTTCGGACAAAGGGAAACAATCTATTATAGAAAAAAAAATTACGATTTTGTATCTTTAATAATCGTCACAATTGTAAAAAGATTTTATTTCGTAGAAATGTGTATCGTGTGTCTACTTAATAATAATGGTATTTGTTGGGCGATTTTATTTCGACCTTCGGTCGAAAGTTGCCGACAGTTCAAACTGTGTTTATTACTAACGAGCGATTAGAGAAATTGTCATGCCTTAAAATAATCAAATTAATGAATAAAAACGCCCCTTCGGTGAAACGTATTTTCGGATAAAGGAAAACAATATATCTATTATGGAAAAAAAATCATGATTTTGTATGTTTAATAATCGTCACAATTGTGAAAAGATTTTATCTCATAGAAATGTGTATTGTGTGTATCTACTTAATAATAATGGGATTTGTTGGCGATTTATTTTCGACCTTCGGTCGAAAGTTGCCGGCAGTTCAGACTGTGTTTATTACTAACGAGCGATTAGAGAAATTGTCATGCCTTAAAATAATCAAATTAATAAACAAAAATGCCCCTTCGATGAAATGTATTTTCGGACAAAGGGAAACAATCTATTATAGAAAAAAAAATTACGATTTTATATCTTTAATAATCGTCACAATTGTGAAAAGATTTTATCTCATAGAAATGTGTCTACCTAATAATAATGGGATTTGCTGGGCGATTTTGTTTCGATCTTCGGTCGAAAGTTGCCGGCAGTTCAGACTGTGTTTATTACTAACGAGCGATTAGAGAAATTATCATGCCTTAAAATAATCAAATTAATGAATAAAAATATCCTTTCGATGAAATGTATTTTCGGATAAAGTTAAATAATATATCTGTTATGGAAAAAAAATTACGATTTTGTATCTTTAATAATCATCACAATTGTGAAAAGATTTTATCTCGTAGAAATGTGTATCGTGTGTCTACTTAATAATAATGGGATTTGCTGAGCGATTTTATTTCGACTTTTGGTCGAAAGTTCCCGGCAGTTCCAACTGTGTTTATTACTAACGAGTGATTAGAGAAATTGCCATGCCTTAAAATAATCAAATTAATGAATAAAAATGCCCCTTCGATGAAACGTATTTTCGGATAAAGAAAAACAATGTATCTGTTATAGAAAAAAAATTACGATTTTGTATCTTTAATAATCATCACAATTTTGAAAAGATTTTATCTCGTAGAAATGTGTATCGTGTGTCTACCTAATAATAATGGGATTTGCTGAGCGATTTTATTTCGACTTTCGGTCGAAAATTCCCGGCAGTTCCAACTGTGTTTATTACTAACGAGTGATTAGAGAAATTGCCATGCCTTAAAATAATCAAATTAATGAATAAAAATGCCCCTTCGATGACATATTTTCGGATAAAGGAAAACAATGTATCTATATATTATGGAAAAAAAATTACGATTTTGTATCTTTAATAATCATCACAATTGTGAAAAGATTTTATCTCGTAGAAATGTGTATCGTGTGTCTACCTAATAATAAAATTCCGAAACGATAACCATTATTGAAACGATGATAGTCGATTATAGCAACTTGTGGACGCAGTCAAACACACGCGCGTTACAAACGCGAGTCAATATTAACTCGATATTTTTGCCGCGCCATTAGAGTCAAATAAACGCAATGTAAATTGCACGATACAGTCGCGTATGGTTATTTGCCATAAATAGCGATGAAGCACGGGTGCGCGAGCGTATGTCAACCGCGTCTCACGTTATACGCGTCGTTCACGAAGCCGCTCAAAAAGGGCGCGAGTGTGTAATGAAAATACCGCACTATGTGGAGTATAAAATAGGTATGCGCGGCCAATTCGCATAATAGCGTCGACATTCGAGATATCAAACAATATGTTAATAATGTATCCGGCACCGATTCGCGGCGATGGCGATAAATGGTGCATCGAAAGAGCTTCGAAATGAAAAGAGATTTAACAATTATCATTCGGACGGATCTCATTTTTATAAAACATGAAACACGGAATAATCAGCGCGGAAACGATTGTTGACTTTTCAAGAAATTTCAATAGAGCTACGTTTTTTTTTTTAATAATAAAAAGAAATCGGCACGCGAGGTACAACATTCGCGCGCGCAATAATTTCCGTAATTAAAATTGACTTTTCGCAATTACACGAGTAATTTTCCGCAATGACTATTTCCTGCTGCGCGACGCAATACGGCGTGTATCGCCACAAAGTCGGTATCGACTAATTAGCAACGTGCTAACGTCGACGTGAAGCGGTCAAAGGGCGTCGTTATCTCCGCGTCGAGGGATACGCGAAAATAAGAAAAAAAGAAAAAGAAAAACGGAGCCGAAGGGAGAGAGATTCTCCGTGTGTCTCCAACCCCTTTTCTCTTTCGCAATCAAACGAAAATTAGCCGATGAAAAGAGAGCGAACTGACCATTCGGCGCGCTTTTTCGCCGACGGTTAATTTGCACAGAGAGGAGCCAGAAATGTATAAAATTTCATCACAAAGATGCTTAACGCGCGGCCTGATTCTTTTTAAAGGGAAGAGAGAGAAGAAAAACAAATATATGTATTGTTTATCTGTCATTTGTAATCAAAATGAGAATCAAGGATAATTCCAAATTCTAAGTACAAGAAATACCAACCATTTTGGTCAAGATTATAAAGAATACTATGCTTTTCTTGTAATAATTATTATTGTAAAATATGTATAAACTATTCCGAAACTCCCTATATTTAATGCTCAGCCATAAAGTTATTTATAATTTATGTTATTTATAAATAATAGTTTATCCCGGTGCTCTAAGTCCAGGGAAAGAATAAAAAAAAGCGGACGGTGACGTCGCCGCCGAGGGAAAAATGGATGGCTCTATCTTTCGGCAATTAAGATAGCAAAGGAAAATAAACAAACGCGCGGCGGAAAGAGAGAGGACAAGAGGGTGGTCTTTCCGCGCGTTTTCCGGACTGTCCGTGGTGCAGCTGTTACGTCGCCAGGGGCTCAAATAAACGACTTAGGTAGATTAAGCATACAAATCTCGACGACTCTGCTCGTCGTGTAACCGGCCTTAACCTGCCCGTATGTCGGGGTCAACGTGAAAAAATATACGGAGCGTACACCCCGAGCGCCGGCGATTCGAGAAAGATTGCACTCTTGCACGCTTATCTCCCAAGATATATACCCGACGTATATTTCGAAAATTTTTAGACACGGCGTCGAGTTTATTCAGCGGGTAGAATGTTTAAAATCCGTATAGTATCTTGGAAATTACGATTATCAATGAAACTATCTAATATAAATATCTCGAGGATGTTTCGTTAATATTTTAACGCGAATAATGCCGTGCATGATGGATATTAATATTTTAGACACTAAAATTGTATAAACAATGGATAAATGATCGACAAAAATAATCAAGTATCAGATGGCATATTATATATAATAATAATTTAATTTATTTAATTAATTAAAAATTAATTAAAAATCGAAATATGGCTATCGTTAGATTGTCCAAAGCAGATCGTTGCGTCGATCATTAATCCCTCAAGAAGAAAGGCGAAAAACGTGCACAAGGATCACTCATCAGAGTCACTCACGTCTGTAGGGTCGTCCCTCCTCGGGGGTGGATCGCTCGGTGTTCTCGGACCCGGGGGTGGCGTTGGCGTCACGATCCTCTTCGTCGGGAGTCGCACCGCGGTTCGGCACGGAACCAGTTCCGGCGGTACCGGTGGGCGACCGGCTCGCGGAACCAGCTGGGCTCTGCGGCCCGCCGACTTCCTGGCCGGCCGCGGCGACGGCGGCGGCCGCGGCGGCCGCCGCACCGGAAACGGACACCACCGCGCCCCCGCCCGCGCCCGGCAGGGACGTGGGCGAGAACATGTTCGACATGCTCGAGAGCGAGCCGATGCTGGGCAGGCCGCCGTTCCCCGGCACCGCGCCGTTCCCGGTCTCGACCTTGAGGCACTTGCTGGGGGGCGCGAACGCGGACGGCACCAGGGGCCGGAAGCCGCCGAAGGGTAGTCTATGGTCGAGCGGGTGCAGGAACTGCGGTGGCAGATGCAGCATGTGATGCAGCCCGTAGCCCAGCGACGCCGCCGTACTGAAGGGCACCTGTAAGTCCTTCGAATCGGTCACCTGAAACAAGCGCGAGAAATATAAAATTAATAAAGGATCGAAATAAAGAATTTAAAAAAAAAAGGTTCCAATGTGTACATGAAAATAAACAGAATGATAGACAAATTCGAGGAGTAAATAACATGTATATGTACAACATATTAAGTTGAAAAGTTGAACACACACATGAGAATTTTAATAAATTTTATAATTTACGATATTAATTTTGTACTATTTTTGTGATCTTTAAAATTTTCCTTAAAATCGTCTGTTATTTGCTTCTCGAGCTCTATTATTTTGTTAGTAAAAGAATGCTAGTTCTGACATTTGGATGTTAATGAAAACGCCCACATATTAAATATCTACATATTTATTTATATACAGCTGAATTTTTTATCTTTGAATCATAAAAGCTTTATAAGAGTTAGTAAAAGAAACACATGAGTCGTAATAATATATTTTATAAAGAGAGAAGATTACAAGCTTTTTTATGATTAAAAATAAATATTATAAATAATTCTCAGTAGTTTTTAATTAATGTTTGTGGAATATTGACGGATAGATAAAAAGTATATATGGAAATTAAAATTTTTTTATCGACATAAACTATATATATGAATTTATATATTTTTCCAGATTATTAAATAATTATAGAAAAAGATTTAGGTGGCATTTACTTATTGACATAATTTATATTAAATATCATATGTATATTTATATTTATATTTAAATATTGAAAAAATAAAAATATAAAAATGTAAAATGGTTCAAATGTGATACAAATCAAATAAGAAGCAAAGGAAGGCTAAGTCAAATAGAAAAAATGTAGAAAAACAATAATAATAATATTATTAAAACAACGCAACTCTTTCTATTTGACTTTGAAAAGGACCTAGAGCGGGGTCAGAACGTCGTCGACAGTATATTTTAAACATATACATATTTTTGCGTTTCTTATTGTATGTAAGATAAATATAACTTTACAAAATTTTCAACATAATATATTATTAATATCACGCACCATTATTTGGGTTTTTGGTTCCTAGCCTTCTTTCGCTTCTTAAATATTGAAACTTCACACGTGGTTTCTTCTTTTAATCGTATAGATATTTCTTATATTTCATCCAGTATTAAATTTTATAATTTTATAATCGATTCAGATACTAATTACAAGTTTTTTATATCTCTTAACATTTAATTTCCTTTTAATTTTACTGGTTCCATTGATGTTTACATACTCCTGATGTTCACTTCCATTTTGAGAAACTACGCTCGCATTATCGAGTTCGACAGTACAAGTTCATCCTGTATACGCGATAAACGGAAAAATGTTTGAAACGCGTAACTAGATAGCTCATTTGCAGCATGTGGATATTTCCGTGCTTTCAGATACGTCTGAATGGCATATAATATCAAAGCAGCGTGGTATACTGTTAATAACGCGAAACCACTGTGTTATAATAATCCGTCAAAACCTGAAGCTCTTCTCTTCGTTCCCCTCCCCCCACATACCCCATGATTCCCTCGCCCCCGTTCCATCCCCGTATGTCAGTTGTATCATTCAATTCGCCGTGATTGACGAGTCTATTAAGCCGCATACTGAATGCTCGGTTAAAGCATCTACGCATTGGGTTTTGTAACATTTATAATGCCAGAATTATCGAACTGTTATTAAACGTAACTGAAGTAATAACGATGCGTTGTTCCCTCTGTGCATCGACTTCTCGGGGAACGCGATACGAGTATTTCAACGTTAACTACCGACACGAGTACATATGTCACGAAGCAACATCATATATTTCATAAGTAGCGAGAAAATTATTTTTCGAAATCAAAAAATATTTTCACCATTCATTTGCGTTTTCTTAAAATTAAAAAAAAAAAAAAATAAAATTGTTACAGAGACCCCGTATATTTCATAAGTAGCGAGAAAATTATTTTTCGAAATCAAAAAATATTTTCACCATTCATTTGCGGTGTTTTCTTAAAATAAAAAAAAAATAAAATGAAATAAAGTTGTTACAGAGACCCCCTATATTTCATAAGTAGCGAGAAAATTATTTTTCGAAATCAAAAAATATTTTCACCATTCATTTGCGTTTTCTTAAAATAAAAGAAAAAAATAAAATAAAATTGTTACAGAGACCCCGTATATTTCATAAGTAGCAAGAAAATTATTTTTCGAAACAAAAAATTTTCACCATTCATTTGCGTTTTCTAAAATAAAAGAAAAATAAAATAAAATGTTACAGAGACCCCGTATATTTCATAAGTAGCAAGAAAATTATTTTCGAAATCAAAAAATTTTCACCATTCATGCGTTTTCTTAAAATAAAAGAAAAAAAAATAAAATTGTTACAGAGACCCGTATATTCATAAGAAGCGAGAAAATATTTTCGAAATCACAAAAACACCCAGGCTTAAAAAAAAAAAAATGAAAAAATGTTACAGAGACCCTATCAAGTAAATAGAAACAAAATTTCACCATTAAGCGTTTTCTAAAATAAAAAAAGAAAAAAGGTACAGAGACCCCCTAATTCAAAAAAAAAAATCACACTTAAAAAAAAAAAAAAAAAAAAAGACAGAGACCCTTCAAAGCAAGAAAAATTTTCGAAATCAAAAAATATTTTCACCATTCATTTGCGTTTTCTTAAAATAAAAGAAAAAATAAAATAAAATTGTTACAGAGACCCCATATATTTCATAAGTAGCAAGAAAATTATTTTTCGAAATCATAAAATATTTTCACCATTCATTTGCGGTGTTTTCTTAAAATAAAAAAAAATAAATAAATAAATAAAATGAAATAAAATTGTTACAGAGACCCCCTATATTTCATTAGTAGCGAGAAAATTACTTTTCGAAATCAAAAAATATTTTCACCATTCATTTGCGGTGTTTTCTTAAAATAAAAAAAAATAAACTGAAATAAAATTGTTACAGAGGCCCCCTATATTTCATAAGTAGCGAGAAAATTATTTTTCGAAATCAAAAAATATTTTCACCATTTATTTGCGGTGTTTTCTTAAAATAAAAAGAAAAAAAAAATAAAATTGTTACCGCAAATTCAACTCGCGTGAAACGCAAAGTGTGAAACGCGTTACTGGTCGGTATAAACCGCGCGACTAAGGGAGCGAAACGGAAGTACGAAATGATTTCATCGGCGAGAATGGACAACCGCAGTTTCCGGATAAACATTTCATTCGGCCGATAATGACGCGGGCGATGAGTTACACGCGCCGGGTATTAGTACGCGCCGCGATTAGTTTATTATTCTTTTATACCGGGGAAATGAGGTTCGTGTTCGACGACCCGACATGTATACGCGCCCGCGGTCCAATCAGTGATTTATTAGATATTCATTATTATTTTAATTGCGGCCCCCGCCCTTTTTTCGCAGCGCGACGCGACGCGCGTCGCTTGCATATTTGCAATAATCTTTTATCATATTTTTTTCACCCATCCTCCCCCCTCCCGTCCCCGCGGGCGGCAAAACACGAGCGTATTTTGTCACCGTGCCATCGCAATTAGGTTCGCCCCGAAATTATCTCATTTTTTAACGATGCTGAATTTTGATGCGACCGGTTATCTCGCTATCATCCTCGTTCAACTGCTTTCTATCCACCGTATCTACCGTATCCGCATCCGCACGTGTTTTATCCCGGGCCCGATTGATGTTCCGCACGTATAAAAAATATTCAAGCGTTTAAAAACACTGCGGAATACGCTTATAATTAACCGCGATGCCCATTCGTTAAATGTTTGCGGCAATCACGGTTATGAGATAAAGATGTGTGCGATGTATAAAATCGTGAAAGAGTTTCGTTATTATCGGGAGTTTTTAATAATAATATTTCCCGTAATTCGCGTTATCGATATGTTTTTGATTGTAGTATATAAAATTTATTTTTAAATCACACTTGCGAAAAACTTAATCCGCGAATTCATATTTTCGTGTAATATATTTTAACAGAATGTATATGTGGAGTAATTTTTATTAATAATTAATCCTTCTAAAATTAATCAATAATTCACAATTATATCCCACAAACAATATTTCTAACTAAATTTAGCTGTATCGCCGATTTTACCCATGAAAATACTTACTGTATCTCTTAATATAAATTTAATTTTTTTAATGCTATGTAATGTAATGCTATATGTATCATGATGCATAATCTACACATTTTTCTTCACAATCAAAAGATAAAATACATTTACATACTTTTGTATTTATAATTTTTAGAAATAGAAATCAGCTCACATTTAATAAGTATATTGTAAGTTTTATCTTTCTTAATTAGAGATTCTCTCTCTTTTATAATTATATTATCTTTAAACGCAAGCTCTCCTTAAAAGGAATAAGTAAAAGGAAGATTGTGCATCACTGATTTAACATTATTTGTTACTTACAAACACATTTACATTTATATATAACTAAGTTTCTATTCATTGCACTATTTATATCATTATTAATTAATACATAATTTATGTACTTGCATAAAACGATGGATAGAAACGATACAAACATGCAAAGCGGAGGTAGGGGCAGGCAATTCGAGCTATCTGACGCGTTTGTTGAAATCAATGTTAACAATTATTTTTTTTATTTTATACATATTTTTCAAGAGTGTTGTTTTTCTGCCAAATAGTGACATGCGTGTTCGCGTCAAATACGATACACTCGAATTACCGCAGTGCAGTTTCGTTGCATACGATACAAGCGTGAAAATAATTTTACCCTCTACATTCTCCGATAAATTCCCATTGGCTGCAACGTACTTAAGAATTATACAAATTCGAATAATTTTTTCAGTAATATATTTATGTAACATCTATGTTACATAATTTATGATATAATAAATATTATATCCTGATTTCGCATGATCACACAAAATTACAGTTTCTTACGATAATACGAGAATTTCAGAGAAAATCAAAATCTGCATTTGAAAGACTTGAATCAACGTGTTTCAATGCGTTTTGTTGCAGTCAACGGAAATACAATGTAAACGCAAGTATCAGAGCAAAACTGATGCGGAAGCTTAGGCGTAGGGGTAAGGACAATGGGACACTAACTTGTGGATTGAAGGGTCTTTGCATTCTCAGGGCCTCAGGTAGCCCTCCGGCCTGCGAGAATACGACCAGAGACGGCGGCGGTAGGTGATTCGGTACGTACGCAGAATTATCCATCTAAAACATATATCGTCGTTTTCTTCTCTCTACCTGTATCTTGCCGGTTAATCGTTTCTAAATATTCGATGACGCGAGAAACTCGAAGAGAATTTCGCATAAACTAGTTCTAAGTCTCGGAAGCGTAAACAAAAAAAGACAATGATCGATAGAAGACGCATCGATCATGTTTATATCGGTTAATTAGTTATTGACTATTAACTGGACTCATAAATTAATCGAACTAATCGTGATTTTTATAATTATTACGATACGATTATGAATAGACTATTTAACGTTTGCAATTTTTTTTATGCTTCTCGATCAACGAATTTTCCTTTCTTCTCAATTTTTATTTTGTTGCATGTCGTTTTAATGTAACTTAATTTCTTTGTATGCATTTGATGAAGGCCATATTATTATTTTTCAAGCTTCATAAATGATAAAATCTTATACATCTTCGAAAGCTTAAATGCATTTCTTTTGCTTGATCGATGTCTTAACATCGATAATTATTAAATCATAATTTCTAATAAAATATAAAATATTAATAGCTAGTTTTTAATTATTAGGAAATAATGTTAATTAATATGCGGAATAATTGCAAAATAATGCAAAGTGCATTTAGTAAACTCATGTACAATATTAACATTATTATTCACAATTTTATTCTATTTTCAAAAGATATACATAAGCGAGTTTTTCATACGTATAAATTTGCATTCTAAATTTCCTCAAATCTATTAATTTTTATTCTTTCTTTTTTATAAATTTGAATTTATCGAAAATGCAATAATGCGAATTTTATCATTTAAGCGTAAAATAGGGTAGAGACAGAAATCACCGATCGAGAAGTGAATTCGATAGATTAGCTCGCTCGTCAATGAGAATTACGTCGTGGCACATTAATTACATCGATGAGAATTACATCGTGTTTCCTGAACGAAATAAAATTATGGTCTTATTTGATTTCACTTTGTACACAAAACCAATTTAATTAAACGTAGAATAGCAAAGTAGAGATCAATAATTAACGTTTACAAATAATCTACTTGTATATATAATTCATTATAATTTGCTTCTCTTACATAGATTATATTCTAAATGTGTAAAAAAAATATATCTCTATGAAATCTAATAAAATTTCCTAAATTTTAGGATATGTGCAACTATTGCGAAAAATTAACTTTTATAAAATTATTAGAAAAATCTAATTATCATAATTAAATTATGTAATCTAAGTCATTAAAAACTCTCTGGATATCTGGCATATTACATTATTAACATTCTATATTGAAATTTTGAAGGTTTTGAATTCTTCGCCGTTAAAAAAATCTATATCTCTTCCTAACTTTGAATATTATTGTTTAAACATAACAAAAATTCCAATTAAAGTGCGCAAAAATGAACAATTAAAATGCTTAAACTATAAAATAGCGGAAATATTCAACAATTTCGAATATAACGATTATTTCCCAAAAATGAACAAGCACGAGCAAATCCGCTCACTCGATATTTTCTTTCACAAAACGCAATTTAATGGAACACAGTGTGTCGTGGCATGAGATCGCGGTATACCGTGTATCATTAATTATCGCGATTGTCAATTAATCACCGGTGTTGGGTCGAGTGTCGATCCGCCAACAATTTCTGCTACTTCTAACCTTTCAATCAGAAAGCTATCGAATTTGATCCCCGAGTAATTGCGATCGATGCCAGGCCACCTTCTCTTTTGTGGCGTGCGATCGAGCGATTGTTGGCCGATAGAAAAGACCGCGTATGACAAACAGCAGTAAATGATAAACGGTGAATATGTCAATAGGACTACGTGTACGTAAATATTTATTTTCAGACTAGCAATCAAGTTGAATTATGTGTACGATCGACAAGAGATATTAATTTCTTAATTGTTTTCATCGGTTTATTTTTATTGTGCAAATTTCGAAATTAGAATACATTGCAAATACAATCTTTATCAATCTATTGGCAATATTGCATGGCCCAAGTATTAAAAGTATGTAAATAATGAATTAATATCCATCTTATCGCTTTACACGTGTATGATAAAGATAATCGATAACTACTAATTGAAAATGTTATTTTAGCCAAACAGATTTCGCGTATATCCTTTTATCTCCTGCGAGTATTGAAACGCGCTTATACGATACTTGTGCGAAATTTCGTGCTTCTGACAAAACGTATTGCGTTATATGTTTGCATATTTATATTTCTAAATCATCAAATCGTTACATAACAATTATGCACAATAAAAACTCAATATATATATAAATATATGATTACATGTTACACAAAATTTTATACATACTTTATAGCACAAACACATATCTCTTGTCAATCACGATCAGCTGATCTAGCTGTCAATTTAAGAAGTGTATCAAAAATCTAAAGATTTAATACGAATGATATTAAAAAATTAGTGTAATCGAGTATAAAAGTTTCGATAATATACCGGGCGCAAAAACATTTTTATCCGACCGATTGATGTCGTCATCACAATTAAAGTCAATCTCATTATAATGCTTCATATATGTAATAAAATCCATTTCTTTTCTACGAAAATGATCAATTCTCATCACTATTAATACGCGACACTCTTGCCACGACATTTGTGCTCCAAGACGATTATTTCGAGCGATCGCATTCACTTTTAGAATGTTTCTTTTTGCAAATTCAAACGTTCACGACGTTCTCCTCATCGACTCTGAATCGCGACGCGATTTAACGGGAGCTCGAGGACACGCGACGCTTCCAAGAAAGGACATGTTGATCACCAGTGCGTTTTCTCGTACGTTTTCCTCGTGTGCACTGAGAAACTGGTGCGCGGCGAGCCGCGGCGAGCGGCTGTCCGAGAACATTCACAGAATCTCACAGGGCCCGCTGCTCGTCTCCGTCGCTGCGCGTTTCCACGTGACGCGACTTCGACGGTAACATCAAGGGCGACGAGGGCGGCGACGAGAACTCGCGGTGCATCATCCTCCCAAAAACGTTCCCGCTGTTTCGAAAAACACGCGGCCCGCCTAACGTCGCTCCACCTAACCTGGCGGGCGTGCGCAACGTCTGTCGATCTGTCAACGTACGACGGGATCACAAAAAACCCGCGGCAATTGCCCGACAGGGAAACGCCAAGCCGTTCGCTCGCGAAATTCGACGCGCGACACCCGGTACAATCCACGCTGTACGACAGCACGGCGCGTTCGAAAATTCAAATCCGCCGCGCCGCGTCCCGCCACTAGGATCGACAGGTCCGTCGACCTAACCTCAACCGCGGCTGCGATGTCCGCGACCAGTACCTCGACTGGCGATCGGTATCACCCCCGTACGGGATGTGTAACGCACTGCTCGCGTTAAGAGTCAGGTGAATGAAAGAGCGAGAGAGAGGCAACGACAGACGGAGAAAAGGAGCGTGTGAGAGAGAGAGAGAGAAGGGGGGGGGTAGAGCGAGACGGAGAATGACAGAACAGAGAATACGAGCGGGCGAAGCGAAAGAGAGGGAGAGAGAGGATGCCGCCTGGCCCGTGCGAGCAACCTCGTGGACATGCGAGTGCAGACTGATTGGAGCGTGGAGTGTGAGGGTACTTACCCACGAGTCGCGAGATCGGTGGCGGTGGCGGAGGCGAGGAGGTAGAGGCGTGGAGGCACCGACCGGCGGCGGCGGCGGTGGTAACAGCGTGCGCGTGTGTTTTCGCCGCCATGGCTGGCGCCACCGTAGTGACTGCCGGCTGCCCGGTGGCGCGCACGCGTCACCTGCGCAGTCGCGTACTGCGCAGCCACGCGCGACTCGCTTCAGGAGGCTCAATCGCGCACGGGACGCGCAGCCAGCAGCAGCGTCCTCGTCGCTTTCGTCTTTCGTGATTATTTTCACGGCGTTTAACGCGTTCGAACTCTGTACTTCTGGAGCCAAATCATTGTTCTTCATGCATGTTTCCTTTCTCTTGCTCGCTTTCAAGGCTGAAATACACATGCGGCAAAAATTCAATGATTTAACAACTATACTTTATTTATATGATTGATATTAGATTTTCTTATATATAAACTACCCATATAGCACAAGATATTCCATAAACATTCTAGGACATTCGTAGAATATTCAAATATTCATAAAATATTCTAGGATGTTCATAGAATATCTTGTGCTGTAAGGGTATGAACGCACTCTAAATGTTACATTAGTTACAATGTTACATTTTTTTGGTTAGATCTATGAATATTTCAAAATTTCAATATAAAAGAAAATTAATTTAGCTTAGATTGAAAGGAATACGTTGTTTAAAATAGAGGCAATTATTGTGTAAGCAATATGTAAAAAAAATAGAAGATAAAATTAATTTTAAGATGCATGAAGAGTTCATAATTTAGAATAATATATTAATTCAAGCAAGTTTATATATAAGAAATATTTTTGTCCGACTAAAAAATTATCAAGAATAATTGACACAGAATTAATTAATGCTTATAATCAATACTCAAGTTTTTATAGATAAATTATTTAGTTTATGCAATAATATATATGTATGTGTGTGTTTGAAACCTATTTGAGTTTTGTGCTATATTAACATACTAACATATATATCGAAAATTAATTAATTGAATTGCTGTCTAATATTACTAACTAATAAGTCCATGTACAGCTTCGAGATCATATTTCGAAACTATGGAATAATTACCGAAAATTTACCTGCAAACTAATCACAACAATATTTGAGCCATTACTAACAGCTATTAATTAACATGTACGAAATACATTACGTACATAAACACTGCGAAAAAAAGCCATAACTTTTTTCTATAGATTCTCATAGACTAGCTGCGTCATCTATTGGAAGATTTAAAAATTATTGTTATTAGTTCAGTTGGTTATAAAGAATAAATAATATTTGACACGCACACACACACATAAATAAATTAACAAATTATTGTTAAAACATAAACTAAATCAACATTTATACATTAATAATATACTTACAATTAATAAGTTGCAGAGTAATATATATTAATCAATCTTCATGATATTTTCATTTAAATATAATTATGAAAGACAATCTTATTTATAATCACACTTCAAAATTATAATCATATAAATTGTATAGATTTTTCTTTTTATCATTCGTACACAATATTATCGTCCTAAAAATTGTCTAGTTCTAGTCGTGAAATAGCATTCGTGGTGCTCTCTGTGATCGAAAAGCAGAAATATCTTTCTTTATAATCGAAAATCTATACAATGTATTAATAATATTGAAAGATCGCAATTATATTATACATATATATAACAGTTATAAAGAATATATAGAATTTTAAGTAGTTTGCAACAAATGTAATTTTCAAAATAATTAAAAGCTACTATTAATTAATTATTTTATCTGTTACAGCTTTATATAAAAATATTATTTAATAAAAAAGTGTAAATTTTTAAATTTAAATTTAATTTAAATTTTTAAATTTTCATGTATGTTCTAAACATATGTACGTTATCTCTTTTATATAAAATAATATTTATATAAATAATTATATAAATTTTATATATAAAATTTCGTTCTATCAATGAACGAGGAAATAATTTTTATAACTATCAATTATTTTGTGACAATTAAAAGATTGTGTAATACATTGAATTTTTACAAAACTATTATAACATAAATATAAACTATGCATTGTAACAAAAAAACATTAAAATACAATTTTATATTTAGAAATGTGTAATGAAAAATTGATCAAAATTATACTTTTAATAATAATAAATGTACTAAGATGTGTAAAATTAACAAAAAAAGTAACATTTGCAATTACACAATTTAAAGTAGATTAAATATCCAGTTACTGATAAGTATATATTTAATTTACTTATATTTTATTTTACAATAATAATATTTATGTAATCATTTCTTTAAATAAATAAAACAATTTTTGAATTAAATTCCAAAGTATTAAATACTATCACAATATTTTTAGATTTCTAAAAGCTTTTAGAAAGAAAAGAAAGAGAATTGAAAATGTAGATATATTATATACATTTATTATTATTATTATTATTATTATATTAATATTATTAATAGTAATTTTACTTAGTAGATAAATAAAATGACTATTAACAATAATTATAATAGTAATTATAATACTAATTACTATTACACTAACAATAATTATTAATAATAGTAGATAATATTACTTAGTAATAATAGTAATTCTATTTTGTTAGTAGAAGTTTTTAATTAAATAATATAATCATGATAAATATATAAAAATACGTATAAATATTTTTTTTATAAATATTGTTTCACAAATTTATTCATATCATAAATTTATTAATATGCCACGATTGTTTATTCATATCACTAAATAAATATGTAAAACTTTTGAAATCTTAAAAGTTGTAGAATATTTTTAAAATTTTCTAAAAAAATATAAAACATATAGGTTTCTAACTATTATGAAAATAATACATTTGTGTACACAACAATACTATCCTTAAATTACAATTTTTAGAAAAAAATTATTTTAAAAAATTTACCAAACATTTTGATTAACATATAAGATTTGTGTCAAATATCGTAGAATTATTTCTAAATTAAAGATTTGTAGAAATGCAAAAATTTTTATAATTTCAAAAATGCAATATACTCTCTTTTCTTATGCATTTATACATATGCATTAATTAATATACCTTTTAAATAAAAGTAAATAAAGGAAGTATCTTAATAAAATTGTATAACTTCTACTGTTGTAACAGGTAAGATGATTTTAAGAAGGAAAGGAAATGATTGTACATATGTATACAAAAATAAAACAAGAAGAGTTAATGGTAGCAATTCTTATTATACAGGATATATATCATTGTTTCTATATTTTTATTTCGAATAACATTTATGCACAAAAAAATATTTTACAAAGGTTACATTAATTAAGGATCGATTCTCAATCAGCACATTTAAAATACTGTTCACATTCATGTCAAGAAAAATGATCTTTATCTATCTTATTAAATTTCTTTTTTTTTTAATTAAACTTCTTTTATACAAACATACATATTTTAGTTATTCAATATAAAAATATCTCATTTTATTCAATGATTCATCCTGTATAATCTACAATCTATTATGCACATTATTAACTGTATTGTACAAGAGTTGAATTGTAACAGTGAAGATTGAACAATGCGTCTTCATTTTCTTTTTCTGATTCAACTTGATTTACCACTATTTGTGTAACATTTTGGGGTAACAATACTTGTTCTATAAATATAGTTTCAGTGCTCGGTTCCTCTATTACGGCAAGACTCTTCTCCGATTCTTGTTGAATTAAATCGCTTGACTTTGATATAGTATTTCTTTTCCGTTTCTCCTTAGATCGATCCCCATGTACTCTCATGTGTCGTCGTAGATCGTATTTCCCAACAAATCCCATATCACAAGTTTCGCATTTGAATGGCTTTTTCTCTGCATGATTGAACATATGTCTTCTCAATGCTGCGCTAACTGTAAACGCCTTGCCACAAACATTACACACATGAGGCTTCTCGCCTGTATGTAACAGTCCATGATCTCTCAATGTAGCACGTTGATTGAAGCTACAATTAAGCAAAAAAATTAACATTGCATTATATTTCCAAATTTAATTTTTAAAAATTTATATACATACAATATACTAAGTGATTAAGTTATTTAAAATTATAATTATTAATTTAATTATAAAATATATTAAACATATCATATAATGTATATTAATACATTTGTCATTCTTTTTAAATTATATTTTATCAGATTTTTTTATAAAGAAGATCCTTTAACATCAAGTTTAATTATATATATTTTTTAGATTGTGACTTGAATATTATTTATATCTTGTCAATTTGTTTCTCTCAAAGAATAAAAGATTTATACTCAATATTTTAATGTTATATTTACTTTCTTCAAATTTATATGAAATTACAAAGACTTATACTACAAACCTTCTGCCACAGACTTCGCATGTATAACTGCGTGGATTTGAATGTATCCTTGTGTGATTTATCAGGTTACCTCGTTGTGAAAATGATTTCTCGCAATATTGACACTTGAATGGCCTTTCGCCAGTATGTACGCGAATATGTGTTTCCAGAGTACGATTATTAGGAAAGCGCTTGCCACAAAATCTGCATGGATACTTAGGTAAGTAAAGGCCTTGGGGATCCAAATGACTGACCAGATGTCGTTTATAATTGCCTTTGTGATTAAATACACGTGTACACTGATTGCAAGAGTAAGGTACACTATGCGTCTTCATATGAGAGTCCAGTTCTGTCTTAGTCTTAAAGCGACAACCGCACTTTGAACAGCGATGCCGCGGAAAGTCGGAATGGCACATCATATGCCTCTTCAAATATCTCTTCTTGGAATATCCCTTCTTGCAAATGAAGCAGGAATATGGATCTTGCCCGGTGTGTGTTTTCACGTGTGCTCGCAGCTCTCGGTGACTCTCGCAATCTTTTTCACACACCATGCAAAAGAATGGACCGGTACTAGAGACGTGATTATCAACAATATGTAATAAGATGTGCGGTAATTGCTCGTAGTTCTGCTGGCACAACGTACATTGATATTCGATTTCATCTTCCTGTTTCACTTCCTTTATTCGTACGATCGCGTCGTTCACACTCCCTAATATGTTATCTTTAGCATCGATGAAATAATCAGAATCAGATTCATCACTGTCTTCTGTTTTTGCAGATTGCTCAATGTTAGATTTGTTATAGTTAAGTTGCTTATTTTTGCTTTGCGTCTTATCGTCCACACGTTCATAACGGACGCGTTTATTTTTTTTAGTTACATTAGATTCTATAGAATTGGAAATGCATGCATTGATCGAAATTTCATCTTTTTGTTCATTTGAAATTTCCATTTCAGAAACAGATATATTATTGCCATCTTCATTTTCTTCTTGCTTTCGATCATACACTAATGTATTTTCTACATACATTGATTCAGACATCGATTCAGTCGTAGAGTCATGTGGTACATACATTATTGTGATATCTTGTGACTCGAGTATTTTCGAAATTTCTTCAGGTATATCTGTTTTCACAATATGAGTGCCTATTTGATTCTCGCTAATTTCTTGTAGAATATTATAAAAGAGATCATTTAATTGTAGATTATTATTATTTTCTTTATTTTCTTTGCCATTTTCAAGCAATTGAGGTATATGAGATTCACATTGTTGCTCGCTGTTACTTGCTTCATTTATTTCAACCTTTAAATTTTCCAGAAAATCAACATTGTGTATAGAATCATCATTTGATATATTCAATTCTAAGGATTCATCTGTTTGTACAATGATATCTTCATCATTTTTACTATTAAATTCTTCTTCCTGAAAAAAAAAAATCATAAACACTTGCAAAAATAGAAGACATGAAACGAATTTAAAAAAAAATCCATTAATATATTTACAATTTCTTTTTCAACAGAAAATGTTTAAAAAAAGATCTTTATATGTTCCAAAATTAATATAAATTGCTGGTTCAAAAAATTTACTTGTTAAAAAAATTAAATTTTATTATTTATGACATAAATTATTTTATATTTACTCTTATTATAAGATTGTTCTAACTTTAACTCATTTAATACCTACTTAACAGAAAAATAGAGAAGAAAGAAAGAAAAGAAGGAAAGAAAGATTACAAATTACAAATTATATAATTTATATTAATATAAATATTAATTTTATTTTCTTCTATTATACCTTGAAACTACTCATTTGATTTTCAAGCATCATCCTGAATTTCTTATCCGATTCTTGTACTTTTAATCTGAAGTCATATAAAATATAAGTTCGATAAGCACACTTAGAACAGAGCATATTGGGTAATCCATCAAATTTGTCAATCTGTTGAAGAAAATCTTATTAATACATATGTTGCAAGTTTTTACAGCTATATAAATATTTTCTCCTTTCAATACTCAACTTTTCTAAAGAATAATAAATTTTACTTTAGTTTGCAATCAGAATGCACAACTATAAAATAATCACTCAATATTTTATATCAAATTATTAATTATAATATTGCGACATTAAACTTCAATAGTTATATTTACATTTATATACGTTATAATATTCATTTTGCTTTACAATCCTATTAAAAATAATTGTAGAGGTTAAATGTACACTATTTTTATCTCGGTGGAATTTATTCAAAATCCAAAAAAAATGAATTTTAAAAAACAAAAACAAATATCTGCTAAAAATAATCTATTTACCTGAATAGACGTGAGCTCCGCGAGTTTACATGATAAATTAATCTTGTTATTACTTTTGTCGTCGTACATGGACAACATTTTACCACCTTCCTTCATACACGCACGGCATTTATTTTCAGTGCAAAAATTGCTATTTGAGCTCGTAATTTGACGCGACATGATTATAAAAAAATTGTCTTCGAAAATCTTTGAAATCGGAATGGCAGGAGTGACGACGTTTGCCTTGGCAATCTATTACGCGACATATATAATATCAGAGAGAAGCCTGAGAGCGGCCATGCCTCCTTTAAGTGAGAGAGAGAGAGAGAAAGAGAGAGAGAAGTCTAGAGTGTTCGAAAATCTACCAATCAAAGTAAAAGAATGATTGACCAATCAGGGCAAAAGAAACTTTGCTTTTGATTGGTCGATCAAACGTACCTCTATTTCCAGTAGATTTTTGAACATAACCTCGTATATGTAGCGAAGTTAATTAAAGATGTCGCTACTTTGACAATTGCAATTATCAAGTGATGACTATTCTAGTGATTTATTATGTGTATGTATTAATATGTTCTTTCGAGAAGCAACAAACAATAAGCCATAAAACAGAGACGTTCAAATAAATACAATTAACAGGAAGAAATATACAGGTACGCGATAAGATAGCAAATATATATAAAAATAGATATAAATACATAAATAAATTTACAAAATATTGCCATATTTGTAAACCCTACAATTAAAGGGACACATTGTCGATTTTAGTTTACTTTTTCATATTTTTACACATTATGATATATCTTACATTTGTGCAGTTAAATTTCTCTTATCGTTTGTAAATAAATTTTCATCGTATCAGGAATACGGGACAGTATAATATAATCATATTTTGTCACATCTCTTGTCACTTTCTGATCTCATGACTTTTTAAACATTGGCGAGATGCTGTCAATAAAATTTATAATTATAAAGAAGATAATTTTTCTTTATCATATTCAGAAGGAGATATCTAACATTTTCGACTTTTCATTTCATTTCTCAAGTTTCGTGAAATATTTATTTCGATATACGCGTGTAACGCGAGAATTAAAATTGAATTTAGTTTCTTTCAGATCGATTCGCGTGACTCGGCGCGCGAATAATGTGCGCGCATGCGCAGTTAAGTTCGTACTCGTCAAGGTGAAGCTGCATCGGTCGAGGCAAAATTTGCCGCTTTATCGTTTCTCCGCCGTTTTTAAAAGTCGTTGCGAGTAATTTACATATGCGGGCAACTGACAATAGTGACGAGTGAGTCGGGTAGTGTTAATTAGAGCCAGGAACGCGATTGACGCGTTCTCGATCGAATTCGGTGTCGCTCGCTTAGAATCGCATATTTGTATCAGTCGCCATGTTTCCCGCCGCGACGCGACGCGATGTCGAGGAAAAAGTATTTCGTGATTGTTTCTCGCCGCTGTTAATCGGAACAATTGTGATTCATTATGTCGTCTCTTCGTTGAAAAATACTCTATAATATTTTTCAAATTCCTGAAATAGGTAAGTTAAAAAAATTAAAAAATAAATAAAAATAAGAATAGAATAAAATCACATTCTTGTCATTAATTCTATTATGAATTATCGCGATTAATCAGGGAAGAAATTCTACATTTCTACGTAAAGCTTCTAAATCAAGTAGTATCAAATGAAACGTGCAGCTTTAATTATCATTCATCGGAAATAAACGCATTGTTTGATATTACGTAATGCATTTTCAATCATAAATTGCATATACGAGTAAATATGCGAATTATCGAATACTATAGAGCAATTATCGGAGTCCAGATTATGACAATAATTCGCATAATTGCGATTAATCGTATCTTTTTTTTTGTAATGTTTTCGCATTTTAAAAGTACATGCATTTTTTCGTATTTTTTTAGAATATAGAATGTGTCTAATAATATTGTGTCTAATAATATTTATATTTATTAATTATATATTTATATTATGTATTAATTATATATTGTTTATATTATATATATTAATTACATATTTTATGTGTCGTCTGCCATTTGTGCTGAATAAAAAAAATCCGCGATAGTTATGTGATAATTATTACATGTTTCCATAGTAGCGTATATCCGTCGACACTTCTTATTTTCAACTTTTGTCCGCAACTTTTCAACTCGCTCACAGTACGATAGAGTATCGGGTGTGTTAAATGAAGCAAGCGTCTTTGGTGGTTAATTAGTATGATTAATTAATATGGGATTTCTTGATCAGCTGAGTTGCTCGATGTTCCGTATTTCTGCGCACTTTTTAAAGTGACTCGTGCGTGTGAATAAATAATGAGAGTGTCGTATTAATAAAGAGTGTTGGAATATCATTACATCGCATTATTAATCCAGGTGATTGTAATTATCTATGTTTCACAATTTATTTCTTATCGATATCTGTCACAGTGACCAAAGAAATATTCCTACAATCACAGAATAATCATTAGTAATTAGTAAGCAATTAATATATTTTTTTTATTTTTTTGTATTATATTTTTTTATATTTTTTATATTTTTTTTATCTTTTTTGATATTTTATATTTACATTTTTTTTGTTATATTTTAGGTATTCTATGTTATATTATATTTTTCATATATTTTTTTATTTTTTTTTTATGATTTAATAGAAATTTTGTTCTTATTTTGCTTATTTTAATCATAATCTATTTTTTATCTACAGTAAAATTGAATTATATATAATGAGTATTTGATATATGATATAATCTTCGATTAATGTAATTATTCGATTAATTAATTATAATTTTTATATCGAGATTTTCATACAATATTAGTATTTATTTTACATTAGAAAGATTGTAAAATATTGATATTCTATTGAATTTATAATCTTAAAATATTATTTATTCTTTATTTATGTCATTTATTTTATATTTTTTAGATACAAATATGTATATAATTGTGTATAAAATCCAAATTTAAATAGAAAGTAAAGCTAAATCGTTATATGTCACGAAAAAATGTGCATACAGATTATATATGTATGTACATATGTACTAAACAAAAATGATTTTTTAATAAAGAAACGAAAACAAAAAATTAACTATAATATTGAAATAATCTCTCTTTCTTTTTCAGGTGATGCTGGCAAAATGTAATAAAAGTGGTAAAGTGAATACATTATGCAGTAATCGGTGAGTGAATATACATTTATTTATTATAAAATTGATTCCTCATATCCTATTTGCGATGATATGAAATATATTTCATGAAAATATATTAGAGAGAGGAACAATTATTTAAATTCATAAAAAATTATAACGTATTATTACTTTAAAATTTGCATCAAAATTTTAATTCCTTTATTACGATGTGATAATATTATTTTCTGTTTCTTCATGATGTATATCCTATAATATTTCCGTAAAATTATAAACTGTACAAAAAGTAATTAATGAACTAAAAATTAATACAAATTCATATGCTCAAATTTATAATTATTATATCAGGAAATATGCTTCCTTGATATTTATGAACAAACATATGTATTAATCAGTATTTTAAGATATAGTAGCCTTTTATTTTAATCTTTGATTTGTCTTTATTGCAAAAACGTGATGTTGAACTTAAAAATTAAGTAAAAAAATAACTTTCGGTAACGAGAACTCCCGTCAGATGCAATGATATTAAAAATAAATTCAGAGAACTCCCGTCAGATGCAATGATATTAAGAATAAATTCACATGATAATTGAAATGAAGACTTGGTCGGTTACCGTGCGCAAAGTTCGGCAAAGAAAACCAAGTTTATTTTGCATTAAGTTCTTGTCCGCGTCGCTCGCACTAGCTGCAGTTTATAATGGACACCCGAAGCAAACAAACTTCGCAACATGTAACTTTGTAAACGATTTGTCGTTTTACATGTACATGCTGTGTTTGTTAAGTGAAGCAAGCGTTTGCATTGTTCGCGATATAATTAAGTCGTTCATACTTAATCCAGTTTATAAAGCTTCTGCTTTTCATATCTAAAACGTAGAATATTAATGAATTTATGAATTAATTTTACATTAATATTTTAAAACTTAATAATGTATTTTTAATATATAAAATTAAAAATTAAATATTGGAGTACATATATTAAAGAAAAAAACATTGTATTTAATTTTTAAAAAGTATATTTCTAAAAAGTATTATTTCATATAAGCTTATGAGCAATGCATTTTGACGTCAATTTATAAAATCTATTTTAATTCTTTATTAAATTTAAAATTGCCTTTATATATATTAATAATTTGCTAATGAAGGTATATTATTATAATAATATATATATATATATATATATATATATATATATATATATAAACATATAAGTTCATCATACACAGAGAAAATTTATTGCAGTGAGAAAAATGAATGATTTCTTATATAATACATGTACAACATATCTTTAAAACTGTTAGCGCTAAATTAATTAATAACCCATGTTAAATTCTTCGCGTACTGAAACAATTAAAGGGATAATAGAGCAAAGAGAATTATGGATTACTCCCTAATTCTCTACATTATAGTTTCATTATACTGAATTCGTACATTACACAAAGGTATTTAAGCTATGTACTTCTAATATATTATAATATATTATATATTATAGTATAATATCTGATTATATCAGTATATTGAGTTTTGTGTTATGCCAACATTTCCTTGTAAAATCCAATCGTTCCAAAGCTAATTAAATTGGCAACTAGTTCCTATAATTATAGAGAATATAGAGTTCCTATATTATAGAGAATAATAATAAACACTAATACCAAAATGTAAATTTTAGACATGGCTTGATGTATTTTACATATCAATTTTACTATTGACAAGATTGTTTAACAAAAAACATAGATATCAAAGATATCTATATTTTTGTACTATATTGCATAATTAAATAATAATAAATAATTACGGTATTTAATTAGGTTGGATTAATTAATTTGTATAATTTAAATGTGTAACAAGTAATCTGATAATTTTCTCATAAGAATTACGAATTAAATTTATTAACATTCGAATGTATGTAACGACGATTAAGTTAATAATAGATGAATAAACATGTATGCGATGTTCGTACGCGCGCAAGCGTGATATTATATTATATTCAATGCCTTATAAGCTTTCCAGATTACAGCGGTTTACACAATCTAAATTATATAATCAGATCCTAATTCTTAAATTATTTCCTTAATCATTGTCAATACATCTTATTGGACATACATCTATGTTCACTTATTATTAATTTTTATTATTATTACTTTTTAATGATAAACTTTAATTCTATTTTAATTAATATGAAAATTGGATATACTATTTCACTTATTATTAATTTTTATTATTATTACTTTTTAATGATAAACTTTAATTTTATTTTAATTAATATGAAAATTTAACTATAAATAATATTTAGCTTCCCGAAAGATTATAATACTCACATTTATGTAATCGGATTTTAGAGATATTAGTATGCCTACAGTTTTACAATTGCTCTTGTTATATATTTAAATATATACGATGAACAAATAATGAAAAGATAGAATGTTCCATGAATTCTTTGAAAAATTATTTAAAGCGTTGAATAGATAAAAATTAATATTAACATTCGTATCTTTGTGATAAATATATTCTCAAAAGATAAGAGATAAAAATTGTATACACATATATAACACATGACACATTATCTCTTATGTCACAATATTTTTCTTTTACTGTTTTTATTCTTATCTTCTTGGGAAAATTAAATTTTGTAAGACTCATGCTTTCCAAGAAAAAAAGGAAAAAAATTAGCTTACGTTAATAAGCTATTAGTGAAATGTCTACCACAATTTTCTCCTTTTAATCTAATTATACTCGATCTCGCGATCGCTTTGATCTAATTACGCCCTATTTTTGGGTTACATGTTTGAGTTACACCGATAATTACGTTTCGCTTTGTGTACTATTTAATTCAAATATAAATGAACCCAACGACGTCGACGACGATGATGACGACGTTCCGTTCGACGTTGCTTCCATTTCGACGGGCGCTGATGAAAAGTCGATCGATTCGCGCGGGGGTGGATCGACGGGAGCCACTCTTTTCGAAACGTGGCCCATCCCTTTCGAATAACCAACAACCCTTCCTTCTCACCCTCATCAACGGCGCTTGCGCCCCGATGCTTCCTATAAGAGGCTGAGCGCCTCTCGCGCCGATTTCAGTCTGTCCCGCGGTACCGGCAACGCGGTTGTCGTTGCGCGCGTTGTTGCGAATCATCCCCCTTCGAGGACGATATTTCCCATCATGATGCTTCCCGGTTTCGACTAACAAGAGCGAAAGAGAGAGACAAAGAGAGAGCGAGCGAGAAGAGCTCCTCTTTTCCTCCCTTTCCTCCTCCCGTCATCGTGATAAGCCAAGCAGCGTCGTCGTCGACGTCAGCAACGACGTTGCTCCTTCTGGATGACCAGCGTACGTTGATAAAAAGAGAAACGACACACAGTAGTTCTGCCCATTGTTGCGCGGACGTGGCAGCGGCTCCTCAGGACTGCTCTTTGTGAAAGACCTCCCCCTCCCCCTCCCCCCCCTCCCCCTCCCTCCCCCTCTGCGCGGCATGTGATTGTGCTTTGTGTGCATTATTTAATTAATAGTAAACGCAACGCTCTTTTATGGTGGAAATACTTCTTTTTATGTTGCCAAATAGTGCGTCGATGGAATCACAATCACTTTTCATTGTTCGATAGCGGATATAATTGCAACTACCCGATTGGTAAACTCTAGACGAAGCTATCTTTGGCTATTGTGTTTTGTGCGCAATGGATATTTCTTCTTTTTTTTTTTCTTTTATTTTTTATAGTGACGCTGCCGTTTTTCGTTGTTGTTCAGTAAAAAAAAATGGAGATCTTTTTATGTTATCATTGGATGTCGATTTGTTGAAATAACTTTAAAATGGAATGAAGATTTTTCGTTATATGATGAATAAATTACTTTATCGTTTCGATACGACCGCCATTAAATCATTGTTATATATGTAAAACTTTATTTAATAATTGGTTCACTGAATTTGGTGTTCAAATAAAGATTATATTCCGGGTCAACGTTTCCTCAAATAAAAATATCTTACGTTTAAGATATATAAATAAGATAATATTTTTTAAATATGTTTTATACTTACTCTTAAATAAAATACAATATATATATATATATATATATATATTATATATATACATATATATATGAATATTGACACTAAATTAACACTAAAAATTAAATATAGATTACATTATATTAATTCTATTTAAAAATTCAGAGATTAATACCATTTAGATATGGAAAATTTCTAGCTTATCTTTTAATATTGTGAATTTCCCGCATATTAGCGTGCAGGAACAGCAGTCCCCAATGAATTAATCCAGTTAATTAAAACATAATCAAGCTCTTATCTTTCCCAAGATTATTTTGAGCTTAATATGAGCTTATATAATTACACGATAAAAAGGTTTAACTTTTTTTTATTTCTGTTAGTCGTATCGCAGGTGCTCTGAGAGATTTAGGGAAATAGGATATCGGGCACTCTCTCTTTCTCTCTCTTTCTCTCTCTCTCTCTCTTTCTTTCTTTTTTTCTCTCTTCAATTTTAGCTGGAAAATTAGGGGGGTAAATAGAGGGTAGTGTATTTGGCGCTTGTATCTCGATGATGTCGCCATTGCTTACTACGACAAATGCTAGGATAGCTTGCTCTTCGTTTTGTCGTGATACATGCATCAGTGAAACTTCCGCGATGCTTAACGTATTAACCGCAACGTCGGTCGCGTTGATATCGTTTGCATCCGCAAACTTTTTTTTGGCTAAATTCATCCTGCGAAATATTCAGCTGCAGATGTTCCTGCATTTTTCCATATGTGTCGCATATAGCTCGAAATAAATGACATCCGCGCGAGATAGATTCGATTCTTTTATGTAAATTTAAGTCGTAGTTTTTTTTTAACTAAATTTATAGTCTTGAAGTATCTTTCGTTGAAATAAAAAAGTCTTATAATATTTTTATAATATTTTCATAAATAATATAACAACGAAATATTTGACAGCTGAAATAAAATATTATATTCGATTTAGTAGCATTTCTGAGGAAGCCAATATATTTTATATATCCTCAATTAACTTTGTAAATGTGATAACATCTTAGCAGCAATATCTTCGTTATCAAATGGGTATGCTAGCTAAAAAACAAAAAAAGTGGATCACTCGCAAACGAAGATCTTCGCTTATCGAGAAACCATCGATAAGTGGTAAGATACTGTTGCAAGATATCAATTGCGTGGAAAAGCATCCTGTTGCAAAGATGGCGTTTAATGGCGTTTTGTTTTCTTTTCTACCGAGTTTTATCGATTACGATGTTGAGAAAAATTATAATTTCAACTTTTCAAAGATCAATATGCTTTTTAAAATACTTTTCCTGAAAAATTATAATATTAAAAGAAATTAAATTAAAAATAAACTATAGAATTTAAATCAAAATAACAAATATTTAATGGAAATAAAATGCTTATATTTATAACAAGGACTGACTATGCTGTTTGGTAATGCTGTTTGCTAATTTTAGAACTTTCGTCAGCATGCAATTCAATTTATTGTAAAATTCAGTTATTGCATGCACGTATTCTTTTTTGATGCAACAATTTGTCGCATCGAAATGTGTGATGACAGATATCCATTTTATGTATTTTTTTTTATTTATCTTCATATTTGAAGATAAATTCGTAATAAAACGTTGAGTCTGGGAAAATTGATAATAATCTATCTTCGCATTTCATCTTTACGTTAGTCATGCTATTGTATCTGCAAAAAATGTAACAATCGCTATCAAGTCAATAATGTGGAGCTCAATTTTTATTACGGAAAATCTATGATATGATCTATTTATGTATACGTTATGGAGGCAATCATAATTGATTGAAATAGTGAGATATGAAGATTGATATGCAAAGAATTACTTTTTATTTTATGCGATACGTGAGTTACATAGATCGTTTCAGAAATGTATTTTCTACAGATTGCTAAATGCATAATCCATTAACATTTAATAAAAATTTAATAAAAATTTAAACGCCTTTTTTCAGAAATTTTTTTAATATCTAAAATTAGATATATAAATTAGATATATATATATATATAATATATATATATATATATATATATATATATATATAGAATGTTTATTTTATAGTATACATATCTCTTGGCAATAAAGCTTCAAAAATTAAACTGCTGTAAAAGCAAAATAAAGTTGTTGAAAATTTTAATTAAACTTTATTATTACATTTATTAATAACAACGAGAAAGATATTTTATGCATTATATTTTTGAAGCTCAAGTTGTTTTAATAATTGTTTTAAAATTGATTTAAATTACGTATTTATATTACACGTATTTGTGCTTAAACATGATATGTCAAAGATTGATGTTATCAATGGAATGTTTTTAATAACTTTTTTTTATGAAAAATGCAGTTTACTTAAAGTATACTAGAAATTTATTGCAAATGACAGATGTGCATAACATCGCGTATGCAACGGTAATATATAGGAGAAATATGCCTGAGTAACCATAAGTCGCCCATCCGCGCCGAAAATTATTTATGACATACACATATGTATGCCAGCATATGTATATTGCGATGGTTGGTATCTTGTAAAACTGTCATAGTAAGATCTTATACGAAGACATGATAGAAATGCAAATAGCTTTGCCTTTATTCTAGTATAATAAATGTTGAATAAAATCAAATCTGTTTCTCTCTCTCTTTATTTCATGAAATATACATATGTTTTGTGTAACATAGCTAATTCAAAAGTTATTTTCTTATATCTATGTACATATTTAAACTTTTTTATTTTATTCACTTTCTTATTTATTTTTATATCTTCATAAAAGTACATTTTTATTCTAAGAAAATTAAAATATTTATATATATATATATATATATATATATATATATATATATAATTAAAATATATGTATATATAAAGTTTAATTTTATGTGGTATGTAACATAACAAAATATATCAAGCTTTATAAACTTTTTAAATTATTTTCACTAATATTCTTCTTGCACGAAGAAATAAAAGTGTAATGGAAACTTAAAAAAGATCATTTTTGATAATTAATAAGTTATATGTGATTTATACCATGAACGGTCTATTGTGGGTAATAATATAGAAGATCAAGTGACTTTTCGAAAAAGATGCATCGAGGGAAACCTTAATGTTTACGAAACGTACAAATTCAATAAAAAGTCTTCGGGGAAACATTTATCGGCTTTATGAAGATGTATTAGAAGTTGCCAATTTCGACATCGCGCCAGTAAATTTTGATTAGGCCAATGTTAATCTTGAAGTAGCTATCATTTGGAACATTCGTGAACGAAACAAGATAAGATCAGAGACCAAGTTAAATCTCCATTAAACCACTTATTGTTAGCAATCGCTATAAGAGATTCCGTTTGCCTTCCTTTCGGATTAGCGAGCTCATATTGGAGTAGTAAAGTCAGAAGCGAAGAAAATAATGCACTTAATGCATCCAAATGGATTAAAATGAAAATAAATATATAAGATTATTTTAAATATGTTCTCTACTTTCTCTAAAATTTACAGATTTTATATAATATAAATACAATTTTATATAATATACATATATATTAAATAAAATTCAAAACGTATTATATAATATTTAAAAGCATAAATTAATATTAAAAAAGAGTTTCTTAAAATATTAACTGCATAAGAGTTTTAAATATTAAAATTTTATTAAATGTATTTAAAACTTTATACATTTTATTTTTAACAAAATTTGAAATTAAAAATTCGATATATAAAATATTTCCAATTTATTAAATTATCACAAAAATACAGTCAAAATCTATAATAATCTTACACTTTAGATATTTTATATATACATACATACATACATATATACATGATTTTTAGTAAAATCAATTTTTTTACAAAAAACTTGATTCTTTTACAAAGTATTAATCTTTTAATAGATGTTTGTAAATTGGCTTTTCATAAAAAGTTTAAGTTTCTTTTCAAAAATACTATATTTTTTATAAAAAAAAGAGCTTGCGACATACATATTGTGTATATATATATATATATATGTGTGTGTGTGTGTGTGTGTGTCGCATGAGACAAAATACATAAATTTAATTTAAAATTAATTTAAATTTAATATAAAATTTAATTTATGAAAATTTTGAACATGCAATTTTTAAACTTGTTTATTATATAGTGTACTCTTGAAGTAATAAAAAATTTTCTCTTTATTAAATATCAAAGAATTTCTCAAGACAATTAATCATAATTTCTTCATTGCGTTTTATTGTATTTAATATAATAGCAATATTAAAGCTATTGAAATGACATGATCGAATTATATTCGCTTCTGTTGAAATGTGCAAATTTATTTCTAAGGTTCGATAACATACAATGGATGCAATCCGCAGTTTATAAATTCCTGCACAGTACGAGTACGTATGTCACTCGGAAGCGAGCACGTACACAAATTATCTCTCGAAATAACTTACTAGAAAGATAGAGAGATGCAGAGTTTCTTTCGGTGTCTGTTCGTCTCGTGCTCCAATACTACATAATGTAACGCGACAGATAATAATGTAACGACATAAGATTCATCGCGTGACATCTTCGTGAAATTTATGCGGTCGTCACGTTCCACTTGCATAGCATCTCGACATCCTATCGTATCTCCAATTTATTATATCGTCACGGTCTTCCTCTTCTTCTATATGTATACATTTAAATATTAAATATATATATATATATATATATATATATATATATATATATATATATATACAGGGTGTCCCGCTGCTCAATATTTTAAAGGTAGATTCTCTGGCCAATTTAAAAACAATTTTTCCTCAGCGAAAATATCGAGGCACTAATAGTTTTCGAGTTATAAATGATTGAAAATAAAGGATTTTTCGCAAACTAAGCCTTATGGGAATAAAATATTAATAAAGTCACATTCTTTAGTTAATTTTAGAGTAGTAGAGTTTACTTTAATAAAATTTTAATTTAAGGCTTAGTTAGAAAGATACATCATAACAAAAATTGGGAATATGCAAAAAATAATGATCTTTTTCGACATTTTCGCTGAGGAAAAATCGTTTTTAAATTGGCCAGAGAATCCTTTAAAAAATGGAGCGGTAGTTGCGGACACCCTGTATATATATATATATGTGTGTACATATGTATGTACATATGTATGCACTTAATATTTTATAAAGATCATCAACAAAATAATGCAAAATGTTAACATTGTGATTCTTATGTGCATTATATACATATTACCATCAATGCATAGTTTATAAATTGGATTTTAGATTATGCGGTATAAATTTTGCGATCATTAAAGCCGGATATATACTGATTGTTAAAGATAATGATGAAACAATCGTGATGTACACAACAATGGAAACATATATAATGACTAATTATTATTTGCGTTTTAACTCATATAGCATAAATTATAATATCATTGTAACATTAATTATAAAGTGTAATCGATATTTTCATACTTCCATAGCTACATTCAAATTTGATAGTTTCTAATAAACTTTCGTGTTTTTGCAACTGCTACCTCAGCAAAATCATCGGTTATTCCATTAGAAGGAGCAGAATAGGAATATCCTACATGTTAATAATGCAAATTTGCGAAATTAAACTACAAAAACTACAAAGGTAATTCAAAATGCAGGAGATTTCTTTTGTTCGCATCCGGCATAAATTTAAATTTTTAACGGTGAAAAATCAATTTTCTATCTCGAAACTGGCGAGAAAATCCTATATGACATAATAACTTTCGCAAATCCACATTTTATTACATTTTTATTTGTATCTTTCACGCAATACATATTTGTACATATTTGATCTATCTTTATATACATACACACACACACACACACACACACACACACACACACACACACACACACACACACACACCACTACATGAGATATAAAACTTATATATCACACATATCAAAAATATTGTTAAAAATATTTTAAATATTTGTTTTTTAAATGTAAGTACTGTTTCTTTTATGTCGATTACATGTTATCGTTTTTTTGGATTTGTAAAGTCTTTCTTATTTTCTTGTTCTTAAAGGTTTACATTGAAAATTTATTCTTAGTTCTAAATTAACTACATCTCACGATTTTCGATGTAAACAAGATAGACCATTGTACAAAGTTTTTAAACTGGATTAAAGTTAATTCAAGTCAATCATGAAGTTCTCCAGTAATCAGCTATGCAAAGGTCTCTTGAGTTTCCAAGCCGAATTTTCAATTTATTATCTCGCGGAAAATCGCCTAAGATCAGAATCGAAGTAATTGAAGGCGTATTCATAGTAACGAAAATTAAATTAATCATTTTAGTTAGTTATAATTTAGTTTATGGAATAAAGAACTTGGTTCACTTTAGCCCATTTATCCATGATCATTATTCATATTCGTTCTTTTTCTATTCTTAAACATTTTATATAAATCTGATATAATATTTGCAAGTTTACTTTAAGATTAACATAAGAAATAATTTAAATATTTATTTATCGGTGCAACAGCAATTATAGATAATATTAATCTATAAAGTATAAATATATTTAAATTATGCACAATTGAATTTTTTACTTCTTGTTTAAATAAATATGTAATACTAAAGAATTACATGATTACGCACAAAAAGATTTCTCTAGATAAGCTTTTATGAAAATAATAACTAACAATCCAATATTTATATAAATAATCCTAATAATTACAAATCTTCATACGCGGTGCGCGCGATGTTGATACATTTTTTATGTGTTCATATAAAAATTTTAATTAAATAAAAAATATTTTACAAATATATTTAGTTTATAAAATGTCAAAAAGAAAATAAAAAATTTAAAATCTTTTTTATATGAATTACATAATCATCTAAAATAAATTGAAAAATATCGAGTAATTAAAATTTTACAAGTAACAAAAAATAAATTAAATCATAAATTACTCACGGTTACTCGCTCAACATTTCCCCAGGCTTTTTCCTTTCTTGTTCATCCTTTAGTGCTTCTTTATGATACTTACACGACACTCACTCGGGAAGATAGATAATTACAACTGCGCGAGCACTAATCAGCAGATTACAGTGGCATTTCGCACAGTACTACCGACATTAACTGTACTCGACGCAAATGTTATTATGTTATACCACATTATATGTGTTATATCATAATAGAAGAACAATGTCGAAATTACAATCTCTCGAAAATCGCAAATGTGTCACTCGCCGCTATTACCGTCTATTATTAACAAATAGTATACTTTTCCATTTTAAACGATTACTATCTTGTATTATAACATAAAGTAAATATACGAGTTAAAATTAAAATTCAACAAAATGTAATATTCGAAAAGTTACTTTGCTGGCGATATATTTCAATTGAATAAATTACACAAATATAAATGTCGCTAAATCTATTACTATTAAACAGTATTCATATACCACGCTTTTTTCCGTTATTTGAGAGCAGATATATTATATTTAAAAAACAAAATATTAAAATATAACGTAAAATATATTCAATTTCAATATTTATTATTTACAGATATAATATTATCGTTTGTAAATATCGTAAGAATATTTTATAATTTCTATCGCTTCAACCTTTATTTTATAAATAAATATATATGCTATGTGAAATATATAGTATTTGGATAATAAATATGTCGCCGCGATCTATTTTTACGTTTCATTTATCGTGAGAATTAATCAATCGCAAAAGCTAATAATTATAATAATTATAAGGAATGATTGTGTGTTTGACATCCCCCGACATTTTTCGAGAAATCGCAACTTTCTTAGAAACTAATGCAAAGACTAATGCAATGACAGATTTTTGATAAATTTTTTTTACTTTAACGATATTTTAATTTTTTTACACTGTTTTTATCCTGTACTTTTTATTCTATATAATGCGATTTCTCTAAACCTTCAAAAAGGCTTCAAAAAGGTTACTTTCATCGATTATTTTAATATTTGAGCCAAATTTTTTTTCAGCAAGTCATTTCTTCATGTTTGAAAAGAGAAAAAAGTCAGGTGAATACGCATCTATCTGAAATTTGGGTAGTAATTTTCTGCAGGATTAAACTTGTCGAAAATTATAGCAGTTTGATATTTCTGGCATTATTTCTGTGTCAGACTGAGAACTATTCGAACTACTCTCGTAAATCATAACAAGACAACAATATAAACAAAACAAGTGTTAAATTTGCCGGCATACTATATAACGTTCTGTTTAATAACATTCTGTTTATGTCACGCTTTGTTGTCATTTGTACACAGTACTATTTGAGACAATCGAGCGAAAGGTAGTGGTGCAAATTGTTCCGTGTATGCTAATGATAATACGATTATGATAAATATTAAAAGACATTTAACGAAATTATTTTCTATGATTATTAATTAACATTAATTCACTTGATTATTGTATTTTAATGAGAAATTAATTTCACTGACGAAATTTCAAGATAAAATTTACGTGCAGATATTTGTCGCAATAGTAATTAAAGATTTACATATTAATGATTTGTTAAGACGCGCATTTTACATCAACAAAACAAGCATCAAATTTGCTGGCATAATATATCATTTATATCACCTTGTTGTCATTCGCGCGGCGACAGTCAAGTAGAATGTTAACGATGTAAATTGCTCTGTGTATCGTAATGATAATACAGTCATGATAAATATTAGATATTTAACACGATTATTCTCTACGACCATTAATTAGCAATTATTACATTCCATGATATTTATTTTTAATTTATTTTCACATTTACGCGTTATAATATAAGATAATAATTGTCTTAAAGCGTAAGAGTATTTATTCTTTGTTAATAATAGACATAGCATTGTTACGAAATAGCGTATGAATTTAATGCTTTTCGAATGCAAAACAGAGATTCTAGTTTCGTATACATGTATATATGTAATTTTGACGTTCTCGCCTACAATATAATAAAATGCGCGTATCTCTCTCTCTTGCGCGATTAACGTTAGGAATGTTGGGGAAATTATCTCAAAGTTATTATTATATTCTAAATGATTAGTGCGCGTTGTAATTAACACTATATTTCCGTGTGAGTGAAGATTATAAGTGTCATGATGAAACAATGAGAAAGAATGAACCTGAAAAAAAGTCTGCAGAAGCGTCAGGCAATAACAATGCAGTAAACGTGAGGTGAGTAATTTGTAACTTATATATATTTGTAACTTATATATACATATATATTTATAATTATATATTATATATATATAATTATATATATATATATATTATATATATATATATATAATTTTTTATTTAGGAAATTAATTGCCTATTTATATTTGTGATAGTAATCCATTTGAAATTATATAACATATAAACGTAATATAATGCATTTGTATATATGTATGTATGTAATATTTATTATTTATAATATATAAAATATTTTTATTAATTTATATTAATATAATTATATATATATATATATATATATATATATATATATATAATTTATATAATTTATATTTATATATAATTATTTTTAATTATATTTATATATAATTATATTTAATTATTTAAAATATAACAAATTAATATTTCTAAATAATATGCTTTAATATTCTTCTTAAGATTATAACTATTTATAAATATAGACTATTAATAGAGAATAAATGAGAACTGTTTGTTTTTAAATTTGTTTTTAAATTTAGCTGGAAGCATTTTTTCAAGAAAGAATTTAAATTTAGATTTAAATTCTCTCTTTTCATACACATATAAAAAATTATTCAAATGATAATTTTACATTTATATATAAATTATAAATATTTCAAGATACAAAACATATACATCTTTATTACATTCGACAGTAATTAAAAGCTATAGTATCATTAATATTCGCTTAAACATGTTGTCGTCAATGTTCATATAACATGCTAATTTTCCGTGCCTATATCTTCCGTGCTTGTTGGAAATCCATTGGTTTCATAATCCTTCTGCCTGATGCAAATATATATTGCAAATGCAAATATAAAATGCAGCTGACGTCTCGCTATGAACGAGAACCGCATTGAAATACTCGAACAAGTGCATCAAGCTGCACGTTTACTGGATTGGAGATAAATTGCTAATATCCATACGGTAGACGATAATTGCTTGTCAACTTTAATTAATATTAAGCATGTGCTGCAGTATTATTGACGAAATGAGATTTAAACATAATTAATAGTAACAATTATAAATAAGATTACAAGCATACTAAAGATCATAATAAAGAATAACGATTAAGTCTTGTTTACAAAATATTTAATATTAACAAAATAAAGTTTTACGATTATAAAAAAACAGGAACGATTATAACAAACGGAATCTATGAAAAAAAGAGATAAGAAATGTATTATTTATTCACTTAATATAATTTATTTATATATATTCTTGATATTGCATGTCAAATTTGTGTTTTTTTGATGTTGTATGTAAGATAAAATTGATATTATTTTTAAAATATAATAAATCTAAAAAATAATTTAAGCTTAAATAATGGTATTAATTAATACTTAAACTTTAATATTAATAATAATAATAGGTGTGTGTGTGTGTGTGTGTGTGTGTGTGTGTGTGTGTGTGTGTGTGTGTGTGTGTGTGTTGTGTGTGTGATTGTTAAAATTTCCGCATAATATACATAATTAATATAATATATATAATATATATAATTTTATTATAAAAGTTTTTAATCCATATAAATAAATAATATCTCTCTCTGTCTCTCTCTCTCTCTCTCTCTCTTGTTCTCTTTTTTTTCTCCCTATCTTTAATATATTCAAATAATATATATCGCATTAGTATTGGAAACAAGGAGAAATATCTTTTGACGACAAGATGTTCTCTCCAATTATTCGCGGATGAAACATCATGGATATAGTCTCAAGACGGACGTTGCAGTACGCGGTTGCATCGCATCTCCGCAAGCAGGCCACACAGTACACAGGACGCATAACTCGTAGTTGCACGTCCGGCCAAAATGGAGCCATGGTTATATCGATTATGGCATGTCGTCTCAGGTTTCCGGGAACCGTTGAGCTTCAAGGCAATGCATATCAAAGTGGCCGCATTTCGATCAAAGCTCTTAATCCTTCAACACTTATCGTTCCTTGCAATTCTGTCGGATATCGACGTCATCATTTCCCAAAGTCTAAAGCCATTTATTATATAAAGAGACGATAAACTTAACGATAAGTTTTGAGAGATAAAAATTTTTAAAATACAACGAGAGAGAAAGAGAGAGAGAGAGAGAGAGAGAAAGAAAGGAAGGGAGGAAGAAAGAGAAAAAGACAGATTTGAATTAAAAATTAAAATAAAATATTTTGTATGTAAATTTTATTCTTATATTTATCACTAAGTAAAATTTTATTAATTAGTTTATACAATTTTGTTTTTTAGTATTATATAATTTATAAGCAAATATTAAAATAAGAAGAGAAAAATAATAAGAAATATATAAAAATGGTATAAATCAAAAGGCTGCATCGCACACATACACACACACGCGCATACAGCATATATACATACGTATACATTTATCTTATTATCTTTGTCAAAACAAATTGAAAAATATCCTCATATTTCCAATATAATAATTCATATATATATATATATATATATATATATTTATATAAATTATTTTATTTAATATATTGACTTTCTCATATATTGACTCTCTCTGTATGATGATGACTGCATTACGAAACATCATACAGTTCATCATATTCAATATATGTATCTAACGCGTTGCTTTAAATTAAAATTTTATATAAATTCAACTGGGTCAGTCTGGGTTTCTAAATATGTATTTATGTATTTTAAATAATTTCTTCTCGAAGAAAATTAAGAGATAAATTGTATAATCGTAAAATAAAAACAATTTTTATCCGAGCTTAATATTTACGCATAGAGCAATCAGAAGCAATTAAAAGCAGAGCGATTTTGAATCGCATTAACGATTAACTTTTCGCATCAAAAGTTCTGATTCCGATACAGTAATTCTCCAAGCATAACATACCATTTATAACATCCATTAATTTCCGATTTGCTTAGCGCATTCAATGGTTTGATTTAACTCGAAGTTTACTCCCGGTTTACGTTCTGTTACTGATCGTTCCCTTTTATCCCGAGCGGTCACATTTCGTTCATCAAATAACAAAAAGAAAAAAAAAATAGAATCGATTTACCTCAAATGCGTTCATATGTTAAAGTAGTAGTTTTATTACATTAAAAATTTTGCGAAAGCTACAAGCAAATATTAATCAAAATCGTACATATATTATCGGTAATATACGAAAATATAAAAATTGTTTGACTAATATTAGATAATAAAAAGTAAATAATAAATAAATAAATATTACATAATAAATTAAAATTAAAGTATAAGAAGTTATATCATACATATGCACATAGATACATGCATGAAATACATGATCATTAGCTTTATACAGTTGATTTTAGCTTATTCAACGTATAAAAATAACATAGAAAAAATAATTAAATTATATAAAATATATATTATTTCTTGTAATATATTCTGTTTTCTTATAATATTATCTTATTTTCTTAATACGAGATAAAGAACATGCGAATGTAATTAAATTTTGTTTCAGTATTTTACTCAAAAATTTTATTTTTATTACATATTAGTTTATTACGTGCGAAACATACACGCGAACATATCGCTTTTATATATTTTGTAGAGTGAGATAAATTCTCTTAATGAATAATTCATGAACTGTTTTACCCGAAGATGAGATTAAATGTTTTAAAACTTGTTAAAATAAGTACATTATATAAATTTGCACTCGTGTGTTGTAGTTAAATTTATTAGGTTTTGCAAGTTAGCTTACATCACTTTAAGATAAACGGTTTGTATGTATGATGACACGGAAGAAGACTAATGTGAGCGGAAGGGGACTTTCGCCACTCGATCTATAAATAAATCCTTCGCCGCTTTTCATATTCCATGAAAGGTGCTTTTTGGTGATACCGGCGGTTTATCTGAGGGAATATCATGGTTCGTATATTATTCGCGGTTCTCTTCACTCGGCTCGGACATCTATTCTCATTTTAATGTTATCCTTTGTCTATTTTACGTTTCTGACATAATCCTCTATAATACAAGCTTATAAATCTAGCTATACTTTTATTCTCATTATTTATCAGTAAGTAATTGACATCATGTCTTTTAATATTCAATTATCAATATTTTAAACTTTAAAAAGATAATAGCAATTATTTTTTATAATTTTTGTATTAGATAAAAATATTAAATATACAATAAATTTTTTAAGCGAATTTTATAACTTGATTAACATTCTCAATATTTTAATACTTAATATCGCATAGTTATTGCATCGATAAGAATACTACGTAATTTTTAAAAATTAATATTCAGAATATTGCGGAGAAATTTAAAGTATATTAATGACATATTACTATAATTGTTTTAATTTTTCGACATGAATTCTTAACGAGATTTTATCTACTATTCTGCAAATTTATTTACAGGAATTAAATATTAATTTTAAATAATAGACGCTCATGTATTTGATCACATATTGTTAAATAATATTATTTAATTTTTTATTCAATAGCAGAATAAAATAACAGAATAATTACTGATTTAAGCTTAAATCAAACATCACATTTATTAAATATCACTTTAAATCGAATATGAATTAATCGTGATTCGAAAGATGCTCTCATTCGATATTAATGATGATGATGATGTATTATATAATCGGTCGAAATTTAATATTGCTAATATTAAATTGTGTCGCATTGATTGTAAACTACGACAATTATCGGAGAGATGATGCAGGAAATTGAAATCCACTGGCCGGCGTCTATCTGAAACGCGAACGTGCGAATTGTGTTCCGTTTCGCGTCGATCAATCATACGGACGCTTGCAATCCGCAATATCAGCGCTACGCGTTTCCTCGTCCGATTATCAGAACGAACAATTTTCACAACGTACAATTTGAGATGAAGAAACTTTCTGCTTGGCCTTTTCGAATTCTACATATTCGCGCATCAAATCCTTAAATCCCTCCGCGTCTTTCTCCCTAGTTTAGAACTTTCAGCCAACCCCCATGCAATTTCGGTTAAACCTTCGAAACGCACGAGTGATTCACGTCGTGAATATCGACGAGAATATTTCGGTACGCAGTTGGAATGCAAATATCAAAGATACAAGTTTCGTCGTACTTTTCTCATATAAATCTTTGATTTTCTTTTCGGCTTTTCCGAAAATTCTGTAATCAAAAAACTTGATTTGCATTTCGAGATTCTCTAGATACTATGTTAGGTACTTTAGCTATTTGTTTGCTTCAACTCATTATTATTTAGTAATAGACATTTTTCTGTTCGACTTGCGGAAGAATCGAGAGTATTTAAAATGAAAATGTGAAAATGTTTATTAATAAATGTGAAACTACGTCTCGATATTATTGCTATATAGAGAAAATATTTCAAAGAACAAACTTTAGTTAATTAAATACAATATTAATTACTTCATTTAATAATTCAACTTTAATTGCAAGGTGTATAATAATAGAAGAAAGCTAAATTTGCTTGTAAATTGCATGTATTATGCATCATTAAATGTGAAGAATGTTTTTGACATAAAAAAATAACAATTTTTTGTTATTTTTAAAAATTTATTGCTAAAGATTTCTGAGAATTTATAAAAATTGAATTTTTTGATAACAATAAATATTAAAGAGGTAATAATATATTTTTTTAACATATTTTAACAATTGAATAATTTTATTGTAATTTAAAATTAAAATTAAAATTAAATGAAAATGAAAATTAAATTTATTGGTAACGTATTTCGATAAATTTAATTCGATAGAAAAACAATAAAGAATTATTTAATGTATTATTGAAAAAATGAGGAAAGAATATGCAAAAAAACCTTTGATCTAAAATAATTGGGATTATTATTATAAAATGCATTAAAAATCACTCAGATTATTTTCTTGACATAAATTTAAGAGATTACCTATCGCGGTTGCAATACATGTGCATAACTTGAAAAATAAAAATTAAAAACATCAGATAAATATTTTGTTTGAAATTTAAAAGTCAAGTGCTAAATCAATATATAATAAATCGATCTATATTCCATATAGGATTAGTAGCTTTTTCTTATCGCAAATCGTGCAACGCGCCAAGAAGTGACCTTTCGCGTTCGGTCGCGAAAGTAATCCGCTCGGAAAAAAGGGACGGAAACGTCTCTACGGGAAAGTTGCTCGCACTCCTGTTCTCGAGTTTTCAATTCCGGGACGTCGATAAAGTCTTGTCGTTTCGCATTTCTGTTAAGGAAGTCTTCGGATTTTCTCGCGCAATCGCACTTCTGCGTGATTATAAAGATAATAACGATCTCTCACACATCCTCCCGCAGCTTCCTTCCGCTATTTTCGCATTTGCGGAAATTTGGTAGAGATGATTTATAACATGTAATAGAGCACATCTAGAAGTGGATTATTTAGACACGAATTTCATGCAAATAAAAATAGAGAGAAAAATTCTAGTTAACAAGGACTTATTATCGTATATTTTTGCATTATAAATTAATCAAATTTAAAAAAATTTATTTGATTATATTTTATAAATTAACTTGTACAATTATATATTTTGACAGTAACATAATATATATAAAGAATATACATGAGAGCATAAAGAATATATACATATAAAGAATAATAAATACATTATATCAGATAAAAAATATAATTAAATAAATAATTATTTATTTACACATTATTTAAATGTCATTAACCTCAAGTAATTAAAATACACATAAATTTTTTTATTTACATCTAATTTTTCTTATTATTTTATATTTTTGTATATATAAAAAGTATACATATTTTATGTATTACAACAACATTATTTTTATATTCTTTATTTACACATCTCGTTAAGCAGTTTTTGCCACTTTGATAAATATCATTGTATAATATATATGATTGCAAATAAGATGTTTGTTTTTTTAACATTTAGTTAAAATACTTCGCCTAGCCTAAAATAATATCACGATTATTTTCATAAAATACATTGGAAGTCGTTCAGCTTGTTTTCTTAGCATAAGTTGAAGAGATTATCGCTTTGAAGGTGATTTCAGATTTAGTGTTTTTGTACTTAAACTTAGACGGTTTTTACGCGATATCGAAAATGGACTATTATCGTATTTTAACGCGTTATAGATCATAAGCACGTCGTTAGGAAAATCAATAAGAATTGAATGTGGAAATCAAGAGGAAATGTGGAAGTAAGAGCTAAGGACGCGGGGCAGGTATCGAGAATGCTGTGAAATGAAGATGGAAGATGTGGATGAGTCAGTTTCTTATTCAATTTACTGAGAGAATGGCTCAATACATCACCAATGCGCCAATTTAATTTCGCATTTTACGGCCTCACCTGATCAAACAGCAAGTAGCACTTCATTAACGCTTCGTTTTCTCAATGTATACACATTACAAGATAGATATAATCTTTCATACAAATTAAAAGGAAAGCAATAGAATCTGATTTTTTAATGCAGCAATTTTAAAGGATATGGCGCAATAAAATTTTCAAAATTTATATATTAATATATTATTAAGTTTTAATTAAACTTTCTTTAGAAAAAATCAGAAAATTTCACATAAAAATTTTAAAAATGTAACATAAGAAAATAAAAATATATATATCAATTACGGGAGGAAAAGATTTTATTGCACATGAAAATTTTTTTGAAGCATTATAAAGTGAATAACATTTAAAAATTACGATTCTATCATCACAAACATTCTTTCCCTTTAAAATTTTCTATTTGGTAAAATTGATACATCACTTTCGCGTTTTCTCTCATCAAGTATGATATAGATAATGTGCAAAGAAAGAAAGTAAAAAAGATTCTAAATTAAACGATACAAACACGGTTTTTCTCTCTGGGATTTGTAGAATTTATTGACATATTGATTTAATCACGTCGATTGCCATGCTAGCCGGGATTCACGGTAAAAAAAAACCGGATTGGAAGGGATTTAAGTTACTCTCAGAAATTGCACCATGATTCGCATCGAGGATGGGAAAACACTTGACTGTAAGTTCCATGGTATGCCCTACCTAATTGGTTTTCCGTGTATACTATACCGCGTGTTTCTCGACGATCCCCACAGACAACGCGAGCAAGGAGCGCAGGAATTGTGCTTACTCATCCGACTATGTGGAATTGCGGCCGCTTGACAATAACGACTTGCGATGTTTGGCACACACGTGACAAATCGCTTCGAAGCGTCCAGTCCTGTGTTAGGTTGGTAGATTAGAATGTCACAATACGACTAATGTTCAATCATCCTTTTAATTGAATATTTTAGTTATATAAATTATTGATAGTGATACATGTGATTTTCATCATTTGGATCAATAGAGTCTAGAGCTAGAGCTCTAGAAAAAAAATTATATTGCAAAATATATCCATCACAGAATACATTAAATGTTATTAATTTTGTATTAATATATTGAAGATTAATATGTTTAGTATCTCTTGCAGCTATATATTTCTTTTACTTTACATATTTCTATTTTATGAAAAATTATGTCAAAATAAATATAGAATATCGTATCATATATTTTTTATTTTGTACAAGTATTTTCATTTATTTTATTAATTAATTAAATATTATTTTCGTAATCAATATTAATTATTCCATGAAATAATTAAATAGATAGATAAAAAAATATTTATGATTTGTTAAGAGTGCATAATATATAAATTAATAAAATATCGAAAATAATATCGATGATGCGAACTTAAAAAGCGTTTTCGTGCTACTTCCTATGGGAAGCGGAAATGAAGATTCGCAGTCGTGCACACGAACCGAGGATTGCTCGAAGTGACCCTCAACTATGATCGATGTGTCGACCTCATATCGCAATGACAAACTCTGCCGATTTAGCGAATGAAAGTTTCATTAGGAAACTTTTTTTAGATTCGAAAAAATTACGAGCAGCATAATTTTTATATATCTTTACTATGATTATAAAAGATTGATTAAAAGTTTTCAGCAATATTTGGATCATAACGTTCGTAGTTATTTATTACGACGCATTCGACGATATATATTATTAAGATAGAAATGAAATAGCATTTTTGCATCGAAATGCAACAAGATGATTATTACTGCGAATTTCAACGAATTGCTTTGTGCACTTCTGAGTTACGCCGTGCACTTTGCAAGGAGTACTAAGATTCGACCGCATATCAGGATTTAATGGCGAGCAAGTACGCTCGAGAACTCGAGGAATCCATTAGGAGTTGAGCTTATGGACAGAGAAAAGGGGTGGCGAAGAACAGAGATAGAGGAACCTAGATATGAATAGCTTTATGTGAATTTGATGTTTTAATAATTTCCGATCCGCATGGTGCAAAGTCGCCGTAATTTGCGTTTTTTAACGGCGGACTTTAACGGATAGCGCAAACGAATGGGAAATTGGCGAGTAATGAGTTTTAGATGAAGCTTCGACACTCGACGTAACTATCGATAATCAATGCGTGTGTACCTGTACATATGTATATATGTATATATTATGTAACAACCGTAAAAAACACTTTTTGGGGAAAGATTTTTTTTTACTCATTGCTCTTCTTTATTAAATCGATATTGAATATAAAGAACTTTCTAATTGAGTTTACTTTTAAGGCTTCAATTTAAGAAGAAGCTGAACGGATCAATTACGTTTATAATTAATAAATTTAATATATTTTGAGATTCTTGAAATTTGATATTAATCAAAGCATATTTTTAGTCTTTTAAAATATAAAATTAATAATTAATTTAAAATATAATTAAAATATGAAATTAATAATTAATTTTATATTTTGTATTATGATATATATTATATTTTATATTATGAATTAAAATAAAGATTTGCTTTGTAGAATGTAACTTAATTTTAAATCGTAAATATATGTATATATTAGCTTATCGAACTAATTTTTTATAGTGACAGTATCACGATTTTAATTGTATAATACAAAAAATCATGAAAATAAAATTTTTAATTCTACAAGATAAGTTTTCACTTTAACTCATATAAATTTATTATTACTTTTGTATTTTAAAAAGTTGAAAGTATCTCGCACAATATCAAATTCATGAATTTTGAGATGTATTAGATTTATTAATTTTTAACATAATTGATCCGATCATCTAGCTCTTCCTCAATAATTGCAATGCCTCTATTTTTATATTTACGAATATTTTTTTAGTTTACTTCGAAATGGAGGTTAATATTTTAATTCAGTTTAATTTCTGCGTAACATTTTTAATTATGATGAAAAATGCTGTTTATTAACATACAAATGAACCCGCATTATTTTAGTGAATGCTAAATGTGGTATATGTACAGTAAGCAAATTTAATAAGTACACAATCAAAGAAATGTGGTATATATACAATAAGCAATTTTTAAGTACACAATCAAAGAAATAATTCTTAAGTTTAAGAAAATATGTTAAAAAAAAGCTTTTATTTTTGTATGATACTTCTCATTTATGTAATTTCAACATAGCATATCGCATTAAGATGTTATGAGACAACTCTTCCGTTCGAAAACTCTGTTTAAATCCACAGTTAAGCTTGACTTTTTAAAAAGGAAAAGAAGAGAACAGGAGGACAAATGTTTACCCTCTATCGTACATCATGGTTTTCTACATTGAAAAATAAAAGGAGCTCGGCTGTCTGCCGACAGTTTCTTATAGATATAGAATGTCATCTTTGACATTATCCCTCGTCTTCACGGCGATGATTCTTGAACAAACTGACGACAATCGTTGAGAACTCCTCGCGGGATATACCTTGTCCCTTTTGCGCTTTATACTTCACAGTCGCGACTTTTCACAACTTTTCTTTTAAGCCATTAAACACCGTCTTCATAACGCATACATAATTTTCTTTGCAACTTGACCTACGCAAGATAAAAGTTTATTAAGCATGTATATACAATGCTTGTACAACACTTCTCTATGAAAGATGCATAAGAATATAAAGAATATAGAGAAGAATACAGAGTGATAAATCATAATGATATTCAAATATTGCTATTTTTTAACACTGTATAATAAATTTCAAAAATTAAAAAATATTTTATTTATTATGTTTTACATATTTGTTATTTAATTAACAAATATCATTAAGATATTTTCATGTATTTATTACATAATTCGTAATAAATATTGTAAAATAAAATTTTGATAATGTTTGATAATTTATTATGATTATATCACATTTAAATACACACAGAAATATTTATTATTTATAATTTATATTTTACTAATTCTTATTATACTTTCCTCTTTTTTTTCATTTTGTTTTTTGTTTTATCTTTAAAAATATTATTGGAGCAACAAAATTAATATTATCGAAAGCAAATTATAGATTATAGAAAAATTTTTGAAATATTGAATCACACGTCGAAATTTTGAAAATTAATATTAAACTGGCTTCTATTTTTATTGAATAGTTGAAGGTTATTTCTACAAACTTTTAGGCCGAAACTTTTAGGAACTTGCTCGAAAAAGGATGTATTTCACCTTTTCTGAGAAAAAGTTCACGATATTACTAAGATGGAAAGAAGTTCGATCTGTTTAGTTTTTTCACATATAATATCAGCGATCTAAGAGAGGACTACGTCTTTTCCATAATACTTTTAATGATAATATTTTGACACGATATAAAATTTGCTTTGTTATAATTAATAAGAAATAAATAAAAGTGCTAATTTGCATTTATATTAAAATAGCATCTTATTTTATGTATAAAGAAAAAAATAAGACAATAAATTTTTATTGTAAAGGTATTGAATATTACACATATTATACGCCTATTATTTATATTAATAGACTATTAATGGTTATTTAATTGAAGTATATATTAATTAAAATATATGTATTTTACTTATAAAACCATCTAATTTTTCATTGAATTTAAATCATAAAAATGAAATATTAAAATATAAAACATTGACACATCGAACAAATAATTACAAAAATAGAACAAATCTAATTTTTAATATATATTTATAAAACAAATAATTTTTGCGAATTAACTAGAGATTTCAAAGTATAATAATTTTGATTGTCATTTATACTAAGATTAGATTGCAAAATATTAGTACTTCTTATTATTATAAAAATCATACGAAATGCAATATTGTTTTATTTATAGAAACCAAGAAACATTTTAACATGTGAGAGAATTTTCTTAATAAATGGCATATCATTTGCGTTTTTCAAGATGCATATATAATATTCCACTGATATATGTTTAATTAATTCATTTTTATTAGCATAAAAATGTGTTAATGTTTCCTGATTTTTTCGTTCTCGTCTTTTTTATTTTCTTCAATATATTACGTTTTAATAAAGAGCTAAAATGTATTGAAGATATAAATACAAGATTTTTATATAATATAAATTTTTTGTGAATTTTTGTCTATTGTGTCCAATTGTCTATTTTGTTTATTTGACTATTGTATTTGATATAAATAATGTCATATATATATATTTTCTAATTAAATATCTTTTTAAAAATTATTGGTTTACGTGATAAAAAACAAGAAAGGAAAAAAAGACAATTATTTTAACTTTTCGCATTTTAAAATTAACACATATATTATGTGGCAGGAAATATATTTGCAAAGTAATATTTTAATAATCGATAATATCTTAGTTTTTTTATTAAATTATTATAAAAACCATTTAAGGAACATTCGCAAACAACTCAATGGTCATCGGTGATGAAAATTAAAAACGCGATTTAATTTCTGTGATGTCTTCGTGTCTACCGTATAGTGTTTTAATTAAAAACTAATTAAATTGATTTTTTCCCTTCTTTTTACGGGTCAACCAATGTTGACCAATTTAAAATCTCATTTTATCAATCAAAAGCTGAAAAATTAGTGTTTGCGATACAAAAATATTTATGAATCTAAAAATAACAATATTGAAATATATTTATGTGAACAAATATATAGAATTATAAATAAAAATATATTTATGCACACTACATAATATATATTATTTGTAGAATTAATTTCAAATTCTAAATATATAACATATATATACACAAGATTATATTTGTGAATTGTGAAATTAAAATATAAATATAAATGTATATGTACGTATATAAATCATAAATTATAGATTAGATAAATTTTTGCAATTAGAATAAAATATATTCTTATTAGATGTGCAAAAGATAAATAATGAATAATTAAGAGGAATTATAAATCCTATATGATTATTTCTCGTCACAATATTTTCAAAATCATCGCGAAATATCTGATTTTATGATTGTGAGATCTATCTTGAATTACGGCGAAACATCATCGGATGTGATCGATCTTACGAAGAGATGAAAGTCATATTTGGCTCTTTTCTGTGGATTGAGTTTAATATCTGGAAGGATTGGTTACCGGAGGGCGAAAACCGAGAAGCATAAAGAAAAAGGTAAAACAGAAAATATGTGGATGCAAGTTAAGAAAGAAAGAAAGAAAAAGAGAGAGAGAGAGAGAGAGAGAAATGAGAATGCAATGTAAAATAAAAGAAAGAGAAGAAAAAAAACGAAACATGGAAAGGATGTGATGCAAAAGATAGAGGTTGAACACATCGAGAATAATGTAACATCGAGAATAATGTAATATCGATTTTCCAAGCTTCTTTTTTCCATTGTCTACAACATTGATGTGCCGAAAGGCATATAATAATTCGAAGGTAAAAATTTCAAAGTAAATTCTTCCAAAATTTATGTTATATTCTTCGTTTGCATATATTATGAGTATATATATTCATTCGAATCGATAGTGTTTTACTTATTCTACTTGATTCATTAGCGAAAAGGCAATGGAAAATTTATACACTCATAAATGTTCCATAAATCGCAAAGTTTCACATTTCAATGAAACGTGTAAAGTCGAGTGCATTAATTCTGATCGTATCTTGTTGTAAATTCATTAGCCAGTGCTTTCCATAGTTAACTGATATTGTTTAAACCTGGTGGTATTATATATTATACGACTGAAATATTCACTCTTAAGCGCTAAATTTGCGGTAAAAAAGACCGAGGTCGCTCTTCAAGTTTGATTTATGTTCTCGGAATAAACAGCTCATGAAGGCGCTACATTATTTTATCGCAGGCATAATTCTTTCTGTAAAACAGCAGTTGGCAGCAATCGTGATTCTGAAATAAAAATCCTCGCAACGATTTATTCAGACAATTAATTTTCGCCAGTGGATTGGAACGTGCGGAAACCTCGATGAGAAGCGCGCTTTTTGTCTCGCGACAATCGAATTCGCCGGATTTTTTCACAATACCGAATAAAATTATTAAGTCCCGTTATGATGACTCCCCACTCCAACGATCTATCTTTCTCAATCACGCTTCACCTTTTCGATTCGCCGATATTACCATGCAATCGCTTTTACGCTCGTTTAACTTCACCTCATTCACTCGAGTCGCATTTACAGTTGATGCGCATTGCATTTGCACCAGCCTTGTATTTTGCGTCTCAAATGCAACTCTACTATCGTGTATATTCCAGATAATTAACTCGCAATGTTCCGTTAATGGGGAGATGTATACATATCCTTCTAAGAAGGACCTATTAGGATTTAGAAACACACTTGCTATTGTTGGTGTATTGCAAAAGCTATTTACGATATTGCGCAAAATCAGGATCAAGATCAAAAGAAAGAGAAAGAAAGAGAGATATTATTCCAGATTTACGTATATATTCTAAATAAATAAAGAAATATATATTTAGTTATTTTATAATTTTGATATTAAAAATAAATATATATTTATTATATTCTAAATAAATATAGAAATATGTATTTAATCAATCAATTTATAGAATCAATCATTTTATTGAAAATTTGATAATAAATTATAAAATAATATAAATCTTGACTGTATTTATAATGAAACGGATGTTCTGTGAGAGAGAAATTCGCGAATTCATATATTTTTATCGCTCCCCTTATATCGATTTAAATAATATGTATATTTGCATCGCATCAATGGAACTTTGAATAACAGCTGAATGAATAGCAAACATTATATAGCTAACGCAATTCCTTTGATCTTTTGCATGAATTATGACTGCACATTTCGTAGAATCTGAATGATCTGTCTCTGTCGCAATATAGGCTTCATGTAATTTAGTTTCGTGTTACGATGTTATTTACGTAATGTAGAATCCGATGTACTGCGTCGGTAGTAGATCTCTCTCCAGATACTAAACGCGCGAGCGCGTTAGTATTTTTCTTTCTTCTCGTATATCCTTCCACACTTTATATCGCTTCGCGAGCACAAATATTACAGTTTTCAGCGCATTATTAGATTAAAAATTTTTCGTTGTTTCATTTTGCGTAGCTTCGAGTAAAATTTGAAAAGATTACATTACTAATAATTTTTATAAATAAGAAAATGTAAAGATATTTTAATGATTTTTTTGGATATTTGTATTTTATTTGTGTGTGTGTGTGTGTGTGTGTGTGTGTGTGTGTGTGTGTGTGTATAAATATGTATGCATAGGTAATTTTGATAATATAACTTTTTTAATGTTAACTTTTATGTTTCAATATACATATATTTTGCATATTATTAAAGTTTCACTTTGTGCAAACTATAATCACTGTATGTATGTAAATGTGTGTGTATATAGTTCAGCACATTATTTTCTTTATTATTAAATAAAAACATGTTATCATAATTTGACAAGTTAATAAGCACATTAAATTGTTTCTGAAAAATAAATTTCCGGTATAAGTTTCCCTTTTCTATATATATATATATATATATATATATATTTTATCGCAGAAAATTTATACACAGAGAAAAATATCATTCTACTATCAAGAAAAGCGATTACTCAGTTTATTTTTCATTTTTTTAAGAAATGGTTTTCTTCAACAAAGAATATATTCTTGATAATAGTCTTGATAATATTCTTGATAATAGTCTTAAAATATGCTCATGACAAGTATTAAAAAATCTCATTATTATGTACTCGAAAAAAGAATTTATTTTTTCTCCAAGAATATTGTAAAGTTGTATCAAAGAAAAATCAAACTTATTTTACGCCAACTGTATAGTAAGCAAACCAAATTTTTTTTTAATTTAATATTCTTGATTGAAATATTGCACTTACTAAAATTCAAAATATATTCAATTAAATGTAACGCTTGTGATGAACTTATGCTATATTTGCAGCTATACAAACTCATAATATATACTTAAAATAAATAATAATAATTGAATACGGTATACATTTTTCTCTGTGTATATACTTTATAAAAGCATATTTACTGATGGCATGTTAGTAATTGTACACAACAACATTCATGATTGTGCCTTTTGCTTTATCAATTCTAAGGCTAAAGCCACTAATTGAATTTCTTGAAGTCTTTGAAAATTGGAGAGTTCTCTCTTTATATTATCTCTTTTTATTTTTTTTCTTAAGCATAAGAATACAATATTTGCTGTTACTTTTAAACCATAAAACATAATATTTACTAAACATTATATTTTACATACACACATATAAAATGAGTATAATATTTATCAACTCAGTAGTTTTACATTGACATTATTAATGAGAAAGAAAACTACATTTTTATAATAATTTCTTTTCATGGAATAAAAATATTAAAATATATTACTTAAGAATATTTTTTAGAGAAATATTAAATATATTTTCTTATATACATAAGCATCGTTAATATAAATGTAAATATAACAGAAATATAAAATTTTATATAATTACAAACTTATAAAAAGTTCTGAATATCACTACAGAAATATAAAATATAGTATAAAAATAAGTTGAGCATAAAAACTATTAAAAATTTCCAGACTGCAATGTCTATCTTGAAAAATCATCAGAAATATCTATTCTTTTGTCGCTGATCTCTTCAATTACTTTCACGATAATCGCCATTAGGTTTTTTAAGACAGCGATAGCATGAAGAGTTATGTGACTTCCATGGAACTTTATTGAACTACCATGACGGTGACAAATTGCTCGATTTCAACGACTACGCGTTCTCATCCTTCAACTTTCCGTTTCTATCAGCTTTGATCGTTTATCAAAAAACTTCAGATTTCACTCTATAATACATTATGCATTTTGAATACGTCATAATGCATTTGCAATTTCAGTTATGCATAGACTTTATTACTGATCTCAATTTATTCATTGTTTATCTGTTCCGTTTTATTATTTTGGAAAAGATTAGATTTACAAAATACTAAAAAATTAAATTTTATATTTATTTATTCATAATAATAAGTGTACAATCTAGTTATTTGTTTATAATTATTCTATGCGAAAAAGAAGAGAGAGAAATTTACTCTTTTCTTCAAAAGCATGTACACGCGCACACATTTTTCTAATTTCTATTTTATTAATATAAAAATATTAATATGCATAACATGATAAGTAATATATGTATAATAAAGAGAAATAATTAAATTCTATAATCAGTATTTCCAAGATAATTATAAAAAAGCTCTCTCTTTAATATATTGCAATATTTTAAATATCTCGAATGACTATGTGTGTGTAAACATTCAGATTGCAAGGATAGCTGGAAGAGAGGCTTTCTATCTTGGGACAGATGATTGGAGTCTGCTTTTGCCACTTCTACGGTCGCAATATTCAAGAAATTGTAGAGGATGGCACGGATCGCCTCAGAAATGAAAACAGTCGGAGTTCTGTCGCGTCCTGACGAAGCAGAGCCAGGGTGGAGTAGAATCAAGTGTATCGAAGGATTATACGCACGGGTAGATATCTCAATTTCGGTCCCGATCATTCCAACGTTGCCAAGATGGTGGCGAAGCTTCGCTTTTATCGTTTTTGTTCTCTTTACGTCTGGAGAGAATCCGAATAACGTGTCATTGATCGAGTGTAAACTGGTCAAGAAGAGCAGATGAAACTAACCAGAATTTCCCTTTCTCTAAGAAAGTTTTATTAGGTGTTGTAAACGTTCGCGATCGATCATTCTTTTGTAAATTGAAATTAAAAGATATGAATTGTAAGAAAGAAAATTTTGCATACAATATAAATTTGTAGGAAAGAAATTACCATTGTATATAAAAAGCATCGTATATAAAATGTTATTATCTTCGATATTAAAACGTCACTTGTATCCTATTCAAAAAAATGTCACATTTGTCATATTTGAAACATTACATTAATATAATGTTTCAAATAAATATATATTACAATATATTATGATAAAATATATTACATATTGTAATAATTTTATCTTTTAATAATTTGCTTTTGAAACTATTTCGTTAAAATTCCAATATTAAAGGAACAGTAAGACAAATCCAATTACTAACGGAGTACCTCAACAGGCGATTTTCTTTTTTTTTTTACTACAAATTTTATTCGTTTGGGCATAATTAAAGAGTCGATTGAGTCAATATTTCAATTGAACTGAAGTTACAAAGGCTTTTCTTTTCCTTTCTTCCTCCTTCTTTTTCGATTGGTCTATTATGTATATTGTATACATTGGATGGGTATCAATCAGTTTTTTAAGCGATATGTCAAAAAAAACTTTTAAAGATATTAATCTTGTACTGCATGAAAAATTTCCTTTGCAAGTTAAACGTACATATATTTCTTTATTTTCTCTCCGAATGCGATTGAAAGCTTGATTGCGGATTTGGCACATTTCCCATAGCTTTCAATACACAGTAATTTATCGATTCATTTGTCAATCGAAAAGAGCATCTCTTGATAGACGTAGCAAAAAAGAACATATATATTATAATCATATACAGGGTGTCCGTCGATTTTCGACCTTAACAAAAAATAAGTAGATTGGCCCAAATTAAGAGAATATTTATTGGTTGGGATGTCGCAATAATTACGGAAAATAAATAAAGAGATCGGCCAAGCTGAATACGTGTCCCACTGTAATCCGATACTAGTCGCCCAAGGTGGGCGGGGGTACGCCCGAAAGACCCTTTAGCGGCGAGAAGGCCTCCCACGTTTTAGTGGTCCCATAGGCCTATTCCACTCTGAATTTGAAAATTATTCAAAAGCCATTACTATACGCTGAATACATCATAAATGAAAAATAGGTGACAGTACCTTTACAAAAAAATCCGTGATTGAAAATCCTTCGATAAAAGTAGCACGTGAAATGATACGATGATAAAAGCTTCACGAACCTTCTCATCTTACAGCGCACTGTGGACCGAGGGAGCCAGTAGCGGTCGTAACGCCGGCAGGCGATAGATCCGTAGTCGTGCAAATCATATCCGTAATTCGAACCCGATATCGCAAACAGATTATAAAAGCTTAGCGATAGCTACCTAATTATCAATTTTAATATATTGATTGCAAACATATAAAGTTAAACCTATCTGAGTCTTAAAATAGTTAAATGTTACAACTATAATTGCAAAGATATAAATTTTTAATTTAGAATTTTGCAAAATAATGTTGATTTGATATTTTTGATTAAATATTTTATATAAGTTTTGTGTGAAGATTAAGATAAGATTATTTTCATAACTTTCCATATTTTTATTTTACTAAAATCAGTTTGTAATTTTTTAAATATTTTAATAATATATATAAATAAAGTAATTAATAATATAATAATATTAAAATAATATTAGAATCTACTTCCACTTAAATTTATGAATGATTCAGTAACATTTGAAGCTTACAAATTTATTGAATATTTAAAAAATCCAGGCTCTTTGATTTCAAATATAATATTTTTTAGCAAATTATATTACCATTCTTCTATTTATAATTACATTTGAAAAATAGAATTAGAGAAATGCTAAATTGTATTTTGTTCTCCTGAAAATTTTATTACTCCGTATAATCAATTTGTTAAGCGAATAAGCGGTATGCAATCGATCATTTTTTATTCGTAGTTCAAACTCGTTTGTATTCCTTTACATTCCACCCCTTTATCCGATGGTGCGAATTCTCTTTCTCGTCTATCTTCTAAATATAGCCGGCACATTATTCCGAGCTAGCTTTTCCGTCCGAGTAAAACGATATCTTTGCTTGAGAGGATATCTTCCACTTTCTGATAGTACTTTTCGGTCAGTACTCGCGAATCAAATCAAAGATGTGAAATACACTATTTTTAAAGCACTTATTGTTAAAAATCTTCCTGAATTATTCGCGAACAAGTCTCATTATTGAGAAAGCAAAAAGCATGGAGCATCTTTGCCATATGAAATTGATTTCATGTTTTAAACAAATTCTAATAAATTAAATTGCAGTGATAAAAAAATATAAACATTTAAATAAAAATATAAATATTTTATTTAATTTTTTTAACATTAATTTCAATGATTCGTTTTGTAAAGTATAATTAAATTATAAAAATATCAATTTTTATATAAATATTTGAAATGAAAAAGAAAGAATACAAAAAAGGAATGTATTTAATTAATTTATTTAATAATTAATTTAATTAATTTATTATTTATCATTCTTCTTTCATTTTACAAGTGCAAAGGTAAATCAGGAGAATTATTTTTAAAGTTATTATTTTTTTCACCTTTTTCACAATAAAATATATTATGTTGGTTTTTATTGAAATAGAAAGCGATTTTTATAATCTTTTCCTAGCATAAGATAACAATGGAAGAAGAACCACTTTATTTCTCATAATGTGTGCTTAATAATAAAAGAGAGAGCTCAAAATATTGACAAAATATTGCGTTTCAATTATGCATCGGAATTACGCGAAATTATTCGCATGACGATTACTGTTATAGGTTGCATTAATGCTCTACATTCTTTCTCGGCGCAATGGCACGCCGTGTTGAATTCTGGCATGTTCGATAAAATGCCAATCTCAGTTGAGGCGTTGAATGTTTAGCGTATTGCATGTGTTCTTGTGAATGTGACCCGACCAGATAATCCATAAATATAATATATTTCTCTATACAACGTAATATATACATATATTTGTGTTTTTTCCTCGAAATTTAAATATTTAAATATTACAGAAATATAAATTTTTTCCACTTAAAGTGGAAAAAGTTACTTGATTATCATCCTTTTAATTTTTTTATAAATTAATAGGTTAAATAATAATATAAATTAATAGATTAAATAATAGATATTGCTTAACTTAACTGGTTTTTAGATAAAATTTTAGATAATTATTCGCGCACGTAGATAAGAAAAATTTCCAAGTAGAACGAATTTAATCATAAGATAAAATGTTGGAGTAATTATCTCAGTCGATTATATGATATATATTTTTGCATAAATGTCCTTTAATCATTATCATTTAGGCATAAGAAACTTGCGACAAGTATGCTCTGAACGAAGATCTTAAATTAAATGAAAGACTTGAATTAAATTGCAAAATTACGGCCTCGAAGCTTCCGGAGGCAAAAGAGACATTAGAAAACCGAAATACACTTTGAGCAAAAGTGAAATTTGTTTAACAAAGTAATTTTACCGCCAGTGTTTTCCTAGCTTCTCATCTACATCGTTAAATTAAATTATAATACAAGCGCACAAGCAGGCACGCAATCAAACAACTTTTTCTCAGAAGAGAATGACATACTTGAAAAAGCTCAGAATATGTAAAAGCAATGAGTATTTCAAAGCAGGCAGGTGAAAGGAATTAAAGAGCGATATATTAATAATCGAGTTTTTTCTCTTTAATATAAAATTAATTATAAAATGATGAATTATTAAATTTAAGGTAATTGTTTGAAGAATCTAATGATAAAAATTTCAAGCTTTTGCTAGGATAACTCTAAAGAGAAAATTGAACAATAAATATGTATAGCCATATTATGCCAATAGGCAATAAAATATTTAAACGAGAAAGATGTGAGGCACTTTGATCCTTGTGCGTTAATAATAATATTCTAAGCTGAATTAGATCAGATCACGAAAAAAGAAAGATCATGTCTAGCTTAAGTATTTGAAATAAACTATGTTTCAAATTAAATACATATATATTTTCTATTCTTTATTATTTTTTAGCGCGATAGTACATTTTTCGATCATTTTTTAAAGTGAAAATTCAAGAGGGATGAACTGAGAGATTCGATCTCTGAAGGTGAAAGTCGTAACATGGACAGAGATTTATCATTGAAAAGAAGCTATCATAAGTTCAGAAAAATCGTGACTCGAATAAAAGAGTTTGAAATAGACAGGAATAAAAGAGGGGGAAATAGAACATACAATATACACGTTTCTGTAAACATTTTATGCACATACGGTTTATCTATTTTTGCCATAAATTTATATTTTCACAAACATACAAGCAGGGAATTACGACTTTGTTTATCAGTTATTGAAAGTTCGATTTAAAGCATCTACTTATAAGTTATTTTGAAAGAGAGCTCTTAGAAGAACATTGTAGCTGCAATGTTAATAAATTAGGTCATAAAAAAAGTAAAAAAAATCAGCCATTACAGATGTATAGAGCATACATTTATTGTAATTAATTAAAATAAAATATTAAAGTACGTTAATATTGTCTTTTCTTTGGAGAAATGGAACGTTAAATATTAAAAATATTAATTCAATATTTAATATCTTTGATATCTTCAATGTCTTTTATTTTAACATAATCAGTGATGTAACACTTACAATTTGGTTATATTATCATATACAAAAATGTCAAAAAAACACATACTCATACATAACATACACACATAGCTCTAGTTTCAAATTCATAGAATAACTTGCAATGTTATTTCACATTTTAGTGAGGTATCAACCACGAGCCGCTCGAATAGTTCAATTTCCATGCCCAAGATGAGCTTGCGCAGAATCTTGCCGTGGATGTGGTGCTTCTTGATCACGAGCGAGTGTTATAACGCGAAGAATAGAGGTGAGGACGGCTCGAAGTTGATACGTATCAGCGGTGACATCATTTTCGGCGGGATCTTTCCAATGCATGAACAGGTAAGCTTCTTTATACAGGATGTAACAGTGCTTGCATATTTCTTGTTAATAACAAATTTCTCAGTGATTTTGAAATTGAAATCTTTCTTAGCAACTTATATAGATTCTTAGATTTGCAACACTTTCCTATGCTCCAAATTTTAGTAATTGATTGATAATAGAAAATTAAATGTAAAATTTAAAAAAGTTTCTTTAATCACTTGCATATGTAATTTGCCAATTAACTTTTTATTCTTGATATTAAATTAATATTTTATAATTAAACTTTCGAGCAATTTTTGGTAAAAGTATGTAAAGTTATATGAATAATAAGTATATAATTACACAATAAATAATGGAAATGTCATCATACATTTTTTATTATTTATTGTATAATTTTTCACATACTATCTATATAATTCTGCAAAATTCTTTTTTATAATTTAATCACGTATTAATATAAAGTATTGCGAATAATTAGAAGAAATATTTAATAAAAAAATATATAATTTAATTAATTAATTAATTAATTAAATATATAATTAAAAATATATAATTATTTTGTTTGATTTTTTTCACGGATGAAGTTCATTTAGCGGTTGCATTTTATCTTTGTGTGTAAATTAGTATGAAATCTTCCTCATGTTGGAAGTCACCCGGAGCGAGTCAATATATAATAAATCGTAACTCTACGTAACTTCGCGTTAGATTTGTGTTCACAAAAATGTACTTTATTTTTTCCGCACTCAAATTTGTTTCAAATTACCTCGCAAACTCGTCTTTACAACTCATACACTTGAAAATAACAAATATTTCGAATAAAAATACAGTGTCCGTCACCAATGGCGAGAAAGTAAATGCATTTCTGCATTTATTACTATTGCCATTATCATTAATATTAACTGACATGACGAAAGCCTCATTTAATACAATCAATGGAAAATTGCAAACGAAAAGGTATCAATTTATAAACGTACAGACATACACTTGCGCCTTTAATTATTAAATTTCATTATGCGCTAAGACAAATGATACAATTACTACATAAATGCAATCATTTAAGCTTGTGATTAACGCGAGTTTGTAAATTTATTTTCGCTTTTCTGCTTTATTTCACAATTTGTAAAAACGAGTATCAAAATTCGCAATTTTAATTAAAATCGCTTTATCGTTTATCGAAATTCCATTATGTATCATATAACAAAATATAAAATATATATTTTTCTAAAAAAAAATACGTTTAAAAAGAACAACACGTTTAAAAAGAAAAAAATTAACGGAAAAACTGATAATTACTAGTAAATCACACATGTGTGACCTAATTTTATCTCGAATTTTATTTATTCAAATACCATAAATGCGTGCTCGGTGATATATTTAATATTCATGTTCTGTTGCTTTGCAAGAAATACTTTATTATATTATATTTATTTATTATATTAATGAGAGCGAAGCGCAGCTCATAGCACGTTAGTCTACAAAGCCGAAGGCCCCGTTCAATTCCCGGTAGATTGTATACGATCTCTCGAAGGGCAATGGCAAATCACCAAGAAATCTTGCCAAAGAGAATCTCTCTACCTGTTATCTAATATAACAGGTACTGTATATTTGTAGTCTTTCTGAAACAAGCGGAATCTGTTAGAACAAAGATTTGGCTGACTGAGTGGGTATAAAAATAACTAAATTATAATAGTATTGAATGATATATAATTCATTTTCTGCGTGTTCGTGTCTTTTTGAAAATGTCGCTGGAGGTTGTAATTATGTAAATATGGCATTTTCGACAGACAAATCACTAAAACAACAAAATTATCAAATATATTAATCTTTTTGTTGCAGCGAAATCTAATTCGAAACACGTGTGACAAACGATACATATTTAGCCGTGACCAATACACGATAGATATAAAATTTTAATTTTTGCTGTCGCGCAAAGCATATCAGTTACTAGTACGAAGCTATTTGAATAATAATAAAAAAAATTGACCACTTAAAGGCGCTTACAACATCATCTTGATGATAACAATTGGACGCTTTAAGGCGCCTACAGCAGCGAAAGAGTTAATATATATCCAATAAGCAAAATGCAATTTGCTACCAATCTGCTAATATTTTGCTTACTGGATACATGTACACGTATACATGTAGAATAAATCTCTTCTATCGAAGGTCCGAATATAATGTGTGGAATAATAATAATAATAAATACGTAGCTTTAATAATAATAATAATAATAATAATAATAATAAATCCAACTACATAATTTCAACTCTTAACTTGCTTTAATTTTACACATTATATTTGGGTCTTTGATACGGTCAATCCAAATAATTGACATTTATATATATATATATAGGGTGAATTTTATTTCATGTGCCAATCTTTTTATTTTTGCGCGAGATTATCGACTGCATAATAAATTGATCGGTACATAAATATCAATTATTCAACGGAAAAACTGATATTATTAGTAAATCACACATGTGTGACCTAATTTTATCTCGAATTTTATTTATTCAGATACCATAAATGCATGCTTGGTGGTATATTAATATTCACGTTCTGTTGCTTTGCGAGAAATACTTTATTATGTTGACGCGCTAAAAATAAGCCAACTCTCGAAATTATCTAATATGTGTTACGCAAAAGTTTGACGTAATCAGCCCCGGATCTCGCCTTTGACGTCATATCATGCGCAATTCAGATGAAATATAGTGATAGAAAGGGACCGTAACTCGTCATTTAAGAGCCATGCAGATATCAAGCATCTTATCATCATAAAGTATTTTCAAGAAAGGGAATAAGAAAGAACATAAGAAATAAAAAAAATATATGAGCACAGCAAAAATTGCAAAAGTTGAGCTTCAATATCAAGAACATCTGAACTTTATTTCGTTAAAAATTGACTTTCAAGAACTCCTGTGGAGAATTTATGCGCAATATCGCGAGATACCTGATATGTGAAAAAAGAAAATATGTAATATTTATTTTATATGATTAAAAAATAACATACTACTCTCACTGTAGTTGTGCAATGTACAATTTCTATATATACAATATGCAGTCTGTATTTGTTTAGAATTTGTTAAAGTTTTTTCAAGCTGTAGTCGGTCTTCTTTCCACAGAAATTGTGATCAATATTAAAAATATACAATAAACATGCAAGTATTATCAGATTTAAATAAAATAAATCTCATAATTAATCATCTATATAATTCAAATATATGTATGACATATCATATCATATAATTCATGTAATTACGAATTTTTATTATCATATAATTTCGAAATTTTTTGAACTATTTCAGAAAAAAGGGAAATCTTAATATAAATATATATACATACGGAATATTTTATGCAAATTTTTCAACATTTTATCTAGAAAATTCTTTTTATATTAATGTTCCACTTTTTTCCGGGGAGAAGTTTTCTCTCGATTTCTTCTTCTCGAATACGGTTAAGTTTGATCACTATACAAAGTGCGAAAAACAACATTTTTGTGAAATGTAACCTCTTTATTCAGTTATAGATGGAATAATATCGAAAACTTTAAGCTGATTTATTATTGTCGCGCAACTAGTTCGTGCAAAATAACCGTCGTTCACCGAACTTCCGCCAACGAATAACTTTCCTTCTCACATCGGTTGTTCTTGTCGCTCGATATAGTGAATAACGAGTGACCTAAACTCGTCCGGGTGATTAGTTTTTTCGGATAAAGCAATGTAACAATACTTTTCCAATGGCAACATTATATATAACACTAATTTTCTGTTTTTAAGACGACAATTGAAAATTGTTAATTAAAAAAGAAACATTTTTAATATAAACCATTGTTTTATTAATCTAAATATTTTATTTCACAAAACATATAATATTTATATATATAAAATGCAAATATTAGTTGCTTCAACATTAATAACTTAGTTGATATTTATTAAAAATATTTTTGCATATGATTATTTTGATTTCGCAAATATAGTATAACAATATATTATGATATTATTATAGGTATTTTAATTAGAGATAACAAATTATAATACTATTTTTATAAAAAAAAAATAAAATTAAGTTTAACGGATAAAGTTTATAAATTATAATATCATGTTATACATACATTTATATCATTAAAGGGAGACTTTAAGCTTTTTATGATATAAAAAGGATCCTTCCAAATTTAAACTATTCATGGAACTAAAAATGAAATGGAATAAGTTTACGGAATTCATTGGAATAAGAAACAAAAAATATGTACATATAGATTAAATGCCTAATTTTATAGGTCAAGCACACAGCAGGGGTTCCGTGATCCCCTTTTACCCCACCTTTGAGACCAAAACAAATTTCGGGTTGTTAGAATTAAAAGCTTCATTCCGGGAAAGCTGCGTGACCCCGAAAACGAATGATCAGCATTCCCAGCTGATTTCACAAACATTAAAATCAGTGGGATTGCGTTGTCGCCAGGATTTACGAGCGTGTTTGGCCGGTCTGTGTATTTTCGGGTTGACGGAATCCTCGTACGACCACTGTAGCGACCCGCGGATTTATAGTATTGTACCACAGCTTCCCTCATACTCCTTGAATTCTACGTCAACAGCAGTGCATCTGACCATAAGGACCTCAAGGATACGACGAAGGGTCGAAGTTCCCTGTAATTTGATCCCTTCGGTCTCGTGTCTCGCAAATTACTAGCCATACATGCGCCATTGTAGCCAGACGTTGTGGGATTGAATTGCTCTGGGGAAAAGTACGTCATTAATCCACGGAAATCAAATGTCTATCTTATCTCTTGCGCTATCGCGGTTGAAATATCGAAACTGCATTGTTTCGATTGGAAACAATGCAGCTATGAATTGGACCGACATGATTGTATTTATGATTCTATTGTATTTACATCACTCACATTTATACGCAATATTCAAATGTAATGAAAAATATAGTGGAAAAGTAAAATTACCTGGCTTTTTCTAATTTCTAAATTGTTTAATTTTGGTTTTGAATTGTGAGAAAACTTATTCGAAATTTGGTTTATAGGAAATCTTTTTTGAAGTTGGAATTTTTTGATTTAAAATTAAATTAAATTTTAAAATAAAATAAAATTTTTTTGTTTAAAATTAATTAAAAAATTCTTCTTATAATACAAGATATTGTTCTATTAATATAAATGAAAAATGTGTAATTATGAAAATATGTAGAGAACTAAAAATTGTGTAAAATATACATTTATTTGTTCAGATCGCAAGCCCCATCGGCGCATCACCATGCGGGGCTGTAAAAGAAGAAAAGGGCATGCAACGATTGGAAGCTATGTTGTATGTTTTGGATCAGATTAACAATGATACAGAACTTCTGCCAAACACAACACTGGGTGCTCTCATCCTTGATTCCTGTAGCAGCGATACTTATGCTCTGGATCAAAGCATGGAGTTCGTCAGATCGTACATGAATCAGGTAAGTCGCCGTTTTTTCGATATGATAGTATTAAACAGCAAAAAGATAATATTTTACTACAAAATTTTATATTGTGCAATAATAAATAATTGTAAAATTTTTAATTTTAAAATTGACAAAAGAGATTGTTGACAAATATCTGTTTTATAAAGTGTTTAATAAGAAAAATAAATTCAATTTTGTATTTTATAAAAATATACATTTTATGTATTATACATATTTTATCAAGTTACAGTAGTTTGATATATTGACTTGAAATTAAAAAAAACTATACAATTTTCAAATAAATTTCACAATCAATATATTTCAATTGTTTTCGCGATTTGATTTGGGCGCAATCTGTTACGCGCGAACTCTATCACTGATTATTTCATTAAATTACGTAGAAATTATTCTATATCGATTTTACAATTGAAGATTCAGTATATTTGAACGTAAAATAGACCGCACCGTTCTACAAGGGTAAAATTTATGATCCTGTGAGAACATAGAAAATAGAAATTTGATCGAGAGCAACGCTCAGAATCGCATAATCGTGCATTACTTTCTTTTTTCCTCTTTCTGGACATTTATTCCTTTCATGTTCAATAATATACTTTACTTTGTCGAAGCCCGACCGCCAGTATGCTTTCAAGTTAATAACTTTTTGTTCCCCAAGGTGCGATTTGAACCACATTCTCACGGATAAGAAAATAATTTGCATCTTTTTATTGATAATCATTGCAAATTTATTTGAAACAATAAACTTTTATTTTCTCATGTTTTGTTAATTATTTTCAAATATAAAATATTTTAGATATTAAAGTATAATTTTAGTTTGTGATCAAATATATGTGTATTTTAATAAAATTTTAATTTAAGACAAGAATTAACATATATTTAACAATACAAAATATTTAAATAAATTGAAATTTGAGAATTGAAAAAAATAAATTTGCTAAAATTTTTATTATAAAAATTGACCGCAAATGCATTGAAAAATTCGTAATTGAAAGAGAGTAAACCTTGCAGTGCCATTTTGTATCATGACTTGCAATGCCATTTTGTATCATGACTTTTATAAGTATCAATGGATCAGCAGCGTTAAAGAAACTATAATTATAATAAAAATAAGTTTTTCGAATTTTTAATTTCCATGCGATTAATTTTTCATCCCGAACTTTCGCGCTTTGTATACTGGCGCTATCATGTCTGGTTTCTTAGCGAAATGAGTATCTCGAAAGTAGATACGGTTGTTCGCATGCCAACATTCCGGGAATTCCTGAACTTTAGCAACTGTAACGACGGGCTGCTTTGGTTGGTTATCCACGTTGATGCGGCGGTAAGAGACGATTGGATAACATCTTCCGTAAAGCTGATTAAATGCAACAACTCCCAGTGTGCTCTCGCCACTTCTGACCCAGTGAATAACTGATGCCAGAACTTGTTTCAATATTGTTTAATGAGAATTCAGCTAAAGCTTCGCCGATTATCTCTCATTATCTATCTACTTCTTATTTTTTATAATTGTTTTTTTACACATGCAATGATTCTACCTTATTTAATTAATTATTTTCTTAAAAATCTATTACTTAATTACTTCGTATAAAAAATTTATATAAGAAGTTTTCTGTTATGAATATATTAATTGCACTTTAATAACTAATGCTCTTTTTATCAATTAAATTTATTGTTAATAAATTTGATGCTCAGATTTATTAACATACATCGTAAAATAAAAAATCTAATATGACTAAGAATCTTAAATTTTAAAGAAGAACTTAATTTCAGAAAGTATGTCGTAATAGAAAAATATAGAAAAATATACACACATACATAAAAGATTTTTTGTTCCATAAAATAAATTAAAATTAGTTTAATATTGTGATTAATAGTGTTAACATACGTTAACATGTACACATATATACATATGCATGTGTATGTGTGTATATATGTATGTACATGTATGCATATGTTTCATATACGTAGAAATATAATTATAGCAAAACCGGCAAAATAAATAAATACAATTGATATCTTATGAAACCAATAATCCAATTAGATATCGTACTAAAATAGAAATTAGGGCAAAGCAAAACATGGACATATATCCATAGTTTCATAAATATATTACTCGAAATTTAATTTCGACGTTATTGCGAAAGATTTCTATTCTTTAAATTGTATTTGTTTTATAAATTAATTTTTCATAATTTTCTTTTTTTTCGGACGTAAAATTTATTTTATAACATATCTGTGTCAAATTGAAAAAAAACAAAATATGTGTTATGCAAATTGCATATTTTACTGAAATAAATACGCAATTACAATAAGATTGCAATTTTTGTCAAATATTTTTCTGAACTTTGCTATTTTTAACAATTGATGTCAATATTTGTTTAATTTTTATACAACATCAAAAAATAATATAATAAAAGGAGCGTCATATTTTAAATTAAATATGCCAATTAATTTATTCGGAAAAATAATGTAGGATTTAATAAACTTGTTATTGTTATTTTACAAAAAAAAGTTTTGAAACAATACTGTAATGGATAAGTGTTTTTAAAGATATTTATTCTTATAAATGAGAAAGACTGTAATTTTATTTCTAAAAACTCAATAATTTTTTTTTGTAATTATAAATTTTATCATTTGCACGTTTCACTGCAATATTTTTTTATATTTTTCCTATACATATTTTGTAATTTCAGATATGTTAGTTTTAGTCAATGAAAAGAAGGCACTTTATTCAAAAGTAATATTAAAATTGACATAACATCAAAATTGTGATATGCACGTTTATTAAAACCGACAGCGAAATAGAAACTAGTTTTTATTAAAATATCTGTTGCATATAAGTTTTTACTTTAGCTTTTAAATAGAGACTTTAAGTTTTAGAAACAAAATAGTATTCTAGTTTTAATAAGTTTTAGTATCAAGAATTCAGATTATATTAAATTATATTATTATATATTAAAATCAGTAAAATCAAAGTTTTTCTATAAATTAATTTAGATAATTTAGATAGATAAATTTTGGAGAATCACACATAAATAAATCATAATGATTTATATAATAGAAAATGCACATAAATATCGTAAACAATAGAGGAATTATGTAGCCATTATTTTGTAGTTCAAGGCATAACCTCGATAATCCTATTATTATTGCGATTTATTTACGAGTGTGTGCTGGGATACACGATAAATATGTATCAATGGAAATTATACGTCCGCGAGATGAATCCGAATCAGTATGCCGCGTTCCCGTTGCGAATATTACAAAGTACAATAGCGTCGCGAAATCAAGGTGGAAAAGCCCGTAAATATTTATCACTTGGTCGCGTAAAATGAGGGCGAGTCGGTTGTGACGTTTGTCACGTGGTTCTATTCATCGATCTATGTGCGATCCTTGCACTCGTGATTACAGCGAATGTCGATGGTGGATGAAAACAAGGTAAATATTTATTGACGTAGCGAAGGTGGATACAAATCGCTTTTTGTACACGGCTACTCGAGATCAAGCCACTTTAGGTGAGGTCGCTGAAGAGGAGACACACGATCGATCGGTTTTTCTTCCTCTATTTACTGTAAATCAACTGTCAGCTGGTCCATATTATTATATAAAGTATATTGTAGAATGTAAATAAACGCAGTTTTTACGATAAAATCGCCTCAATAAATAATATTCAACACAAATTGTGATGTGTATATCCACATAATATAAAACTATGAATATTATATAGTATAAAATAAATTGTGCGAGAAAAGTAAAATATAATATAAAATAAATTCAGATCACAAAAATATATCGAAGATATTTTTGATTTTTATCAGATAAATTTGCTAAGTATTTTGAATGTTTGATGAACATATATGATGAATAATATAAATTGCGTTCATAACTGTAAAATATATATAAAAAATTTACAATATGTAACAATTTAATGCAAATTATAAAATTAAATATATGTAATATTGTAGTTATGAGACTTAAGAATATAATATTGTATCTCATATTCATTCTCACCGTTACATATATGTATAGTAAACATATCTATATATAAAACATCTATAAAACTATCGGTATATAATATTTTTCTCTTAAGAAATAAAAGACATCATATGTAAAAAAACTAATCTCTATATTCAAGAATTATTTTTCTTAATATTTTCTAAATGCGGCTGTATTTCAAATTAGCAAAAGAAACAAAACATAAATTTGAGATTATAAAGTTATAATTTATATATAGATTTAAAATTTTCTTATAAGACATATTTATAAGAATACGGAAGAAAGATATTTATACATAATATAATAGGTCAAACGTGCTAAAGAGGAGATATGATCGGTCGATAAATTTTTTTCTTGAAAATTATACAGGTCGATTAAATTTGTGTACGTCAATAAATTTTATAAAAATTAATAATTATAATTTTAGAAAAACAGATTTTATTTATATAAAATTTTGGAATTATATATACTTACATACTCTAAATTACTCGAAATTATATATAATGAATATATGATCTACGAGATATAATACATCCGCAATACATGCATTTTTAATTTAAAAAATATTAATTTAGGTGTATATTAAGTTAAGAGAGACTTTTTGTTTTATTTTAAATTAATTCTTCATTAATCTTCTAAGGTTTTTTTAAATTTTTATTGCACTGATTTCATAGAATTAAATTTTTAAATCATAATATTTAACAGCGATTATAATATACAAAAGCGAAACTATGCAATTAGATTATAATATTTTAATATAACATATAATAATATTCAAATTCCAATAATAGCTTTGTAAAGTCATGGCTTTATATTGCTGGTTTCTTATATTGAAAGATTTTCACAGAATAATTCATACAAGCACTCCTTGTAACAGATTGCTTTTTGGGATAATAAAGGGTACTCAGAAATAAGGTAAAAGTCATGCGGAAGAAAAATTCGTTTCATCATTGCCAATCATGTAATGATTAATCGAAAAAATGAATATATATCTTTCATATTTCTTTATTTCCAAAATTTCACATATCTCTCATATCATCATATTTGTCATATGTCTCTCATTTTTTGTGGTTCTTTTTTTCCATGTTTAGTTATGCTCGCGAAATAAAGTACCCGCAAGAGTCCCGTGAAAAAAAATTCTCATCATCTCATTTATTGGGTTATTTCGTCTGCATAATATATATTCCAATAATGTTACGCTAGACCACAGGAAAGATCCGACTAAGGACGGGTACCCTGGAAATATTTTAGAAATTTTCTATATAAATTGAATTTATGTATGTAAGAACCGCTTCAATGCTTTATAAAGCAAGAATTTTGACATGCTATATGTTTGAAATTTCAAAAATTGAAATTGTAAAGTCAGAGAGATTAATGAATTAAATTCAAATTTTCACAATTTTACTGTTTAAATTTATGCTCGCTTAATTTATCCGTTATGCAAGACAGCACAAAAGTGATATTCATTCATGTCAAATCTGTCCGCAAATTATAATATCACGTGTGCATTATATTTAATTAAATTTTATCCGGATATTTCATAGAATCGAATTCGTACAAAATAATTTCACTTACATTGCACAAAGCAATGTCAGAGCAAAATGTTTGAAAACAAATTTTTATCAGATGTCCTGTCATCAAATGTCCGAATAAAATCGTTGCAAATCGACCTGATTCTGTCTTGCGGACAGTGGCCGTCTGTTTCTAAATCATGTGCCGCGACGTCAGCGTCATGACGTAACTAAATAGGGTTTGCGGTTATAACTAGGTCGGTGGCCAGTGGCGGAAATGAAAGGAAATAGATTAAATTATTATGTCAGGTGCGTGGACTAGCCTGATAAAATAGTAAAGACACACGTGCGGAGATTATTTATCGAGCTTTCATTAATCGATGATCCGCAATTTTATGCTCTCATGAAAAATTTCGTTAGCGTTATAGCGTATAATAGTCTAAGCGTAACGAAACTTGATTAGAAAAGTAACGGAAAATCGATTATAAAGGCTATTATATTAGTTAAGAAGTTATAAATAGTTACTGAGCTCTTTCTCTTGCCATGAACAATTTCACAATATTGATTAAAAAATTATGAATAGTAGTAGTTATTCAAAGAATTATATTTAAGTATAAGTTATAGTTTAATCAAGAGTTCAGACTTAATTAAAAATGGAACATAAAAAAGTTTCCTAAGTTGCCGAAAATCTCATAAATTTACGCTCTTTTCAGTCTTGGCACGCGAAATCTCTTTAGAAAGACATTTTCCGAAAGTATGCAACTTATCTTTTTGTTTTCGATTTATGAAGAAGAACAGGCGATGAAAAACTTAATGATTTATCAGGGATAACTAGAGAAAGCACATGGTATGAAGATATTGATTTTCAATTGATTTTCTTCGGCAAATTTTATTCATATATCAATAACGGAAGTCGTAGGAGAAAACAAATAGAGTGACTCGAACATAGTGCCAGCATTTCCGGCAGCTGTGAGAAATTGCAGTTGGAAAGTGCAACGAAGAGAATGAGCCACGACAATGCAAGTATGCACACACATGTCCTTGGTTTCCGTTTTGGGAGAAATTGAGTTTGACTTAGATTAAGATTAAATTCTTGATTGAATTCTTTAAAATAGTTCCTTGAATAATTATTAAGCATAATACTTGCGTTCATAATTCTTTAATTAACGTTGTGAAATTGTTCAGTGTAAAAGGAAAGAGCGAGTCGTAACTTTTTAATTAATATAATTGTTTCTTATTCAATTTTGTATCATTTGTTCAATTACACTTCGTTACACTTATTGTTAGACTATTATATCACTGATAAAAATATTCATATAATTTTACATTTAAAAATATTAAATTATGCATATTTTGATTCACATTAATTATGATATTAATTTGATAAAATTATGATATATATATGATATGTAAAATACACTAATTATGTAATCCATATATATATATATATATATATATATATATACATTAATTGTCGCAAATATTTTCATGCCTCGTATTTTTAGATAAATCAATTGAGAATTGATTAAAAAATTGTACGTATAATTTAGAATGCAATAAATTTTAGACTATTGATTGTTTATATTGATAATTATCTAAATAAAAATTCAGTATAGTTTCATATATATTTTATTCTTCAAAAGATATTTTACATCATAGAATTTCAAATTTTATATACTGAGAGAATATACTGTTTGTTACGGTTAACAAACTTTCAAAAGTTAAAGATAAGAAGAAAAATTCAAAGTTATAAAGTTTAACGAATCAAAGTTTCGAAAAGAAAGAATTGATAGTGAATATATAAGAAGTTTTGTGGTACGCAAATCTTTAAGAAGTGCACTTTGTTGAAAAAATTTTTTAAAATATGAGAACTTTTGATAATATTATATTTATAAAAATTTTTGAAAATATGAGGACTTTTTTTAATAATATTATATTTATAAAATTCACATACTTGCATAAATCAAAACGCTTAATAGATGCCTATTATTAATATATGCCAAATATTAATATAAAAATTTTTTAATTTAAAAATAAAAATATAAGCGGATATATAAACATATTAAAGTATATATATTTTGAAGTAAAACTGAAAATATTTGAAAATTAAAATTGAAATTCTTTATATTCGCTATATGATAATACGCTATTATCAATATAATTTCTCGTATGATTATTTATAAGATACAGTCGTTATACTAATTTCATAATTGTTCTGCTCATTCTTTAGAAGATCGGCACTCATGATTACTGTAATCTTCATCAAATATTATTCAACAATCACCGTCGCACTATGCCCGTTCATTCTGATGGAATTAAATTCGATCGCGACGATAATTGTGTGTCAACTCGTAGGACGAAATGTAAAGTTACGAAGGGAACTCTACAGGTGCATTGCACTATTCGTTAGTCTAGATATAGAGGACACAGGATTTCCAGGAAGAAGCACTAGGTTTATCAACCGTCTGCGAATACTGTGTCGAAATCTACTTGCAAATATTAGACAACTTCCGCAATACCGCGTTTCTCGTTTCGGTAAACATTGGAAACACATGTCATCGTGAAAATTCATGGTGGAAATTGTAAATGTTTACAATTTGGTATATATGAAATATGGCAAATTTTGATATTTAAATATAATCTCACTAAAATAAATAAAGTAATATTATTGCGATTATTTCTATTCCAGAGATTTCTTATCATTTTCTAGAAACATAATTTCCACATTTCTGATAGCGTATTAACTATTAAATTAAAATCTATCGGAAGAATTTGATAGACATATCAAGAAAAGTCATTGAAACATTTAATATTAAGAAAATCAAATTTAGGTTAATAAATTATTTCTTTTTATATAAATTAATAGAGAAAAATTTATGAAATCAATTGTAAAATAAAATAACTCTACTCGATTATTCGTTTTTTTTAAAATTAATTAAAGAATTAAATTATTTATAGTAATATAAAATAAAGTCTTACAGATATATATAAATAATTATATGTATAACACATAAACATTTCGTCTACAAAATATTATATAATAAAATTTTATAATTAATAATATAAATGATAGAATATTTTTCTAATTCAATCTTTTATTAAAAATATTATAAATGTTGTGCTCTTATTAATTTCCATTAAGATTGTGATAATCTAAAGTCTTTTCTGTCAATGTATATAAGTACGTTTTGCGATATCTAATGCAGTATTACAAATGTCCCGAAATTAAGTCTTATTAATGACAAAAGTTATCGAGAATACATGAATTCATCTTAATGATGGCGTTATTCATCATTGTATTTCGTTCCTCAGCAGAACGACATTGCGGACAGCCAATGGAGTGTCAATGGCAACGTCATTTGCTCGATGATTCCATTACTCTAAGCGAAATGGTGTAACGACCGCACGATTTATTACAAAATCATCGTTTTAGCACGATGTTGACCATGATCCTATTAATTTGTAATATTGCAAATTTTGTATCAGATCGCAAGGCGGAGCAATATTTACACAAAAATGTAATGACAATTTGATTGAATATTCGATAAAAGTATCCCGAATTCCATCGTCGAGCGTGATATGCATATCATTTAAAGGCGAAATGTTAATGAAGCGCAAATGGATAACCCGCAAATTGAAAAAAAAGTACGAAAAGAAAAGGATGACTGATGGAACGCGCGTATATCTATGTACTTGCAAAGCTTGGAAAGTGAAGAAAAGATAAAGACTCGCACTTCTTGCTGCGTCACGATCAATCGCGGTGATGGATAAGACTAATTACTTTCGCAGCACAGCATACTACCCCTTTCTTACCGATATGCTTTTGTCAGGTTGTATTGTTGAGATTATATTTTGCGAGATTTTAACTCGTATTGTTTTATGATATATTATTTTATAATAAAGAGTCTTCATTTCAAAAGACCAAATTTCACTGATAAATGCAATACTGTTTCGTGATTTTATTGGATGTATTTTTTAATCATATTTCGCAACAATTTCTTTTTTATTGAACGCGTGTTTAATTAAATCTAAAAATTGGAATGTAGAAATTAAACGAAATAAAAATAGAAGAAATAATTTTTTAAAGAGCTCTTAAAAATATCGGTCAATAAACTTGATGGTAAAATTTATAATGATGTAATAAATTCCAATAGGAAATTACATCGACATTATATAGACGATATTTTAACAAAAAGAAAAGATATAATATACATATATTATTATCATATAAATTTTCTATCAACGTTTTTAAAACTTTTGAACGAAAAGTGTTATTTCAAAATTTATAAGTAAATAAATTGCGTTTATTTGTGCACCTGCATTGGACAAAAAAGATAAATAAAACAATGCTAGCGTCCAATTTACAAATTCACTACTCGGTGTTTTACTTATGTTGCTTGTTCGAAATAAAGCTATGTTATATACTGCAACGCTGTATATTGCAACGGTTGGCTAAGCAAACACAAGAAAACATTCAGTCACGTGAAATGTGTTGACAGAGAAGAAATATTAAAATTTTTATGAGACACATCCTGAGAAATAATTAATTTCTAACCATTTCGATAAAGAATACAAAATAGTATATAATATGTGTACTATTTATAAGAATAGTACATGTAGTAATGTATGTACTATTTATAAAAGAACCTTAAATTGAAGCGGTTTTTACGAATTACTTTAAAAAAAGCTGCTTAATAGTTTGCCGAAGTACACTGGTATCATGTAACGTCTTGTAATTACAGTTTGTCTGCTTTCTTTGCATGGATATCGGTTTTCGATAATGCGCTCTTTTCTTCGTCAAAGTATTCTGAAGTTTCAAAAGCAATGTATAGTGAGCATTTTTGCTAGAGTGTTACATTTTACAAATGGACTGGCGAACTTTATTCTGTATGTTTCACAGACCAATAATAAATCTGGCCATAAAGAAATGATTCTTTTTTCAAATATATATGTATATTTTATTATTATTATCAATTATTATATCAACAAATTAATCAAAAATATAACAGAAGTAGAAATTGATCGAAAATACATTTAAGATTATTTATGACAAATATTTATATTTTAATACATATGTTTCTATTATAAATAACAATGCACACATGTCATGATCTATAATAATAAATTAATGATTTGAACCTTATATATTGTCGGAGACTTTAATTCTCGATATAATCGCGCTTTAAAAAATAATTGATTTATCAAACATCTCTAGTAATATTAATTTTAATAGTTAATATTTTTATTACTAAAATAATATATACACAATATTTTGTTTTTAAAATTATTCTTCTTAAAATTAATATTCTTTTGAATAACTTTTTTCTTTTTTTCTTATGTTGCTTAAAATGTAATATTAATTTCGCAAATATAACGAAATTTATACAACGAAACAGATCACGCAGATTGTGCATTTAATCGATAATGTAAGATATTAATAAATTGACACACACACACACACACACACACACACACACACACACACACACAAAGTCGATACGCGGGCACAATTGTTCAAAACAGTGAAATCAAGTTTCGCAGAGCCTTACTGTTGTCATTGTATTCCCATGTTGTCACAAGAGAACTCGTCAAGTTTTGTCGATATTTGATTTAATCACCAGTTTCGCTAACGGCTATTCTTGTAGTGCAAGAACTTGTAATGCAAGTTTTATGATGTCGCCTTTCGCGCAGAATACAATTTCAAAAACTTTCCGCCTTTCTCTCTTCACTTGCCCGCCATTGACCCAGCGCCTTCGTGTAGAGAGAGAGATAGAACTGTCACAAAACAAAATCGTTGCCTAAATGAGATTTAAAAATTTGAGAATACAGAGGTGAATGCAGGAATTTAAAAACAAATGTCCGAGATTTAAACACAAAGTACGAAAAATTTTAAAACGTGAACGATGCAAGATACAAAATTTCGAAAATATTACCTAATATTTCTAAAATATGTCTAAAAGATATGCTCACTTTCAAAACGCAAAAACAGAAATAGAAAGAGATAAATCTAAAAAAAGTTATACATTATTAAAAATAATGAGTTTTAATGATATATAATGATATAATAATGAGTTTTAATGATATATAACTCAAAAATATTAGGATTTCAACCTTTTTGCTAAGAAAGAATCGATTCTAAGTTTGTCGAAATAAAATTAAATTTCACACGTTATGAAACATATTATAGTATTTTATATTTCCAAATAAAGAAAAAAAACAAACTTAAATTTCGTGCAAATTATGTCAGGTCACACATATATACATACATATATACAAACAAAAACGATTTTAAAGAAAGTTTTTGATGAGAAAGTGTTCTACCAGCTTTTTTATAATTTTCGCATTAGATCGCACTGAAATTAATCAATGTGACAAGAATTATAGCGAAAAACTTTCTTGCGCATTACGGAATATAGTAAACACATTAAAACACATTAAAAATACATAGAAGAAAAGACATTTATGATTGTATCTTGTAAATTATGTTGTTTAGATGCATAATTTATTTCATATTTTAACTATCAAACTATATTAAAGCAAACTAATATTCTTACAACTATAATATTCTTACATAACATTATACAATATTAGAAGAATAGAGTATATAATATATTATATGGTAATATTCTAAAATAATTTAATACACATACACCAAAAATTTCAATATCACAGAAAATTCTATTGAGTTACAAAGTGAAAATGTACCTCATCAAGATTCAGTAGCGCGAAAATCAGCTCTAATAACAAGCTTAGGTTAATATTCGAATAACATTATTGATTTAAATGCTAAACGACTTCGACGTTTTCGTGATGATAATGTTGATAAGCGTGAAAAATTGCAAGAAAATCATTTCAACGACGAAAACTTTGAATAAGAAAAATTGATACGTACGCCGTATGAAAAATGACGTACAATCGAATTCTAACACAAGCCATTATTATCGATCATCAAAATGCTTCTCTATTCGTTTCGCTTATCGCCCTCTAATCATCTTGAGTGCCGAAAATTACGGCCAGACCAATACAATTAACACTTCCACCTAATTTCGAAGGAGATATACTATGTACAGATAGTGTGATCAAGTAAATTTATCCTTAATATAATGCTTTCTTTATATTGAGCAAATAAATACTGCTTCTGTAATTCGATTATTTGATCGATTGTTTACGTAGCATATATCGTTTAAATTGATTCTGTTATAAATTATTATAATAGTTCGCCCATGTGTTGTGACGAGTTTTCTGAAAATTATGTATATGAAAAAAAATGGAGAAGAAAGAAAAGAGAATTATTTAAGAGAAAAAAAAATAATGAATTTTTAGTTAATAATTAAATTAGATATAGAGTTAATCTCTCTCAGAAAAGATCCCTTTTATTATTTTTATATAAATCATTTTATATAAATATAAACATTATATGTAGAAATATAAATATTATGTTATTATATTTCATGTATATATTAATTTATATATTACACATTATTATTAATATATTGCATTACTATTAGCGATTATTATTATATTTGTTGCTATTATTAACGTCATTCATTATTTTCTTTCTATAATTTCTTTCGATTATCTCACATTATTATCGTCTTCGAGTCTTATATTGCGTGAAACATATCGAACTAAACGACAAAGTAGTCTTTCAAAACATATGTCTGGTTATCGTCTGAGAATCGATATTTCGTCTTGACTGGCCAATGCACGTGTATATACTAGAAACTACCTTGTTGAAATCGATGAATCCAATATCAGCCATCAGCAGAATCTAAACCAATTCATGTCAATCTCAATAAAAATGACATTTCGATGACAATCCACGTCCAAGAAGTGACATTTATTAGTTCATATGTCAAATTTACATTATATTGTACAACCATTACATTGTGATTTCATCGAATTGTATATGATAATACTTTTCAAGAAAGGAAATATATTAGCAAAAGGAATATATTAATAGCAGGAATAGAATGTTTTTAAATAAAAAAAATTCGGAGTTAAATTTTTATTCTTTTGTTAAAATTAAATCATTCATAAAAAAGAAGGAAGGAATAATGTATTTCATTAAACACATTCTTTTATTAAACGGGTTTTTAAAGATATCTTATGGATTAAATGCTTCGCAATTATTTGAAATCGCCTACTACAGTACGGCGAACATATTTTTACGATGGCTATTTTTACTCTAAGTAGAATTTTACGTTTAGTTTTACTACTGCAATTCACCGACGACCGACAAGAGTGACGTTGAACTTTCCTTTATAGCATGATAAGCTTTATATGAGTGCACAATAAGTTTTTAATAACTTTTAGCATCATAAGATTCTTAAATTCTTCTTAATTTCTTAAATTTGATAATCTTTTAGTTAAAAATATATAATATTTAATACGGATTTCTTGATAATGCAAAAAATAATATTTTTTTAAAAGTAATATTTGTTTTTTGATGAAATTATTCTTTAATAAAATTAATTTATATGATGATATAGAAAAAAAAAGTGAAGATAAAATAAAATAGTGTGGAAAATAGTGTATAAAATAGTGCATAAAATAGTGTAAAATATACTCATTTAATTACTAAATTAAATATGTAATTATTAATTATTCAATTTATTATTTAATTATTTGAACATGAAAATAATTGATTTAATTATTTGAACATGAAAATAATTATTTCGATATAATTTATGATAGAACATTAATAAATAATTACTGAAATTTTAGTAATATATTAATATATTTAATAATATATTATGTTGCAATATGTAATTAAAAATGGAAAACATTAGCTTAAAAAAATTTACTTTTCCTTTTTTATTAACTATTATTTTTTATTAACTATTTTTTGCAATATAAATCGAGCTAAATATTCGGAGATTGGAAGTAACTATTTCTCGTTCATCGATCGATCTCTGGCCGGGTCCAGTTAACCTCGAGCTCGAAAGGGCACGATGTGTCGAAGAGAGTGAAAGAGAGAGAAGATAGGGTTGAGATCCGCCAGCTAGCGCTTTTTGATATCTATACGGATGACTGCCAGCGAAAGAATTTGATATGAATCGGAAATTGCGGACTCTACTACCAAATAAATTTCTTATAGATGTGAAATATTCAGTTTATGTAAACTTGTAAACCATTTAAATTGATGCGGAAATGTTCTATTTCCTTCTATAGTAAATTAATACTAAATCACTTACAGATATTTATTTCACACTCTTATTTTTATATTTTTTCTTTATATTTGAGCAACAATAGAATTTAGTTTTTTTGCAAAAGCATTTGTTTATAAAAGCGTTACATAGTATCCAATGAATAAATCAAACAAAGTCAAAGAAAAATGAAAAGTTATTCCATGGTACTGTTTGTTGTCCGATTTTTCCATTTCTGTTCTCACTTGCTTTTTCTATTTTATTGTTCATGTTTTTAAATAGTATATTTCAAAGTTAATTTCAAATTTAAAAGAATATATTGATTTTTATTAATGAATGCAACTGAAAGAATATATTGATCTTTATTAATGAATGAATGTATATGTGTATATGTATATGTTCAATATTTGAATCATATTTTTATACCATTTCTAAAGCTAACTTGTTTTTTGTATTTTTCTCTCAAAAAAATTCTTTTTATAAAATTCTAGTTTATTGTTTTACAAAAAAATTATTTATACTTGAAATTGTAATATCTTTATTGTCATTATTTATCTTCGAAAATATAGAAATATAGAATAACACATTGTTCAAGATACTGATTAATGGTCTTGTTTTTTTTTTGCGAAAAAGCAAGCGAGAGTACAAAACACGAAACACGAAATACGGAAAATGAAAGAAGTATATTGTTGTTTTTCACGCAACGTAAAATCCATAACATAGAAGCTGCCAACCACATAAATTTCTGCACAAGAGCAATAAAAATTGTGAGAATTTTGTCAAAAAAGCATATGTAAAGAAATTGTCGAAGAAATTTTATACCAAATTGCATTTAGGAAAATCCTGCATTTTTCCTCAATTCCCGTATTTGTGAAAGATATTTTATAATGAAAAGTTAAACATATTGTTATCCTTTGCCAATCGTTCTAATGTAAATGTAAAGAACTTTTTTTAACCGATATTTATATATAGAATGTATTTATATATAGAATGTTTAGTATTATATATATTTCTCCTTTTTTTTATCAGGCCATGACAAATGATAGCTGGGCCGCGGATTTTTGCGAAGCCAGCAACTAACGTTATTACTTTACCGGGCCGAGTTGACGAAGAGCTGTAATAAAGTCCGTAGATTTGCAGAGGGCCAAAGACTCGAACGCGGGATTCTCCGGGTCGTTGTCACAGTGTACAGTGTGACATTGATGGAAAAAAGAAGCCGAGGTGTAATAAAAAAACGAATTAAACACCGTCATAAAAAGTAGAATAAAATATAGATTTATAAAGCTTTGAAACTTAAGCTTTAAACTCTTCTCCTCTTAAACGAAGCAACGCCAAAGCTTTACGATTACACGACTATTACAGGCAGTAAATATATTCTACAGTATATAAAACTGAGATCCAGTAAATACGCGTATTCTTATATTTTACAAAATTTTTCTCGATTATTATGTCAGTAACCCACAGTAAAAAATTTTGTGTTAAATTTAACATATTTCACATGTCCCAATTTATCCACTCTAATTTTAATGTTAATTTAACAGAAGGCAAGTATGTAAATAAATAACACAAGTAATATGTTTAAAAATTAACACAAAAGTGTAACACTTAAATTTTATCTGGAAATAAAGATTATGTTAAATTAACATATTTATAATGTTAAATTTAATTAAAAGAAAATGTTATTCTTACATTTTCATGATAAATAACGGAAGAGATATGTCGCTTTAACATATGGAAACTGTTATAGAAAGAAAAATAATACAACTTATCTGTTCATTTTAACATATAACTTATTTCATCAAAAATTCGTGCATTTACATATTAATTGTGTTAGTTTAACTCTTAGAAACGGTGAATATTAACTCAACGCACAAATGTCAAAATAACGCAACGATAATATGTTACATTAACATAAGAGTATGTTAAAAATTTAACACAAAAATTTTTACACGAAAAAATTTCAACAGAAATACAAAATGTTTTTTACCGTGCAATAAAATTTAACATATATTTTTATAACGAAATTTTTCTTCGTTAATTTTTTTAAAATTTTATAGTTTTTTCTAAAATACGAAAGTTAAAAAGAAATTGAGGAGATAACAAGATCTGTGGAGAGTTATTAATAATAACTATTATCAAAAAATGGATATCGCAAACTCAATAATTCGAAAACTTTATCCGTTCACGATCAGTATTAAAACTGCATTACGGTAGAAATCGATATCCCGATGTTGCGCCAGGGATTAGAATCATTCACCGTGATTATACCATCGACAGGAAGCCCCTCTCGATAAGAACCATTATATGGTTGGAACGTAAAAAGGCCGACCGACAAAATTCCGAAAAGAATGGATCGGAATTCGTGAGTCTGATAGACGCTCTTTGTATCCGTTGAACTCACTTTTCATCTCGGTACACGTAATGCCAGCCACGTTCAATTGACACGGAGGCATATCGGCAGAACTTTATACAGAAAAACCGTGTGGCAACGAGATAGGGCAACGTCTCTAATTGTGAGTCACGTGCTGAACGAACGTGATATAGGACAGAACGTTCACGAAGTACGCCAGTAAACTGCAGTTAGTTACGAGCGGAAATAATTCTAAGGACATGCTGCTTTCATCATTACGATATGATATTTTCCTCGTCGACAAAAATTTATACCTCGAGTTGCATTTATATTTTATAATGCTTCGTGCACGAATTTATTTTGTGGAATGAGAGAAGTGTCCTAATGTAACAGAGTTTTCGTTTATATAATTTACATTTTTGTTTAAAAATTAATTAAGTTAACTTAAATTAATTTAAATTAATTTAAAAATAGAAGATGTTTTCTGAAGAATGTAAATTACAAGCTTTATTATGTTTCATAAAAATTTTACACTTATTTTTAATGAAATTTTGCGATTGTTCCCTGACATTTTTTTTAAAACGAATCGATATACGAATGTATATGCAAAAAGTAACACTTGGATTCTTTTTATATGTAAATCGATCGAGAAAAAAGGAATGTAAAGAGATAATCTTGCGGTATTGAATCTACAATGTTGAATTTACATTATAAATTGTACAAACGATTTCATTATTATCGAAGATTTCTTTTTGTGGCCACAGAATATTTCGATATTTCCGAGAAATATTTCAACATGGAATGTATCGTGAAAAGTAGCACTTTTGCTTGAGTAAGATTCAGAATCGTAGTAAATTTATATAAGTCACTCTCCCTCCCGACTCCTTTTTATTCACATCGAGAATTTATCTCGCGAACTTGAAAGAGAGAAGTCTGTGTTGCCGCAGGCAATGTAATACTCAGAGAAACGAAATGCGACATAAATTTTACATGTCGGAAAAAAAATTGAGATTGACATTTTACTACATTGCATAGAATTGCATACAAATTATGTTTTAATAGTATTTATTTCCGTTATTTAAAATTTAATATAAAATTTTTATTTTTATTTTTATTTTTATTTAAGTCTAAGGAATATAAATATATCTTTGTAAATTTTATAAATTTTTGTAGTGAGTTTAAGTAAAAAGAATAATATTCTCAAACTTTAAATTAAATTAAAATTAAAATGTCTTAATGTGGTTTAAGCATCAAATAAAATATTAAGCTTGAATTACTTGGAAAGAAAGAAAGAAGCAAAAACTTTTTAATTACAGTATTATTAAAACGTTATCTAAATTTTTGCGAATATATAAATGTTGAATAATGTACAAAACATTTTAAGAGATTTTAAAAACATTAAAAACTTTTGTAGGAATTTGTGTAAGATCGTCTTACATTATTCGAGATGCAAGAATATCATCCTTTATCATATTTAATTATACTCTCTCATGTTACAAATTTTAATTATTCCCTTAATTATGCAAATAATGGAGAGAAAATCGCCGGATGTAATAGCTTTCCGCACAGACCGCGAAATTGGATCGCGTTATCTTGTCCGAGCGACATATTGCATGATCTTGAAGAATCACCTTCGTGTCCGCGCAATTGCCGAAAGTCCCATCTTTTGATTTCGCGCGACGCGACACTTGCTCGAAGCCATTTATTTCCCGCGTTTCCTGACAAGCAATTGCCTTCGCTTCCTATTCAACGCTATGACTGTGCTCTTGGGAACAGTTATCACGTGAGAATTGTAAATCATGAAATACCAGTGGGAATCATAAATTTTTATAAAAATACACTTTTGCGTGCGCAATATTCATTGTGACTCTGCATTGTTACAATTATCGTCCTACACAAGCATCTTTCAATTGATTTATTTTTCTTATACATATTATAAGAAATGAATTATTTTCTCTCTTTGTATGAAAAGTAATTTATCATCGGAATAAAAGTTGGATTCTTCCCGTTTCTAATTTATCTTACGCATGTACTACATATATTTTATGTATTTAAAAATTGTAACCCTATTTAAATTGTACATATCTATAGAAACAATATGTAAAAATGTTTTAATTGTAAAAATTAAAACGTTAAAATTTCGCGAAATTGTTACAATTATGTCTTAACATTTCAATGTTCATTAAAATGTCTACACAAGTGTTTTTACAAATTATTTGTAACAGTAAATATTATTTTTTTCTTACGGGAATTTTTTAAATTTATAATTAATTTCTTCATTTTGAGGCACATTTTTTAATGCAAAGATGTTTTAAATAGAATCTGTTGGTTATATATGTGTTGGTTATATATGTTGGTTATATATTTGTATTGCGAATTTAATTTATTGTCATCGACAAAACGAATTCATCTTTTCTATCTTCCGCTTTCGACCGGATGCATCCTTCTCAACGTGAATAATGTATGCTCAAATCCGATGTTTGGATTTATTTCTCACGTTCGAGCGAGAACAGTTATCTCGCCAGAAGAACGCGCCGCCTTGAACGAAGATCTATGGATTCAAAGATCTCTTTTTCTGACTCCTTCAGCCTCCTTCAAAACTCACTCAGGATGCCGAATACTTTGGAAAGATGCCATGATTCAAGAGCTATCACATTTCGTCGAATGATAGCTTTCTGTATCTTACAGATCGTTTATCATTTCGAACTGATATCCGAATAACACAGACACACACATACACACAAACACACACATACACACACACACACACACACACACACACACACACACACACAGATAATGGATAATAATTAATCGTGAATTGTGTACTTGAGAAACTCTTAAGCACTTTGTGATATAGATGAGGGAACTATAAAAATTTTATTAGACTTTTATGCTGATATATGAAACATTTTATAAAACATTTTATATAAATAATTAAAAATTTTCATCTTCAAGCTTTAATATTTTATGTTTCAAGGCAAGTATAAATTATGTTTTAACATATCTTTCCTATTTTTTTTTGCTCTTTTTATATCTACATTTCCATATCATTTATTTATTTTATACATTTGACTTCAGGTCATATGTGAATTCAGAATCTAATGAAATTATTATAATATTTTTAATGATATATATTCGCGAATTTTGATTTGCACCCGTCAATTTATTTAATGAATGCATCTCATGATTCAGCTTGTCATTATTTTTGATAATAATAATATAACTAATAACTTAGCTATTTTTCACATCATAATTTTCTAGCGTAATGTAAGCGAAATTTATTGATCGACGAGATAATTTTTTAATAATGTTACTACTATTACATAAAAATAATTGATAAAATGCGCGTGGATGAAGTATGCATTTATTCATAACGCGAAATGGATTATTTATGGATTAACGTGTGCGTAATGCATTCATAAATGCGTTCTCTCCTTTTCTCCTCATGGTGACACATTTTACGCTACTTAACGTTTTCGTTACGGTAATACATACATGTACGTACACAGGGCAAGTTATCTCTGGAAAAAAACTACATTAATATGTAGTTTCGCTGGAGACACACGCGATATTTAAATAACCTGAAGTGGCAATGTGATGCATTCGGGATTTATGCAGCCGTGCGGAGAGAATATCCTCCATAGAAATACATAATGCGTGCGCCCGTTTGCTTCGCTATATTTAAATCACTTGAGCTTGTGCCGAGGAATAGTATCCTCAAGTTTCTCGCCAAAAGCTCCAAGTCTCCGCGAATACGCATTTCCGCAAGTACGTTGAAATATATGATAAAATCTCATGACGACAAATATTTACCGATTTTACGAATTAAATTTGCAAAACTCAATTGTATAAGTATAAATTGTTCGAACATACATAAATTCGAAAATCAATCAAATTTAATTGCCACAGTAAATTTCGTTCTCGAAAACTAGTTTCGATGTGCAATTGATTGCATGTACAATGTCGCTGATAAAACATTCACCAAATATTGCGAGGAATTTAAAAAGTCCAGCTGGTAAAATAAAGAGACAAATCCAAAAATTTGAACTGTTTGTAATATCTGTGTCAATAAAAAGCTTCCAAAATTAAAAAAAAAATTGCGTTAGCTTCTATTATATAAATTTATCGAAATAATTTCCTTCTTGTGGCAAAATTCTTAGATTACACATTTACAAAGTTATTTTTCCAGCGACTTAATAATTAAATGGCATAATATATTTACTACGATTTATGCTAAATAGTCGGATTTAAGAGATTAAGATAATAATATTATGAGATAATAAGATAAGATCGTAGAAAGACGTTATATATCCGCCATTGTAAAAAGGATGGAGGTTTGTCGACGCTGAGTACACCGAGTCCAATCGTATGTCTGTTCAAAAGCTACATTCAGCAGAATCTAATTGGTTCTGAAAACGTTACTGGACGAGTACTAGTTGTTATAACGCGCAGTGCAAACTACGTGTTAAATAATGATGGTTTGATCCTGTTAAACTCTTGTTGTACTTCGTTATGTAGAATTATAATTCAGTGCGAGTTTCTTTTGTGATCTGCGTTTTAAACATTCACATTTAAACTTATTACTAATTGTTCGCACATGTTTCTGCAGTATATATGAGAAATTTGTAATTTTGCATAAATTTAAAAACATTACAAGTTGTTTTTATTTATTTATTATGAATGTTTAAAAATATTTATAATAATTTTTAATAAATTTTCTCTCAAATAAATTTATTAATATTTCTAAATATTAATAACAACAGATATATCATCGTTAATACTTGAAATATTATATCTCACATTCGACATTCCCGGATTTTTTCGATAAAAAAAAAATAAATAAATATAAGCTTTTTTTAAGAGAGATATGTAAAATTACAAAATATCATAAAATGGCGCGAGTTAGCGAATTATTATATTTTAATTGATTTTTTTGTGTCACTCTGCTTTATCATCATTATCCCATGTTATAAAAGCCAGGTGTAAGAGATTAATTCTATCAGCGAATGGTCTTCGTAATTATTTGTTTATAGACTATTTCGTAGGTGGAAATGGAATCGTGCAATTGTTTGACGCAAATGTGCTTCGATATCAAATTGAAATTGCATAGGAATCCTTAATTGCGAACCGCAGAACGTTATAGTCTGTAGGAAGGATTTTACCGAGCGTGACCGAATCGCACACGACGAAACGGTAACTTTGCCGTCGAATTTCATTCGTTACGACAGTTATACTCGTAAATCTCCGTTTGAATGGAAGAGAAACAAAGTAGAAAATATATGGAATTTTAGTGCGACAAGTTTTCTCCATTAAATAGACAAAGTTTAAAATCCTATATCCTAATCATCCTATTTTCTACCAAAATAGGATTACTTTATCCCCCTTTCCTTTTTCTCAGAAAAGCCAGCAGAAAAAATATTAATCCTTTAATTTCCTGGTAAAACATATTTTGTTTCTTTCTTCACACCACAATATAAAGAGATAGTGATAGAGAATTTTTTTCGATAATATTCGCATCATATATTCGACTCTAATCAAAAAAACATGAATATTAGATATTGAGGTTTTGGGGATAATCGTGGGTGGACGTGATTTGCAAATAAAATGTGGAAATACAAATGTATTATTGTGGAAATTACACTTTGATTTCGTTCAAAATTGTCGGGCAAGATTTTAAAATGTATGTTTTGATAAAAATTGATAAAAGGAAATAAAAATGTTTTTCAAATATATATATAATATATTGTTATATATATTATAGAACAGATAAAATATCTCTATTTTCTCTGTATTTCAGGATATATCGGAGTACAAGTGTGAAAACGGCAAAAAGCCAACTTACGTTCCTCATAAGCCGGTGTCAGGCGTAATAGGCGCCGCATTCAGCGTGGTCTCCATCATGGTCGCCAATATCTTGCGGCTTTTCAAGGTAACTATAGTCATCTTAACGATTTTATGTTTACAAAGTGTTTCACAAATTGATCGATACAGATTTTATTCTTATCTTAAATCTTGTTTTTATGTACTCAATTTATTTCTTGATCTCTAATACTTGTTTTAATCAAGAAATATTTTTAAAAATGTGCAAAGAAAGACAAAGATTTTGCTGTTATTGCAAACATATGTGGAAATATTATATACATATATAGAAAAAATGGATTTATATAAAATCATGTATAAAATATATATACTCATATAATTTGTTTAAGTTATAAACTAAAACAGAATATAGATACAAAGATTGCATTAATATGGAATAATAATTTATTCAATTTTAAACTATAACGTATGATACATACATAAATGTATATCTCTTGCACACATCATTTTTAGTGCATCGACGATTTTATATGGCATTTATTAAAAAAACCAGACCATGTTACATAAAAAATAAAATAAAAAATATTTAAAAAAATATTTTTTTTAATTAAAAAAAATGTTTCCCTGAAGGTATCTAAAGGGATGTTTTGTTATTTCGGTTTTTATTCGTGCGATTTGAGATGTTGTTATGCGGTGTGCGTCAATCCCTATTGAGTGGCGAAAACTAGTCGATTCGAGAAATAACTTCTTCAAAAGTTACCGATCTTATACACTTATGTATTGACAAGTTCTTAGATTGAATTCGTAGCTCCCTTTGAAAGTTACAAAAAGTTTGATAAAGAAAGAGAGTGAGAGAGAGAGAGAGAAAGGGAAATACAATGAGATGGCAACAACGAACGGGCAATTTCGAAGGCTTTTTCATGAATGGGGTGGCATTACCGAAACTTCGTGACCGGTAACGACAGGCAACAATCAATCAAAGCCATCCATCCGTGAGGCTTAAGCCAGGAAGAGCCACTCTCGCCGCTTCGTTTTCGTCCCTATCACGCTCTATCACGGATAAGACCTCAGGCGTTCATAACGTCTTCAAAAAGACGTCGCGTAGCATGAGTTTACTGAAAGGAATCCGGTGATCCGCGCGAAAATCGACTTGCGCCAAAGAAGCTTCTGCCGTTATCGATTCGTCGATGTCATCGATGTTGAACGCGTGAATGAGTCTCGCGAATGTCGCGAGTTTTGTCGAAATACGGCCGATTACATCTCACATTTTCCGTTATTGGATAATCCATAATACTGGAATATATTTAGTATTATATAACTATCATACAGTAATTTAAAATTTATATATTATATTTCATTATACATATATTACTATACTATATCACTACAATATAGAAAAATAAATATTTAATTATATATCGTTAATTATATATATATTTGCATATGCGTGCTTTAAGAGATTTTAAAGATATTTTATTTATTTGTGTCTTTTGATTAATTGTATATAACATATAGTTTAAATCGATGTTTTTTATACGTTTTTTATACGAAGAGACTAGGGATTTTTTAAGACTAGTCATGTATAAATGTTTTAAGTATCATCAATGCAGATGAAAAGATATCGGATAAGAAAATGGAATGTGCACTGCTACGAGTTATGCTGAATGAAGCACGGATTTTATTTCATGTACACTTTTATCGCTCGTCTCATTATTTTATAACGACCCACTTGAATTTGAAAACTACTTCTCTTTCTGTTTATCGGCGGAAGCCAAGTACTCTTTTCAGTTCACTTTCCGCCGACGTGTTTTCACTGCGGCAAAGACATTTGCGAAATGTGTTTCCGCGATTTTCTCCTTGGTTTCCGATTTTACTCGAAGAAATTTTCTATGTAAACGTAGGAGATACTCCGAAAATATCTAACTATGCTGTCTGATTTAGCATATCTAAATATTTTTTTTATTATTGACAGAATAAAATTATTCTTATTTTCTTGAATGTTTTTGTCATATTTATTTGCGATTAAAAAAAACCTAAATTCTAAAATAAGGTTATAAATAACAATAAAGTTTTTCAAATTTTTTTTAGTGCTATATCAATAAGTAAAAAAAATCAAATTAGTAATATTTATTAAATATACATACGCAAATTAACAAATATAGTGCAAAAAGGTATAATAGTCTGTATTTAGTTCAATTTCGATTTTATATTCTGTTGTGCAACATTAATATTGCAACCCACATTCATCAATAAACAATAAAATCAAATATATCCAGTTCATAAAATATTGCTATGTCATATTATAATATCTATATTTGCAAACTTTATAATTAAAATTTATTATAATGTCGATGAAATATTGATACTGTTTGAACGCGCCAAAAGAATGGCAATGTTATTTTTCTCGTTATTTAACTTGAGTTAATCTTTGCCGTAGACTTTCACACGCCCGTTGCATTCAATTTACATAGTAAACGTAACTCGTTCGTTGGGATTCCTTGTATGAAGCCGCTCGTTGCATTGAATGGTTATGCGATGCTTTTCCTTTGTATGCCATAGGACGCAATTAACCCTTTGTGCCTCGTATATATTCGTATTACGTCAACTACGCGTAGTAAAGAGCAAATTTAAAAATCCATCAATATAACGAAGGGCAAAACAAATTTAAATCCAATGAATTAGACATTATAGAACGATATAGTGACACAGCGATATTAATAACAATTATTCTGTTGTTATTTTATGGAATGAATAGAATGATGAAAAATAATATTCGAGAAGAAAATTCTTCTTCTAAATTGCTTTACGTACATAAAACCATTTTTTTTGAAACTTTAAAATTATATCAGCTTTTTCTACAATCTCATTATTTTTGGTATTATATATCTTAATGACGTTCTAACGCATATAAATTAAAATTTTATAAAAATAGTTATAGTTACTGGACTTTCTTTCTCTTCGATATTTCGATAATTAAAAAGTTTAAAGTAGTTTTATTATAAAAGTACTTTCCACATAATATTCCGAATAAATATGTGATTGTTCCAATTGTTTTACTTATTTTATATGTTATACGATAATATATATATATTTTTAATGTATATTGTATTTTCCCGACTTTTTTAAATTATTTAATTTTAAAAATATTTCATAATTTTTCATTCTACATCATTGTTCGCTATTGTTTTAATAATGAAAAGCTATTATAAGCAATTTGATGGTTAATTACATACATAACTCGTTTCATTATACGCTTTATTTATTCGACCAGTCACCCATAAATTCATTCATTTTGATTCTTTTCTTTGGCGGCCTTAAGTACTCGGATCTATTCTGAAAGCAAACTGTGCATCGTTTCGCAAATTGCAATTGGCGCTCATTGGAATTTCAACGAATCATTTATTGCACCACTTTATCGGAAATGTTAAAAATCGTTCGAAAAAAAAAGACGCCGAGAATATTAATAGTAATTTAGTTAACGAATAAAGAAACTTTAAACGAGTGATCTGAGAAGATTTATGATAAGCTTCAGAAATTTGAATGTTCTTCAAACATAAATTATTTATTAATACATGCAGAATTGATAATAGGTATTTTAAGTTATTGTAATTGAAATTACCATTTCTTAGTTACTTAATAATTAATTATTTTACACAAATTCAAATATCGCGAATTAATAAAAGCGAAGTCGCGCGTTTCAATTTCACAGAAAGTTAATATTTTACTATGAAACTAATTAGTGTGCAGAAATTTTCTTAGTCCAACATCAAATATATATAATATTAATAGATATTTAGAAATCTCTGAATATTTTTTCTACTTATTAATATAAAAAATTTCTTAATATATATTTAACATTTCTTGGAAAATTGAATTATTTTCTGATAATTAGATTATTTGTGCAGGCATTTGCGTTTGGCGCTTTGACCATGACACACCGTTGCAACCGCAGTGTGGAGAGACAAAACGTTAATTGAGTTCAAAATCAATTAAACTGTAAATTATTCCTAAGGGAGAGAGAGAATGAATGAGTGAGTGAGCGAGACAGAGAGAAAGAGAGGGAGGGAAGGAGGGAGAGTTAATGAATAATTTACATAGAATTATTAACCACGCGTTTGTAATTATTGGTTTAGGTTTAAACTCGATCATAACATATAATTGACCACATCATTTATCAGAGGATATCAAAACTCAATCATTCAATGAACTGATTTTCTTTCAAATAAAGGAGAAATCTATGCGTATAGTAAGCAAACCAAAACTAGCGATAATGAATTACTAACTACAAGCGACAATGAATTACAATATGTTTTCTGAAAAATAAAGGCGTTAATATTCGTAGCGGCGTACCATATGAATTCCATTTTATAGAAATCTCCATTATGGAAATTATAGCCTCGTGCAAATGACGTACCAAATGGCTTATGAAATGAAGCAATGAGCGTGATCGAATAGGGATTTAATTGCTACCGATTAGTAATTAGGTATCTACAAACCGTTTGTAACATCAAACCATTTCCATTGATTTTGGGTTCCTAATTAAAGTTTCTAATTAGTATGTATAATTATTAGATAATTACTAAATCGACGAATTCAAATATCTGTGACATTTAGTTGCAAATGACGGTCATTAAATTTTTTATCGGCACAAAACATACACACAATACGAAATAATCTGCAAATACCAAATAAAAGAAAATAAACAATCACATTTTGCGCTAAATATACACCGAGAGTGCTATTATCGTTGCTGTATTGGATGTTATAATTTGATCTCTCTCTTTCTTTCTCTTTCTCTCGAAAAAATAATTAACTCGATTCCGATTAAATATTTCAGCATATAAACAGGAAATCTTCATAGATAATTAAAATACGTTAATCTTTTGAAACAATGATAATATGACAAGGATATAGAGGAACGTTTTAAGCTTAAAAATATGTATCATTTATATCGCATTTAATGTTTTGTACAAAATATTAAAATTATAAAAAATTATAAAATATTAATAATTTTTTTTTATAAAATATGAATTAATAATTTGTTAAATATAATCTCAGATATAATCTAGATATTTTCGAATTAAAATATAAAAATGTCTAATTGCATATTTTCTAATTATATGCAATTAAAAAAAATGTTTCGAGTTTTAATTTTAGCTTTAGAAATGAGAGAGAGAAGTTGTCAATTTCAAAGAGGTTGTTTTAATTGCACTTTATCACCACTTTAATAGACTGAAAGAGAAAAAAAAGAGGGAATCTTAATTTTAAAAGTTAATTTATTAAAACATTAAAATGCATATTCTAATATTCACGCAATTACTTTATATCGCGTTATTTTTTAAGATTATTCATGTAAAGTCAGTGTATGTATATGTATATACGTCCAATATAATTTCAATACATTTATTATAATTTACATTTAAATAACGTAGAGAAAAACAATTTCTGTTTTACAGATTTATATCTTTTTGTTTCTCGGAAAAAAATATATTTTTTTTTGTAATATATATTTTTACATATGTATATATGTATATATGTGTATGTATTTATGCATATATATGATTATTTATTACACGTATAATTTTGTATTACAATTTTATTTATTTGCAAAAGTCATATTATAACAAATTAAACTAGGGAAATGTAGCGGTATTTAATGAATAATAATTATATGTATTTATTATTCAATCACAATATAAGCTCATATTATTAATCAAGTAAAATATTATTAATAAAAAATAAGAATAAAATATAAAATATTATTAATCAAATAAAAATTCAATTCCGCTACAATTATTCCGCTTTAATTATTAGTAGATTTTTATCTTCGATTCGCAATGGAATGTGAAAATTTTCTGATCTTTCTATGCCACTTTTTTTCTTTCATTCCTATGATTTATGTATTGATGACCTAACCTGTAATGAAGTCTCGATCGATCATTCGTAACTCGTAATTTACGTCACGTCAATGGTCTCGGCAACCATCGAAACAAATGGATGCAAATTAATATGGGAGGCGATAATACGGGTGCGGCTTTCACGTGCTATTGTCAATCTTCATGCATATGTGGGCGTTATAGGCCCGACAAGGACGCGTGATAATGTCAATAACATCCGGTTAAAGAACAATACTATCAGCAGGAAACTGTCTAAGCGAAGCAGTCTACGCTCTTTGTGCAAAAATAGAATTACTACGCTGCATCTAAAGAAGCCAGAGAGAGAGATGGAGACGTAGTCACTTTCAACAGACAACAGATTATTAGATTCGTGGCACTGCCTGCGCACAGATGCTGTGAAGTTACGAGCTGCCTTCGTATTTACGACAAGAAACAGGGTCGTGTATCAAGTGACGCAGGATATTCACCTCACAGATACAGAGATACACACACGCATCTCTGTATCCCTGCGTTCTATATGATTTACACTTGAAATAGATATCGTAATACGCAAATTTTGAAAAATATTACATTTAATGCAACGACTACGAGTATTATTACACAGTAAAAAATTTTGTGTTAAATTTAACATATTTCACATGTCCCAATTTATCCACTCTAATTTTAATGTTAATTTAACAGAAGACAAGTATGTAAATAAATAATACAAGTAATATGTTTAAAAATTAACACAAAAGTGTAACACTTAAATTTTATCTGGAAATAAAGATTATGTTAAATTAACATATTTATAATGTTAAATTTATTTAAAAGAAAATGTTATTTATTTAAAAGAAATGTTATTCTTACATTTTTATGATAAATAACAGAAGAGATATGTCGATTTAACATATGGAAACTGTTATAGAAAGAAAAATAACACAACTTATCTGTTCATTTTAACATATAATTTATTTCATCAAAAATTCGTGCATTTACATATTAATTGTGTTATTTTAACTCTTAAAAACGGTGAATATTAACTCAACGCAGAAATGTCAAAATAACACAACGATAATATGTTACATTAACATAAGAGTATGTTAAAAATTTAACACAAAAATTTGTACACGAAAAAATTTCAACAGAAATACAAAATGTTTTTTTACCGTGTATAATTGACACGAGTATTATTATAATAGTTACATTAATACATAATAAAGAGAACATTTTTTTAATAAATAATATAAAACATATGAAATTTTAATAACGTTTATATAAATAATATACAGACAGTAATTGAAAAGTATATTACAAACTTGTTTTTCTGTTTTCTCCTAACGTATCGTAATTATTTTTATGCGTTTTCAAATAAACACAGTGATATTTCCAATTCTCCTCTAATTGCATGGTGACTATCTTTCTGATTACAGATACCGCAAATAAGTTACGCATCCACCAGCACAGAACTCTCGGATAAAAGCCGATTCGAGTATTTCAGCAGAGTGGTACCACCCGACAATTTTCAAGCGCAAGCGATCGTTGAGGTGATCCATCTACTCGGATGGAAATATGTTTCTACAGTTGCGGTGGAAGGCGAGTATGGCGAGAAGGTGAGTATTGAATTTAATTTGAAAAAGCCAACACGTTATTAAAAAGCTAACACGCTAAATTAACTTCAAAGATAGAAAAACAATATAAATACAAGATATAAATTATTGTGACGTTTACTCCCTATCGTATTCAACAAATTGTATACTTGTATCAAAAATTTACTCTCTTTTCAAATAGTAATTTCAGAATTCTTTTCTACAAATTTATTATATACTTTTTTTAAATTATCAGCGTAATTTTTAAAAACTATTTAATAAAAAGAACTTGGTAACGATTGTAAAAATGTTATAATGTACTAAATTGCAAACATTCCTTCGATAATTATTCGATAATTACGTATTAAATACCATAACAAATAAAATTTTATCATAATTAACGCAAGATAATAATATATGAGAGACTGTAATAATTGCCTTATTTTGATGTGCAAGAAAGAAATATGTATTTATCTTTACATGATATGCATAAATTTCGTGATTTTAAAGATTTTAAATTACAATCAAGTTTCGGAATCCCCAATCATAATATTATTCATCAATTTTTTAAATATGATTTATCAAATTATTTTGACATTTATCATATTGTATATGTATATATGTATATATTAATATCTAAAGTTTAATTATGCCAAAAAATAATAAAAATAAAATATCTTATAAAACATCTTATCTTTAATGAAAATAAAATACATAATACAGTGCAATATTTAATCGTATTATCTCGTTAGATCACACTACAAGATCACTGTATAATCGTGTTAATATTATGTTGAATAAAAGTTATTATAATGATGATAATTATGATATGAAATCGTTGTATGCGACCGCGTTAACAAGCGAAGATGAAACTAATTGCGCAATCAAGCAAGAAAACGTGATGTTACAGTGCCATCCGCTGCTCAAATTAGGCGATTAGTATGCGACGCGAAATTCCACGCGAAGAGATTACCTAGCAGTCCAATCTTACAAAAATTGCAGAAAGCAAAACTTTCTCGGTCGGCTCCTTTTACGCTCTTTGAATTTTTTGTTTTTTAATCGCAAACTTCGTAGAAGAAATTATGTAAGATGTCTATAGAAATGTGGAAAGAAATTAGTAAATGCAATGGGAATTTTAATTCATTCTTTTTTCTGTTAATAAGTGTTGATTTAAGAATACTTACCTGAATGTTTAAGATAAAATTTATAGATTTATATATAATATATTGATTTTTGTAGATTTTTATATTTATAGATTTATATATTGAAAAAGAGCTTTTAGTAAAGGAATATTTTAACATTTAATTTAAAATGATATAAGATTTTAAAATATATAACATAAAACGTATAGATAATTTTTATCATGATAATATTAATATATTAATAATTTAAAAAGCATTTAAATTTTCTTTAGCATTTTTATATTCATTTTTATAATTCATTCGTTAACGATTATAATTGTATTAATATTAAATCTTCGGATCTCTTTTAATTAATCTCATCATTTATTCCTTACACTATCTATTATCTATAGTTTTAAATTTTGATTTAAATAAATGCAATTTTTCTTGAAAATTTGTATTATTACCGTAAAATTACTCGAGAACCGGGATAATAATTTAACAAGCGCGCGCGGTAATTCAACTGGGAGGCAATGCCCCCAGTAATTTATGTTGAGGGACGTCGAGTAAGAATTTTTCATATTCGCGTCGTGAACATTGATCGAGATACGATTTTATGGCCCAATTATATTAGCAAAATAGTCGGTTCCTGACAATTATGTCCATGACAATGGCGTGTTCCGCGTCTTGAAATGTGCAAATCTGCCAACGTCGTGAATTGTGCCGGCTGCGCGCGCTTTCGAAACGACACCAGACGGAATGGTGGTAATCGCGTTCCGAGTAATTAAACAGTGCCAGTGATCAGCCTAATTAATCTCTACCAGGTATCACAATAGTCCGGCGATTACTTCGCATGAATAAGTTTGTTATCGCGCGCGCGATTCCATTTCTGTAATAAATATGATAAATAAACTGACAACGAAACCGTCAGTCCATATTAGTTCATAGTTCCATTCTAATATTAGGAAAAAATTATATATAATAATATGAAAGATTTAAAAATTTATGTAAAATACTCTTTCTAAAAGAATTTATTCATGTGTAAAGCAAATTCTCAAGTTTATAATATAATGAAATAAATAATAAACTATATAATAATGAGAGAGAGAAAGAGAAAGATTTAAACTGTTTCTTTGGAAGTGGATTTAAAAAATTATATTATGAAACGCCTAAGGCTTTTATTTAATCTGATCTTATCTATGAGATCAAGAGGATAATAAAGTATTTCCTTTTGGTTTTTAAAGAAATTTATGAAGCGTTTTTTTCACGCCAAATGCTAGACTCGCAGTGCATTTGCGGCTGTTGCTAATGCGATGCATATTTCAGGTGTAAGCTCGCCTAAAGCGATTATACGTGGCTTCGTTAATATCCTTATAACGGCACGGGGTAAAATGCATGGAACGATTTATATCGCGAATTAAGGAACGAAAAGCGCGTCGTACAAACTGGATCGAAGGAGACTACGAGATGAGATTCTTCTACAACAATATGGCATTTTCTCTCTGGATACTTTTAACTATTTACATTTATATTCTACGAGCCTTAATATATTAAAATCACCACTTAAAAAAATCATTACTGAAACTCTTTTACTAAAGAAATATCTAAGGATCAAATTATGTGTAATTTTAGATGATCAAGAACACATGATTGTCCCTTAGACACAAATACATATAATGAAGCTTATAATATACAGAAAGATCTAAAAAAAGATCGGAGTTATACATAGAAATAAAGAAGAATGAGGTCGGGCGACCAATTGTTAAAGGAAGTGAGCCTCATTAAGTAAATCGCCCGATAAAACAACATTTTCTTGTTGTAGCAATTCTCATTATTCCTGGATAACTACGTTATTTGTCTCTTCTTCTCATTGTCACTGTTTTTTTCGTTATAGTACCAATCGAATCTACATCATCTCTGTGTATTGCATTTCTTTTTTGTATTTCAAATATTTTAACTTTCTATTGCGTTTCCCTGATTGAATTTTCTCGCGATACTATTTTAAATTTTTTTTTCTTTTTTACATTCTTTGTATTCTCAGTAATATTAAAATTTAAATATTTAATAATAATAATTTAATTTTTTTATTTCTAGATTTCTTTTTTTTTTGTATCATAAAAAAGTTAGTTGAATTTGCTCAACTTTGCAATTATACATGATATTATTATTTTTAACTAACATGCTTGTGTATGTGTCACGGAATAAAGCTACATTTTATATGTATGTAAGAGAATATTTTAAAGTTACATTTTTTGAAAAATTTGAATTTAACATTCCTCTCGGTAAAAATGTTGAAATATTAGTAGTTTTTAAGTCATTAAAAATGAAAGAAATTTTACATGAGCTTTTAAATGAACCGTAGAACAATTTTGTCGTGCAATTTGAAATAGAGTTTATTTTAACACAGTTGTAACTTTTTCTTTCACAGCGGACATTCTTATCAATTCCTCTTTCTTATTTAGTTGTTCTTACAATAGACAATAAAGAAGAGTCCTAATCCTATAGAAAATTAGTTCTGGGTATTATCAAAGAACTTTGTTGATCTCTTACTCGTTATAATTACGAATAATATTAGTAAAAAAATTTGATGAGTAATATACATTGGAGTTTTTTTAAGATTTGTTTTTTGAAATTGAATTATTAAGATATTTAATATATTATATAAAAAATAAGATATATAATTTAATATTAAACGTAATATTTAACGTAAATATTTTGATAAATTATATAAAATATATTAAGAAAATTTCTTTAAAAACAAACCATGTAGGTATGTACAAATGTTAAATGTTCATTAATTCATTAAAAAAATGTACTAATTTATGAAAATTTAACTAATTAGATTGAAGAAAAAAATTCAAAAGCAATATACATTTCTTGTAATAATAATAAAAATAAAAAAATTTAATTAAATAAAATGTAAAAAAATTTATAATATGGAACTAAATAAAATATAAACAAATTAATATAAACATTTTTTACATATAATATATAATTTTATATATAATGTGTGTATTTATTTAATATACATATAAATAAATATTTTCGAATATTTTTTCTTTTGTGAAAAAGTCCAGATTACAAACAATTCCGATGGTAACAGGCAATTTGAATCATCGGGATTTGTGTAATCAATTCTGCCGTATTTTCAATCAGAGAGAGAATATAGTATTGTCATTATTAATAAATGAAATTAAATTTGCTCGATTTGCAAAATCGCGGAAATATGGGAATCACTCTGCTATGTAATCGTTATAACGTGATCGAATATCATTGCAGAGTACACGGATATATTATCTCATCTGGCATACCGTAATAAATCGTGACAATTTTTATTACGCGAAACATGTCGATAACATCTGCGGTTGCAACTCGGGTTGCATTCCGCATTATTCTTCGACGTCTTTTCTTTCCGCGCAGGTTCTTCGTCTCCATATACAAGCAGGAATATATTACGAAATGCCGGGTGTTATCGTGAAGACAGATGAGCTGCGTCGATGTATTTATTTATACATATATTTTATAGCGGGAAAATACGAGAGATGGTTGCACAATTCATTCCGATGTTCATTATATTTTATAATAATAGCGATTGTGCAGATAAAAACATTCACTTGTTAATTAAATCTCTAAACTTTATTTTTCAATATTAAATTTATTTTTAATTACCACAAATTTATTTTTAAATTATTTGTAATTCAGTTAAATCAGTTAATTATAACTATTGCAAAAACCTAAATTTGATTTGTCTCAAATTTTAATCGAAATTTAATTATTTGAGTATTGATTAATAATATCTAAAGATTGATTCAAGATTTGTTTATTTAGCGTAAAATATGGAATTCTTTCCAATAAAAATACAGCGGAATAAATTTTTACTGTAAAAATGTGAGATTTAATTTTCCGGAAAAAGATTATATCGTACATTTTCTTTCGTTACCCCAAACAATAGCCACGATATTTTATGGAAATTTTGAGAATTTATCGTCAACATTAAATAAGTATGCAAATATAAATGCGCTCCTTCAAGCGTTCTTTATTGTACGTATATTCCAATTGTTTACCAAGAAAACAGACTGGCACGTTATCGTCGAAATTCGATTTTTCATTGGATAGACGGACAATTTATTTGCGGCTGAAATTCTATTTTCAGGGCATTGCCAGTTTCATTGCTCTTGCGGCTGAATACAACATCTGTGTCGCAGTCAGCGAGAAGATCCTGAGAAATGCTAAGATCGAGGATTTCGATAGAATAATCGAACGACTGAGCTCGAAGCATAATGCCAGAGGGGTCATAATATTCGTCGACGAGGATAACATAAGGTAACATAACTTTGCTTTCTTTACATTTAAATGCGATCGTCGTTATATAAAATATACACGTATACACGTATATATATATTTATTTTTAAAAAATTATTTAATATATATTTAGATTTAAGAACGCAATATTTTTTATTTAAAAACAATTTTTCATATAAATAATAATATGGAATTTGATATGATTATTGAATTACAATTAAAAGGAATAGAGATAAGAAAATTATCAATATAATAAAATAAAAAATTTTAATCCTAATTTTTTTTAAGCAATCAATATATTTTTATTATCAGTTTAATACGATGCATAAATTAAACAGTAAAAATACTGTCAAGCAATAAAATTCACCTTAAAATCTTAAACTGGAATTTAGCAGATAGTACATGTATCAATAGTTAACAGAGTGGGAAGCGTAATTTTCAATTATCTTAGAGATTTAATAGCAGAAACAGTATCGAAACAGTATCAACATTCGCAATTAGGAACAGGCTGTTTAAACGTACGTGCTCTTATCGCGTTTGTGTCTGACATTCTAAGCTAATTACAGCTGTTAAGCGTCATGACAACGACAGAACGTGCAGCATCAAACGAGCTTATCCGTCTTTTACATAGTAGAATCATAGTAGAATCGTGTAATTGAATAAATGGTGAAGGAAGATAAAAAAAAATTATAAAATATTTTTAATTACGAAAAAATTTGAAAGATGAGTGGATGAAAAATATCATATCTTATCAAAACAGTTTAATATTATTCTCCCTCTTCACGTATATATTTCCATATTAAACAGATTTTTTCCTTTTTATAATTTTTTTCGAGCTAAAGTACTACTTAAAAGGATTCATTTATTATTTTCTAAAGAGGGAAAAAGCTAAGGATTAGAATTTAATACTCGGACCTTTGTTCAGACAATAAAGAGCTGGTCTTTTTAAACCAGCGTACATTTTAGTGAACTGTGAGCGGATCGAAATGTAACCAAGCGGACGAGATAATAGAATGACAATTAATCTCGCGCTTTATGAAGTTGATATTTGCCGGTTTTTAGGAGCGGTCAAAGCGTGAATGAAGATCGACTCGCTCGCGCGCTTGTAATTCGAAAAATTCGAACTTTACAGTTCAATAAAAAGCAGTGACACCACTGTTAAATCCGCATTAAAATAAACAATAATAATCGTCCGGAAACAAATTATTATTATTTTTGAATATTTTTTGCTTAAAACTTTTTGCTTAAAAACTACAAATGAAATATATTATTTGAAAATAAATTTTCATTTGCTTTGCACGTTATATTTGATAATAAAAATAAATATTGATAATATAATAATAAAGATATATCATATATTGTCGTTATTTTTGTGCCATGTATTTTTCAAATTTATCTCTTACAGTTTTTGCCACGAGTTTTGCAAAAATTAACGAAGTGACTAATGATTTTTGAAGACAATGCAATTAGTTTTGTGATATATTGTTAATATTTTTTAACAAAAGAGTATGTTCATTCAATTAAATGGATTGATCCGTACATTTTGAATACGATTATTATTATACAAGTTCAATGAAAATTATTCGTTTTTTGCTACTTCACTTTTGCGGCTCTCATTTCCTTGCAATTAATAATTACCATAATGGAATAAAACGATTCAGCGTAAAATTGAATTATCGAACACAAGAGATCATCGGAAAACCGCATTATTAATCATATATGCTACCATAGCAAAATATCACGACAGAATGTGTGCTTTCGCGCATACATGCATGTATCACATTTCATTCGAAATCCCTTATTCGCGTTCAGTCAAATCCCAATGGAAAATCATTTATTATAGAAGTGACCGCGGGCTTAAGTAATTATTGCTAGTTATGATTATAATTATATGGAGCGTTTCGGTGTGCTTGATAAGTGCGCACGCAAATGCAAAATTTATTTTAGTTAATTATTCAATGACAGTTGTGCAGATGAGATGACGGACGTAATTATTATAATTTACGATGTAAGACTGCTACTGTTTTTCGAGATAGTATTTGCGTTACAAAATTTTGTTGTGAAAAAAAGCGTCCTTCTATTATCGTAATTTCCGACTGGCTTTCAACTTTTGATCGTCGATATGCTATTTATACTCGGAATTAATTGAACTGTTGAATGCGCGGAACAATAGATTCAAGCATATTACGTCTCTTCATTTCGAGAAACAAAAGAATTTTTAAAAGCACTTGTAACGCAATTTTATGAAAATATCTAAAAATCTACTTTATCATTCTTTTTCCTAGAAAAGAGAAGAAATGTAAAAGCACCTTTATTCAAGGAATTTTATGTCATGCAAAAATTGTTAAATTGACCTATTTATAAAAAAAAGTCATTAAATATTAAATATTAAAATATACTAATCATCTATCATATAAATATTAAATATAAAAATATACTTTTTTTTTTATCATATTTATATCAATATTACGTTAACCGATTCATTAAGCGCATAATCAATAAAAATTAAACAAATCTTTAATAGAAATTTTTATGACAGCAAAAGAAATTAATAGCACAACTATCATTTCTTGAAAATACTAAACGTTCACACGAAAACACACCGAAAAAATTGTATTCTTGAAATGTATACTTTATAAGTCCTCTTAATAAATATTCTTAATAAATAAGAATATATTCTTAATGAATAAGAATATATTCTTAATTTGCAACTTCTACATCACAATTCGATTTTCGTGTGCGCGACATGTTTCTTCATTTGCCGGCACGCGGCGACATCACTCTTAATTTTTCTCGTATTCAATATTTATCATGAAATGTATATAAAGGACTTGTATTAACGTAAGATCTAAAGTATATTTTTTTCCTTTAGCAATGATGAAAGAGAGGACTGCTCTCACACATAGGTTCTCTGTATGCATGTGAGTCCTCTTTGACATCACTGTTTATCAATTTAATTTCAAACTGAATTTAAAATAATTTATTTAATCTGGATTCCCTTGTTGGGATTCAGAATATTAAAAGACTATTTGAAATTAGACGGAAAAAACTTTTAGACCAATTAAACTTATTTGACTTCAACAAAATTTATTAAACCCAAAGAAATATTTTTTTCTGTGTATTAAGAATATCTTTTTAGAAGATTTGCCTCTTAACTTAAGAGGATCCTCTTGGCGCCTATTTTAGTGGTATATATTCTAAAGATAAGTGGTATATTCTTAAATTAAGAATATAATTTTTTCGGTGCAGAGATTATAGTGTGAAAGGACTTCTTGTATTTTTTTGCTCTTCTTTAAATAAGGAATTTTATCACATAAAAGCTTCATGCTATATCTATGTATAAAGCATTTCCTCGATGTGTATTCGTCCGTGTTATACATCCGTGTTATATCACGTGCAACTGTACGAGAAGTACATGCGGTTTTGGCTCTCCGAGGAGATCACGCTGTTCATCATCGCAGCTGTCATCGAGGAAAACCGGAACCAGATTGGTCTCTGGAACCGAGCAGCAGCCTGCTGCAGCCAAGAATACTACTATTTATTCTCTGAAGACTCTTGATCTTCTTTCGGAAGTTGCCTGTTTGACCGTAGAATGTACTTTAACATAGAGTGTTGTTCGAAAGTTTCTCGCGATGTCGCAAATGGCCGTTGAAGCTCCTTGAAGGTACGAAACGGCTTACAACGATTGAGCAAATATTAGAGAGCAAGCAAAACGCGAGAGAAATTGTGGAAGACATACTAAACATAGCGATTTGCCGCAACGCGACTGCGACCGGACATTTTCTCGCCATATATTATTGCTGAAACAGCCAGACTACGCTCGATTCAATGGTTTTAACTTAACAATAGACGACTAAAGCGAAAAAGTGCAGGAAAGAAAAAGTACATAGTCTGCTTGTAGCATGCATCGAAAATCTTCTTTATTCCCGCTGCGTTCATTATTCCATAAAATATTCCGCGTTTCCAGCCAACGGAAGCTTCATTAGTCAAGTTTCATGTTCAAGTTTCGTGATTACTCGATCTCATATATATTTATCTTGCAAATATAATAAATTACATCGTATCCTCTATCGCAGAATTATCGCAACTAAAAAATACATAAAAAAAAATACATAAAATCTTTCCAGTTTGTATTTTATAGTAATAAATATTATTTTATAGTAATATTTCATTGTAATAAATTTAGTTCCGTGTAATTAAGATTACTTATGAAATTTAATTTTTTTTAACTATATCAAATTTCCAAAATGTAATATAATAACATATTAAAAATATTACGATGTTGAAACTAGGATGTATTAGGCACGTATATACACAAAGAATAATTATGTAAAATTCATTTTTATTATTTCAAAAGAATTTGAAGGAAACAAATATGATATTATTATATATAGATGATTTAAAGCATTAAAGAAGATGATACAAGTCATTGGGCCAAATGTCTAGAAATGTAAACTTTTTCATATTATGTTTTTATATTGAAATTCTTTTCTATGTATTATATATTACACGTAATATAAGCATGTAATACAAGTATAAAGTTTTTTGTATGTATCTTAAGAATTATACATATATATTATATAGATACGACTATTAATAGTAGAATTTGGACATTTTCCAAAGAACATTGCAACTTTTTGTTGCTCGATATAATTTCACATTGCGTCTATAAAGATAAATTACGGCAATCGTCTCGGTCATATAAAACTAATTTAACATTTTTGGCGAAATACCAATAGCTTTCGAGTTATAAGCAATAAAAAATATTAGGAGCTTTCTCAAATAAAACTTTACAGTGAATAAAGATAGAAAAATCTCACTTTTATTTAATTCTCAAATAACATTAATATTAATAACAATAATATTAACATTAATATTAATATAAATTTAAAATAATAATTTGTGTGAGATTTAATTGCAAATTTTTTTATAGTTTCGGATTTCTTAAAAATTTATTTCACCTTCCATATTTAATATAATTTTTGCAAAATTTTAAATTGATTTAAAACCCTTTAAATATGAAAAAACTTGGAATACATTTTTTTGCATGCTTTTCATGCAAGCTGACAAACGCAATTTAAAGTAACATAACATAAAAATTTTACATCATACTTTTGTGCTTTCGAATTTTAAAATGCATACAAATGAATGACGCCACTGTTTCTCCCCAGCGGGAACGAAAATACAGAATTAGCGCGTTAACGAGTTATTCCCGCGGCGAGATGATAACAACTCTGTTCTCGTTTCGATTTTTAATCGATTACAGATAACCATATTACATGACATCCATTACCGGACTTTTCCTCCTTTTCTCATTTTGTTAACTATACACATATAAATAATACATATGTTTGCTTTAAATACTTAAGCAATTCACAGTTAATGTAATTTTGCATAAAAAAGTGTAAAATATTAATTTTTAATATAAAAACATTGACTTTAATTATTATTTGTTATTGTTATCACTTATAATCTTCAAAATTATTAGTCTTCATGTTATCATGTAATTATAATTCTTATTATTATTTATTCCTTGTTTGCATTTAATTGTTAGCAATATGGCTGTTTAATAAATGCGTAAATCTTGTGTTTCTCAAAAGCCATTCTAGAAATATAGCAAACACCTATTTTAAATATGCCTCTCTTTTATTTAAAAATATGACATTCTTCCTCGTTCAAATTCCTGACGCCGTTATTAATCTCCGCAAGACTTTCCCGAGTTCTTCACGCGACAAGAGTTTCGCGAAATTTTCTGATGTTTTTAATATCTGGAAGGAAAACTCACAATGTCTTTCGCCGCAGCATTGCGCTTTGAGAAGACCGCGCGTTCTTACTGTAAAAAGGAATAAATCCAAAACAGTCTGATATTCAGCGTGCAATTCCTCTGGTCGCTTTGAATGCAAAGAGAAACAGGCACCGTATTAAATGCCGAACAGCTGCGACGGGCAGCTGCAAGAGTGCATTTCTCATGAGCGTCGATAACAGCAAAATAATGGATGTCTTGCTGATTACGTGATATGCAAGAAACATTTATGATAAAACGCAGTGCAAGCCGTGCAGTTGACACAAAAGAACAGAAAGGAAAGCTAATTTTCATCAAGAACAAGTGGAACGGATTGAAAATATAAGAAAAGGGAACAAGGATATATTCGTTACGGATTACTTACGAAGTACTTCACTTTAATATTGAAAAATGCTGGAAAATCCGCATAAGATTAACTTACAATTCTGAAAAAATATGTAGAAGAAGAATTAATTTCCTATTTATCTTGAAGCTAGAATACGAAAAGATAATTATTATCAAATATATTTGATGATTCATGAAAGAGATGTTCTATATGTGCTTTTTTTATTTATTTATTTGAAATTGTATGAACTTATTCTGGACAATAATTTGAATTTTAATTATTAGCACCTTTCAGTACATTTTAATAATTTATCGTAAATTATATTTTATGATAGAAATGGAAATTTTATAGACATTCATACGTAACTATATATCTTAAAGATATTCATATGCAACTATACATATATCCATATATTCGCATATCAAGCATCTCAGCACGTAACAAGCAATGCTTGAAACTGTAGATCGTATACAGATCTAGTAACTGTATAGGAGAGATACTATTTGAATGTGTCTCCTAAATACAAGTACACTTGATCCTTTGAGAAAAGAGGAACAAACTCTATTTCAGTATAAAGTATTGATTTATAATAAATCTTCAGAGAGATATTAAAAATTACATATATTGACAATAAGGATATAGGAAATATTTTATGCTATTTTTTAAAAAAGATTTTCTACGTTTTTGAGAGATCTTTATGATATTTTCGCATATATCGCTGTATAAATATCTATAACACACGATATAATTAGAGAAGTCTTTATTATAATTTATATAATTAGAGAATCTTTATTATAAATGACTTTTATTAAATTATTGATATGACAGTTTCTTTAAAATATATTTTGTAAGAAAAAAAAGACAGAGATCTTTCTCTGAAGTTCTCTTTAAATATATCTATAAATATCAAATAAATTATAAATTTGTTGATTTGTTGACTTTCATATCAATTAAGATCGCTGAGAATGACATATTTTTATTTTTGTCATAGTCAATATTTTAATCAATTGCTTTGCATATTTTTCTCCATGATATCCATGGTATATAAGATGCGAGACACTCTTCCTTCTTCACTTTATCGATCTCTTCTGTAAATGTCGATGTTGCGAAATTGCTATGTGAATTTTTCCTTTTTGCGAATACATGAGTGACGTATTCAAACGAGGCACGAAGAACGATTTCGAACGAATCAGCAGCGATTTGTGAAATGTTCACTGATGTGCTTTTTCTGTCTCGTAATATAAGCTCGACGAAATCGTGATCTATGACTTTCTCGGTTGCTCTCCATTTGCTCGGCCCAAAACGATCTACCGCGCCATAGATAATCGTATCTTACACGTGTTCTGCATGTCGGCCCAGAGACGACATATTTCAACCTAGTTCACGTCGTGCCCGAGATTTCACTTAGTGTGAAAGTTCTGATTATAACGCTAAACGTCAAGATTTCCTTGTTCGTGAACTTTGCGAGCGCAGACAACTCATGATTAGTATCCGGGAGCAACGATAAAGAACGAAGAATTAATGATATCTATAACATTTTAAAGTTTTATGAAAATTTCTGCAAGTTTTTCATTTCACTGCTCTTTTCCTTTCTTCTATTATTTTATTTTTTTAAGTAACATTTTTTATATATTTTTATTTTGCATATAATTTATATTTAATGCATATGATATATAAATAGATTATAAATATTAAAAAATGTAAAGAGGAAGAACGGCAATCGTTTAAAAAAAGTATATCCTCGGCATTTTTTAAATTAATAAATTTATAATTCACAAATTTAAATTAACAAATTTATATACTTCTTATCTATTGCTTTTTATTAAAATTTTATTATCTATTGCTTTTATTAAAAAGAGTAATTTATTAAAATCTCAGTAAGTTTAACAAAATTCATAAATATTATTGAAAACTTCATTATTTTATCTTTATTCTATTATTCTATTATTTCAAAACGAGCCGTATAAATTTAAAGACATTAAAGTTGATAGATAGTTTATTGGAACACACATGACATTTATCCGACTTATTTTCATTTTAAATAGTTCACTTGGTGACACGTGACACGTTGCACATGTGCATCGTATTACTCGAGCGAAAATTTGTCTTAATCGATCAGAACTCCGTTCACCGACCGGATGTAGTCCCACGGGAAGTGAAAGAGACTTCCGGTTGGCATCGCAGAGTCGGTGTCCTTCTCTTTCTCCCTCTTTCTCTATTTATCTCGTCCTCCACCCGATTGATATATCGAACGGGAATTTTTTTCCTTCTCGAAAGAAGCGCGCGGCTGTCTATTTAAAGCGGCAGGGTTTTATTGTGCATTCAAGAGGAAACGATACATTATCGAACAACCACCTAGCACGGGTATACCTTGGAGTCGCGCCATCAATCGACGTCGACGTCGCTTCGACGTTGACGGAATTTTTGCCGAACTGTCAAAAACCGGAAGAAAAATATCTGCATCGACGCTCGAAAAATTTTAAAAATATTTTTCAACGCACGCCGTATTATTATAAACTACCATCGAGAAAAAACGTTGTTTACTCTTTTCCATTACGGTAACTTAATACGATGAAAGAACGGCCTTTTAATTGAGGTCATAGGTGACTCTCCAAAAAAAGATCAGAAGAAAGTTCTATTATTAAACATGATTTCGTAAAGAAAGAATTTTATTAGAATTTTATTCTTGTCCATCAACATGTAATTAAGGAAAGTTCATAATTAAAGAGAACTGCTTATTCTTTTTTACTTCCTTTATATTTAAAGTCTCTTAAAAAATTGCTGTTAATAATATGATATATATAATACAAAGAAGATATTCTCTAAAATTATCTTTGGCTCTTTATTTATTTTTAAAAAATAAATTATTATTATTATTATTATTATTTTTTATTTATATATATTTTTTATTAATTATTATTTTTTTAATTACTTTGAAAATGTGTGTGTGTGTGTGTGTCCGTACATAATATCATTTTATTATTTATATTATGTTTATCATATTACGTTTATTTGAGTCTGTTTGTATGCCATGTATGAACAGTACGTTCTGCAAATTTTGGATACAATATAAATTTTTAGAGAATTATTTTCGATATGTTATCGATAGTGTGTAGTTCGACATATATGTATCACCTGCAATCCGTTTCGAAACTGATCAAACTTTCGATCGAGGAGAATGGGAAGGTTTGGCTACAACTATTCGCTTCCTTTATCCTTTGCCGATGAAACAGAAGGTAAAGTGAATAGTTAGATTGCTGGTAGCAATAGAACGACCTCGATATTTCGTGATAAGATCGAGTGCTCGATTACCCCCATACATTTGTGCCTCACTTTGTTCTACAACATGTCGCCAACTTTCATAAATTGAACTTTGATGTTTTTGAAGCTGACGCTATTGTTTGAGATGTAATATAAAAAATATTCAGATATAATCGCGATAGTTTGGAAACAAAATATCGATTTATTTACAGATAACTTACGCATTATATTTAAATTTAAACTTGGGTAATAAAATATAACACAACAGTTTTAAGAGATAAATTTTACTGAAAGAAATCTTTTTTCAAAAAAGATTGAATCAAAAGAAGATTGACCAAAATTGATTGAAGTATATCTCATTAAACCGTCGAAATATGATGTAGCAGATCTATATCTAAACGCATTTTCTTTCTTTTTACGGAACTATAAATTGACGCTGATTGCTGAAATTCTTCGTGTGCAAAAACAGCAGTATAAATCAAGTAATTCAACTATGACATTAATTGGATTGGGCGTTGGATCAGAAAAGTTTGCGCATGATCGCATTTCGATTTCTTGCAATACGAGAAAGTTGTTTGATTGGACCCTTTAGTTCGACTATTCCAATGCGATGTTATTTCGTATTGTATAGTCAGCTGAAAGGGATTTTTGGTTACTTTTTCCGACGGCTAATCTTCTTAGGTAGAATCAGGGCAGAAGTTGAAAAGGGGCTTACGCGCGACAAAGCTCATGCTAGAAAGAAAGTAGAAATACCGAAGAGAGAAAGATGTAGCGCGATCTAAAATTAAAAATTTGAATATCTCTACGCAACGCTCTTGCGTTTCGTATACGCGACATGAAAGATACGACATAGAGCTTAAGATTAACCTAGTATTTTTTAATCACAAGGAGTGTCAAATGTAACTTTTAATTAATTCTCTCTTTACCAGCTGCATGCAAATGATGCTCCATTATTTTTCTTTATAGATTAAAATATTTAAATGATCTTATCTATGATTAATTATAAAGAAAAGATGAAAATTTATAATGATAGTTCTGCTTTAATATAACTGGCTTGTGTCTGAAATAAAAATAAATCCCAATCGGATCCTGGATCAAATACGCTCTTTTCGCTTTGTACAATATCTTAAAATATTTTCTAGGTGAAAAGTTTTTCTCCAAGCAATTTGGAGAAACTGTAATTAAACTGTGAAATATTAGCCACTGCTACCTAACTAGCCATATAGCATTAAATCAACTAGATCTAGCTTTCAGCAGTACTATACATGCAGCTTAATTGTGTGCAGGCTAAAATCCGTATTCCTACCATAAATTTACGGCTGAATTTCATCCTTAGCAGCGAAATAACGTTGTATGTGTGATCTTCATTTAAGATAAATGAAACTCAGAATTATAATCATATTTTATATTTAATTTTAAATATCAAGTATAAATGAAAGAGAAAGAAAAGGATTTTTTAAAAATTGCCAAGTTGCAATAATTTTTAAATTTATTTCTAAATTTATTAATTTAATTATTAATTTATATCTAAATATTTCGTTTTATTTTCTATATAGATATTTCTTTTAGATTCTTTTTAAAAACAATAGTACATATATGTGTTCTTTTTTCTGCAAAATCTCTTATATACTTTATAATATACCTAAAATTAAAAATTGATATATTTTTTAATTATTTATAATTATTTAATTATTTATTTATTATTATTAATTATTAATTATTTATTTTTAATTATTTTTAATTATTTATATTATATATAAATCTTAATTACTATCTTACCTACTAAATTTAAATAAAATAATTAAAAGAATTAATTTGTTTTTATTAAAAATTTTTCAAAAAGGTTATTCAAATCAACAAGAAAGTAATATCGACAAGCGAACGCCGTGATATCGCATCGCATTTTGTATGCAACATTTGACGCGTCTGAGAATCACTCCAATAACTGAAATGAGTGTAGTAAAGTGAGAAAGGAAGTTTCGAAAAGGAAAAAGGAAAAGAAATTGAGAATCACCGATACAAACGAAAGGAAACAGCGATGCTGTATTTTTAGAAACGCATGAGTGTTACGAAATAATGCAAGATTCTGCTGCAAGTCCATCATCGGATTCCATCAAGCGCATCAATGTCGTCCGGTTGTTTACGATTCTCGGCTTGATTCTCGCGAGGCAAATAATTGACTTCTGCAGCGAGATTTCCCGACATAGGAGAAAAGCCATTACCGATTCGATTTCCATGAACCGATAAGTTGATATCGATCTGCGGCTCACTACCGGTGCTTCTTCCCTTGCATCTCCCCGTTGATATCTTTCTGGATTAATGCGATTGAATCCCATCGCGATTCCCTGCAGGATTCAAGTTGCGTTGTAATGTATAAGGATTCGTCTTTTCTACGAGTTTCTTATTGTGGTACAATCGATATATTTAGATCGAATATTGATCAAGTTGAGAGCTTACCAATTTTTTGAAAAATTTCAATGTTTGCGCATTAATCTTATAGTGATACTCTTTTTTTAATTATAGCATTATAATTTTAATGAAAAAAGTTGTTAAGATTATACAAATGAAAATAACCTAGTATTTAATATAATAATATAAAGTATTGAGAAATATTAAGAAATTCTCGTTTTTTACATTTGATATTATAAAGAGATGTTAATTAATAAATTAAATAATAGTTAATGTCTTTTTTTGTGTGAATAATTACACTAGATGAAATTTGGATTACAAGGAATTTGTTCATTAATTAAATCGTTAATTTGTTTAATATTAAATAAGTGCATATTATGTTTAAAAAAATTTTTTATGTGTAATACAGTGTAATAATATAAAATATTAGCTTTTCAATAAATCTTTGTTACTAGCACGAGAATTAATGATCCTTGGGACATTTTCATTAGTATAAGTCAATAAAACGTAGAAACTAAGTGATATAACTCAATTTCTATTAGTTCTATCAGTAGTACAAGTCCAGTATTGGGAAACAAGTAGTATAAGTCAATCTCTGTATTTGTACATAATTTGATAGATATCCCTGACGTTGTATAAATTAATAATTTGAAATTAATAATTAATATTTAATGATTTGAAGTTAATAATTACTACAACATTTTTATATTTGCACATTATCATAGTAATATAATTATAAACTTTTCTATAAATGGATTAATAACGAGTTGAATATTTTCAAGATATTTTCAGTAGTATAAATCAATAAAACGCCGAAACTATTTCAAGTGATACAAGTCAATTTTCACTGATCTGTCAGTAGTACAAGATTAGCAATGTAAAACAAGTAGTATATGTTAATCTCTGGATTTACATACCATATTTCTCTGATGTTAATATGAATTAATGATTTAATTACTAATTACTAAAGCATATTTTATCATCTACAATATCTGTAGTAATATAAATTATAATTCCTTTCAATTTAATAAATTATAAGCTTTCTAATATATTTTTATATCATTTTAAATGATATAATTTACAATTTCTACTGATTCAGTAGTAAAAGTACAGCTTTGTAAAGTAAGTAGTATAAATCAATATTTTGATTTATACATATTTTAATAGATTTCTCTGGTGTAGCTAATAATAAATTAATGCTTGATCCAATCATTAATAAAATATACCTGTCATAATTTAAATTGACAAGAAGAAAAAATAAAATTATAAAATCAATGTCAATCACAACAATAATTAAATTATGCAATTGAGTACTCTCTCTTTTTTATCATAAGCTTTTTTATAACTCCAAAGACATTTATTTATTTATTAAAAGTGAAATAACGAATTTATGAACATTTCTATTATTATAATATTAGCAATAAAAAATATAAATGATACATTTCTTATTCTACTTTCAAAAATTTGGATCATAAGCATAATAATAAGATAAAGGAAGACAAGAAGCAATATTTTGTTATTATAATTAATAATAACATGGTGAATTGTAGGCAATGATAGCAGGTATTATAAGATTATCTCTATTGTGTACATGTCGCGAGTTAATAGTAGCCGAAATCATCATTGCTCATAATTCATCCTTATCGTTCGGCTTATCTCGTTGCAGGAAGCTGCTTCAGGCAACAGTAAGAGCCAATCGCACGGGCCATTTCATGTGGGTGGGTAGCGATTCGTGGGGTGCTAAAGTTCATCCCGTCCGAGATCAAGAGTACGCGGCGGAAGGTACCATCACCATCCTGCCCTATAGAAATGCCCTCCAAGGTAAATGACTCCTTACTATACTCATGCAACTCTATTATAATCGGATTAATTAAGAAAATGTTTACCCTGAGTTTACTCTAAATCAAACACAAACAAGGCTTGAAATCGATAATTTTCGTATAAAGTAGGATATTGGAACAGAGAAAATATGTAATTAAGAATGAATAAATAAGCTTAACGTAAACTTAACGAAAAATAAATAAAATAAACTGCGTTATATATAAAATAAATAAATACGCGTTGAAAATTTTTATGATTAACAAAATTTAATAAAAAAAGGCAGAGAGAGATTCAAGCTTTGAGAGACAAATTAAAATTTCGTGTTGACCAATATATAATATTTCTTAAAAAAATTGTTTATGTTTAGAAGAATAAAATAAAATACTATTATAGTTTATAAGCATTCTATATTTTTTTATCAACGGATCGTATTGAAAAATCCTTCGATAAAATTTATTATAGATTTAGTAAGAGACGCTTGGGATGATACATAACTGATTTCCTGATAATGTCATATCACTTTGGTCCTTTTATTCCGGCAAAGACACGTGCTCTCAGGATATCGCGTCAAAGTCTGAGCTTTAAGAATACCGAATATTCCGATACAAAAGCGAACGAGCGTATCAAAAGGCGGCATGAAAAATGTATTATACGCAAAAGCCTTCGTGTGTTAGTGTCATTATATCGTATGAGATATGAGCGTAAAAAAAGTTATTTTTATAGTAATAATAAATATAATTTTTATAGTAATAATAATCTTTCCGGCAAAAATTATCCAATAAGTTTAAAAAAAAATGCGTTTGTTTCGCTCTATTAGCATTTCTTTATCAAAATAAAATTGATATCTCATTTTAGTGGATTAAATAATAAACAAAATTTTTGAATTTTTTTAATATAGAAATAAAATCTCCATAATAAAGTATTTAAAATAAATTTTATTTTAAAAATTTGTAATTTTGTGCGTAATAAAACTATTGAGAGAGAGAGGGGGGAGAAAATACTTTCTAATGTAAGAGATTCATTTAATTTATTTAATTAAAATACTAAATTTACATTTAATTTGTTTGGCTTCACTCCATACATGTGTGTGTATATAATACACACACACACACACACACACACACACACACACACACACACACACACACACACATATGAAGTGAGGCCAAATAAATTAAACAAATTTAATATTTTAATTAAATGTATTAAATGAATTTCTTATTAGAAATCATTCTCTCTCTCTCTCTCTCTCTCTCTCTATATATATATATATATATATATATATATATATATATCAGATTAAAAATTAAAAGAGGTAACAGAATTATACATATTAATATGTATATGTATGTATAATTCTGTTACCTCTTTTGATTTTTAATCTGATTCACTTTTTACCGTTCCATAATTGAATTTCCTTGTCATCGGGTTTGCTTGTTGTATAACTTCGTTGCCATTGTAACGATATTGTTTTAACTTTGAGTTGACGTTCATTAATCTTGAATGACAAGTAAATAATATTTTGCGCCACTTATTATATTGCGTCATCCATGACTCGTTATTAACAATGTTATCTGTACATGTATATGCCATCGGATATCAAAGAAATATGCGCAACAAGCGATACTTTCGTTTCGTATCAAGTAATTAACAGAAATATCGAACTCTCATTAGTCGGACCAAATTAGAATCAATACAAAAATTAGTCTTTCTAGTGTCAAAGAAAATGAAGATCATTAATGTTCATTAATTCTATAAACTGTCAGGTTTGAGAAAGCAAATGTGCTGACATTTAAAAGATACAATTTTTACGAGTACTTTATTTCGGGTTCTGCGAATCTGCTTTTGATCAGAATAATAAGATGGAAAAGGAACAATTACTATGATCTGAATAGGTATATTTAATTTTTAGATTAATGTTAAAAGCTCAGATATTATAACCTGATGAGTTTAAAAATTCTGAAAAATTGAATTTTATAATCAGGCCTTGTCATGTATCACATACACTATGAAAAGTTCAAAGTTTAAAATTCAATAAAGTTAACTTTCTTGAATAAAATATTCTTATTTCAACTTTATCACGACAAAGGCGCAAAAAGTTTTTCCAGCGAGAAAGCATAATGTATCGAAGCTATTGAACAACTTGACTGTAACAAGTGTGATTCGATTCTGTTGTAGGTTTCGATGACTACTATTTGAACTTGCGGCCAAGAATGGGCAACGAATGTGAGGGGCAGACAGAGAGAAATGTTTTATATGAATCATCGTCGGGGGAGAAGACAGTGAATTGTCGGAATATCTGGTTCCGGGAGTTCTGGTCGCAGCATCACAAATGCACCTTCAACGCGAATGCGTCGAGCGACGTGACGCGCTGCACCGGCGATGAGATCCTCGTCGATTACGAACAGGAGGGTCTGGTGCCTTTTGTCGGTAACATATAGGATTTTCTTTATTGTTATTGATACTTTTCGGACTATCTGTTTCATTTTTATGTCATATAGAATGAGAAAAGTATATGTGATGACAGTTGTGATTTATTGTATTTCGATACCAATTGAAAATTGCCTCTTGGCATTTATATCTTCTAGTTTCGCAAGTCTAGGATTTGTGAAGTTGGCATGCCAAAATGCGAATTTTTATAAAATTGATATGGCATTCGATTGTCCACAATTTGTCCACATTTGTCTGCAGATAATCATTTTTTTTTTGTCTATTTTAGAAAAAGAAATTAAAAATAAAAATTGCACAAATTTATTGAAACATTTTTTACTTTTTTCGCAAGGTGGACAAAAAGTAAAAGTAAAATCTTAAAATTCGCGATGACAACTTCACAGATCTGCAAATCTATAATTGTAGAAATTTACATGCAAGTCGATAAAATTTTAATTAAATTCCTTAATCTATTATTCGAATAAATTTGGAATTTATTACTCTAACATTTGGAAGACTATTAATTTTTATTGAAAATTTAATTTGACCTTTTCGATTTATTAGTATATAATTTTATGATTAAATTAGCGTATCAATTACGATTTCTCTAAATCGACAAAAGAAGAATGTCTTATAGATAAACCGTTCTCTTTCATGCCATGGCAGTTAATTAATTGCGGGAAGTGCAAATTGTGCGCGAGAGGGAACACTTTGCAGTCGTTTATATCCTAAAGAGTGCGAAAGAAAAGATCAGTAGAAGGAAGGGCGAAAAGTAAGACGAGCGGAAAGATAGCTATCGGACGGTAGGAAAAGTGAAAGGAGGAGAAGCATTCTCGGCAACCCTCCAACTTTTCGTCACCCTTCGACCATTTTTCTAGCCCAAAAACAGAAACGGGAAAAACTTGACTGTCTCCGTTCGACCGTAATATCGACAATATATGACGAGACTTACGTCCTTCAGTGAGATAACTGCGTGCTTCAATCGATTTTATTTACCGCGCGATTTCCTCTTATCAGGACATTCATTATCAGGACATTCCGCGATCTCCTATTTTATAAATTATCCACTCTATTTTGCATTGTATACACGTGCAATTGATGAATTCTATTAATTAAACACGATTCTATTAATGCTTATATTTTCTTATTCGCGAAATATAGAGATTTAAAAAATACAATATTTAACATAAGATTCAAAAGATAAATGTATACAATTCAAAGAATTATTATGCAATTCAAAAAATATATATGATATATTAAAATAATATAAATAAATAATAAAAAAATATATAATACATATAATTAAAAAAAATACAATTCAAGACAAATATATACAATTTTCGAATACTTTAGATGTGCCTTTAGTAATCTCAATAATTAATAAATATACTGTATCAATTATTAAAAATATTTTTAAGAGATTACACACATTGGTTTTATGGCATGAGTTAAAATAAATCTTTTAAAGTGAATGAATCTGAAACATACAGAAAACGACAACGTTTTCAGAAACATAAATTCTATACAATTAATCCCAAATCACTATTATTTATCCATAAGTGTGCCAATGTTTGCAATTAACCGCAGTTGACTAATCCGTGATATTAGAATGCATGCTTCCGATGCAGCCAGGACAAACTTTTACGACAAACTTTCACAAAAGAAAAGAGAGAAACAGCGATCCGAGTCAAGAAAAGCAATTTTCCTCCGCTATAGTTTTTGCGTTAACAAATACGTCCGGTGCACCGCCACCGTGATGGCGCATGAAAAGTTGCGCAAGATCAACGTTTTCTTAGATCGCTTATGCCATCTCTTTCTTTCTCCCTTTTTCTCGCTTTCTTTATTTTTTTTGTTTTATTCTTCTTGAAACTTCTTTTCGAAATGATCGAAACCTTCCAAAGTAAAATCTCAATCAACTCACAAATCTTTCTGTGTAAATCATCTTATTAATTATATACGAGGCATTTTTTCTGCGAGCAACAATTTTCTTCATTAAGCTTTCATTAAGGAGCAAAGCGTTCTCTTTATCCTTGAGTAAATAAATAATAATGCTTGTCAATTGTACAATAGAAAACTGAAATCTTCGAGATTGATTGGAGCAATAAAATTGTCTGATTGAACAAAGTGTTTGATATATTGATACAAAAGTTTGAATTATATTTTATCGCGAGCTTTTAATGAATTAGTTCATGAGATGAAACAAAATTAGAGCACGATAGCTATGTAAAGTGGATACTCTTATTATTTAGTATTTAAGAGAAAAGAGGATTGTCTTTTGTTTCTCGAGAATTATTATAATATAATTCTTGATGTAATTCTTGTCTTTATCAAGACATTAAATATATTCACAGATCCCACGATAAGCTCAGTAATGTTTAATACTTTGATTTATTTACAATAATAGTCATAATATTACAATAATAGTTATTAAAATATTACCAAAATATTTAAATTCTAATCAAATTATATATATGATGGTCGAATTATATATATGATATTCAAATCTAGTCAAATTATATATATATGATAGCGCATAGTATCTATTTATTTTATGAAGCTTTCAGGCTATATACATAATCAGTATGCAAATCATGCATACGTGAATAGTATGCATTTAAAAAAATTGCTGTATGAAATCAAAGCTTTTTTCAATTATTTTTAGTGGATGCTGTTTACGCTATGGCACACGGTGTTCATAATGTTATCCAGGAAGAGTGCGTAAATAATCTGGGCACGTCGCATTATCTTTGCGGGACTCTTTCACCAGCACCGGATGGTCCACGACTCCTCCAACACATTCGCAACGTCAGTTTTACTGGTGAGTTACGTTGAATCCTCTTATAACAATTTTTAATCCAATGTATTTTTAATCCTGTGCAATGTATTTTTAATATTCTAAGCTAAATAATATATAAGATAGCATTCATACAATTTTATTTAAATTACGTTATAACTTTAATTATATAACATTTGTATATTTATAAGTACAATCGAGTATCTTGCGCCGCGCATACTAGCGTTTTTTTCAACGTGATACAATATCGATTAATTGAACAAATATTTGTTAGCGTTACGTGTCTCGAGTGCGAAAGAGGCCGTTAAATTAAGAGATTCGCACAAATCAATCAATTATATCTGCGAAAATCCTACGTGTATCGAGCTGCAACTGCGTCAGCCCATGTATAAAGCGATCAGTGACGTCAGAGGGTGGCAATCTCGACGCCTCATCGATATTGCAATTAAAACACTTTCCCCGATTTCACGGCACGTAACACTTTCACGTTGGTATACTGTGATACAATTAAGACTGCCCCTCGTTACAGCACACTATCAAGTGGCAATGCGATTATCCTACATGGCCGTCCATTCCACGATCGCGTATCAGATTTATCGTAACAGATTATCGCGTAACGTTCAAACCTTTTTCCTTTCCCTAACTTTTCCAATATTTTCATAACACCGTCGATCCGTCTTTTAATCCCGCGTTATTACGTCTCTGTCCACTTTCAATCCTCGAGGCATTATCCTTCTCTTTCTCAAGATTCTAGTTTATATTAATATATCAAAATATCTCACTTCAAAATAGAAAGGAAATGTTCATTTATCAATATTAGCAATAATTAAATGGAGATTAATTTTCAAAGTAAACTGCAGTATATCCAAAACCGATATATCAGTATATAACAGAAATTTATTCTTCTTTTAATCTCTCTATTCAATATTTTCTGAGCAATGCTTTAATTTAAAGAACCTGGTAAATACCAGGTTTTTTTCACTAAAATTAAAAACCGTTAAATTGTGTAAATATACACAAGTAAGTAGTAAAAGGAACCATTTATCAATAATTAATGGTTAATTCGTTTATCGTTAATTATAATTGTTGACTCAACTTACTTTAATGATACATGCTTTATTTTAATATTTGAATTTTAAAATGTTTGAAAAGGAAATATTAATTATAACGAATAAAGATCCACATTTTTCATCATAATTTTTTAAGTAAATTTCATCAGAAATGAGATTTTCTCGAGTTTTCTAATTTTGCTACGTTTTTAAAAGAAGTCTGTAAAATCAGAGAGTTTATTTGCTTTATAAATATTTTTAGATCAAATCCAATTACACAAATTTTCCGACATATAAGAGAATATCGTTTTTTTCCAATACATTACAAAGATTAATTCTATTTGTTGTTTTAAAAATAAATTTGCAGATAGAATTGCATCAAATGTAAAAATAAATTTGCAGAGAGAATAATTGAAATAAAAATATCAATTAATAAATTGACTGAAATAATAGTGTTTTAATTATTAGTTATATATTACATGTGTACTAAATCATATATGAATTCAATGTGCACCAAGTCACACACATATAATCGCATAAGTATAAAGCACAATGAATTGTATTTATTTTTATACATTGTTCTCAATAATTGGGTTTTGAGAAAGAAAAAAATTTATAGCCGCGGATGCAAGTTCTCTGAAAAGAGTCTAGTTTAAACTTTGGCGTTATCTGGATTTCCCTCAATCCGAAGAAAACCGCGCCCTCGGTTGTTTAACCTCCGAGAGAGAAAGGCTATGCATCTCAAGTACTCTCATTTTTCTTCGCAACATTTTCACAGATAAGCTGACAATAAAACCGACCGCACCAAGAAACATTTCACTCAATGTTGCTCCTTTTTGTTTTGTTCTTTTTTTATTTCTTTATTCTAAACTCATATTTTATCCATTTTTTTTATTTCGTTTTATCAGTAAACAATATTTTTACAATATTAGCAAATATTTATTTTTATTCAATATCTAATAAAAAATTTATTTTTATTAAATATCTAATAAAAAATTTGTCATCAAAGTATGTCTCTGTAGAGAAAATTCATTCTTATTTGTAAACAGAAACAAATATTATTTAAACAATGGGAAATTTGCAGATGATATAGAAAACGATTGCATGATTTATTATTACGCGTTTGACAATCCAATTATTTTTTAAAATAAATGTCTTGCTTGCAAAAAGATCATATTTTTTTCCTTGCAATTTTGTGAGGTTATCGCTCGAACCGACATTCGATAGATATTTAAATTACAAATAATACATCTTTTGATAAGAGGATCCGTGAAATATAATTTCTCGACACGATCAATGCGTTACTTTCTTTGATATTCTGCAATAGTAACGATAACTTAACACAAACTCCATGAACTTGTTTAAGCATTTTGTTCAAAGTGAGTTCGCGAACAAATCTGGCGCGCTTACACGCGCGGAATAACAATGTACATGTATTTTCCTTTGTCAAACTTATTTGCTAGACCTGACGATTCCGCACCTGTTTACATCTCCGTTTACGTTCGTAAATATATTCCAATCCCACGAAAAACGAATAAACTTCTGCGAATTTCATAGAACTGAACGTGCTAAGAGCTTTTAAAGTTTATTTCTCTTTGTCAAGAGAAAGATTATGATGCTAACAATATAACTTAATGGATTAATACGAAAAATATCCATAAATATACTATTTTTAGTTTTAATAAAATCTGATAAATTTATACAGAATAAATGAAATTAATTATGATATTTTTCTATATCCAATAATATATTCAGAAATTAAAAAATTTTTCTTTATCTACAATTTTTTCATATACATATTTATATTTGTATATTATACACTTGTCTCTTACAATTAAAATATATATAAACGTGTAAAAACGTTAAAATATAAATAATATATAATAATAAATATATAAATTCTCAATAATTTATTTTTATACATTTAAAATTTTCATAACAATTATGTTTATTTCTTTTATATATATTACATTTTGGAACAATTAAGAAAAAGAAGATAAGTAGATAAGTGATAAATTTATTTTTAAATTATCTTACTTTATATATATATCTTCTATTATAACTTAATTTTAATCTCACTAGTTTTATCAAGATAAAAGTAAACAGAAATCTTAATAAAAGATTAATTTGACAAAGTGAGAAATTTTCAGGTTTGCTTAAAGATGATAGAGCGAGAAAATATATATTGTCACAGTTTTCATAATCTTTTCCTCGCTTCCTACGCTCTTGTTTCGCGATTTTTTACCCTCGTAGTTGCTCATAATTTTTTCCGCCCTTGCATCCTAAGCTCCCTTTTCTCTTCGAGCCGCCTGTACAACAACCTGTTCTTTCTCTCTCGCGAGCTTATTCTACCTATTTTCCCCATCGGCGGTCTTAGAAATAACACTTTGTATATATTCTGTATACTGCCTATATTTGCCGGTTGATGCCTGCGTCGAATTATTACAAGAAGGGTGAAGAGATAAGCCAAGAGGAGGGTATGGACTGTAACAAGGATAAAAAGAAGCGCGGGATCCTTTTTCCTACCGTGTCCTATAAATAAATTGTAACCCACGCGTAAAATGGCTGACATAAATTCCGTAGACAGAACGTCCAAACCCACTTCGATCTCACGTCGACAAACATTTACTTATCGCTAGGTTTTTGGGCGATATTATTTACGAGGTTTGCATATTTTGCTTCTTATTTCAGTATTTTTATTTTGCAATATTTTTTGAATAATATATTACTATGAAATTTAATTTAATTTCTCTCTCTCTCTCTCTCTTTTCTTTAATAATTTTTAAAAAATTCGAGATTAATTCTATATATGATTCATATTTAATTTTCAGAACGTTTTCAATTTTACATTTATCGCAAGTGACCATATCATTATTTTCTTCTATATAATAAAATTATCTATAAAAAAATTTATAATGATAAACTTACAAATGCTATAACTTAGAAATATATTAGAATAGAAATATTATATAAGCTCAAAATTATACAATTAAAATCAGCAGTAGTCTCTCTTTTTTTCCTTTTAAATCAAAGACAAATTTTCTGAGAAATTTTTTGGAGAAAGATTAAACTGTGTACATGTTATAATTATATTATCGTAACTATTACATTTAGATTATCGAAACAGCACTACCTGGTTTATTTCAGGTCGTCAAAACACGGAGATTAAGTTTAACGCCGACGGGGACGCCTACGGATTTTACAACATCTATCAGTATCAAAGAAAGGAAGAGGGTCGCTTCGATTACATTCTCATCGGCAACTGGAAGGAAGAGTAAGTAGAGGTCTTTGATTCATCAGGATCTGCAGACTTTGCCATTTGTCGTAGATAAATGCTTGGCTGCACAAATTGTTACATTAATCTTCGACCCTCCTTAAACCTATAACTTATACAACATGCTATTATAATCTAGTTGTGATATGACTATCAATGCCACTGTGTTTTTCTGAAATTTAATATATATTTATATATTATCTGCGGAAAATTCATAGATAATGTCATATCATTGTCCATAAACTACCTACAATTTGAATAATATTATATTACAGATAATATTTTATTACACATGAAATTAAAAATACGTTTTTATGATATTTTATCTAATTTTATGTACAATATAAAAATTAATTTATATTGTTCATCAATTAGAAGTTTATCATTTTTTGTATATTTGAAATATATCATATACTTCTCATTATTATATAATTCGTAATAAATTTATGTGTATTCATCTATTATTATATTATATAAAATAAAGATTCATAATAAATTCATTTATTATTATTGTGAAATAAAGAGAGAGATAAATATTATAAACATAATTCCAGCGATTCAAATAATCCGATATTAAAAAATGTTTATGTGTGCTATTATGTCCACAACTTACATGTGTTATTTTAAATAATTGGAAAAATTCCAGAAAATTGATTTTGCTTGCATAACACTTTCCGTGCCATTAATATGATGCAATAAGATAAAATCAGTGACGGTGTCCGGTTTATTAATTGAGGGTTAATTTACTCTCTCTCTCTCTCTCAGGCTCACTCTGGACATTAACATGACACGATGGGCGACCGGAGTCGGCGAGTTTCACATTCCACGTAGCATGTGCAGCGATAACTGCCCGATGGGACACGTCCGCAATTTTGTAGTAAGTGCACATTGCAAAGTCAGAGGATAACCAGAACCGCTGAGTGCTGCACGGTTCTATTAGCTGATAGGATATTCACAAGAGATCTATCGATCCATCGAAAATGAAAAGAAAAAATTAATGAGATTACATAACGAATATTAATTACGAGCATTAAATGATAATGGAAGGTACATAATTTTTTGACGTCTTTTTAAATAAATATCTTACTTTATTAATACTATAATTTGCACGCTAAATTTGCATAATATTAATATTATGAAGATTTCATTAAAAATACAACAGAAATTAGATTTGCTGTTAAATGGAGATTAATGCATTAACTAAGTAATAATCTATTAATTCCCATGCTCTGCTGTTACATTGTTCGAAATTTATTTGTGGTTTACCTCTAATCTCATCAACTCGGCTTTCAGAGTTAACAAATTTCAAAAATATGTTATTCAAATTTAATTTCAATTTATTCGTGCATTGATATTGAACTAATTTCCAATAATATATAATACTTTTTATATCATATTATTAATAGATTTTTTAATTCATATAGTAAATACATATTTTAATACGTACTTACTTGAATCTGCTTTAATGAAACTATGAGGGTATCTCGATAACAATTCAGCTTCTCTTGTACGTGATTTCTATAATTAGATTCTAACACACATTTTGACTGAAATTTTGCCGAGAGTCCAACTGTACAATTCCCACAAACTCCCATGATATGCGAGTTACGTACAGTCTAATAAAGTGTACGCGCGGGCTATCTTCTACCTCTCTCTGATCTCTTCTCTCTGATTCTCACTTTCCGTCCTCTCGACGGACAGAATTTCATGCAAGTTAAAGTAGATCTGTAATTGTGCTCCAATCTCGGGTTTAGTTCTAGATATGCCATCATATCCGTGTGAATCCGACATTTCTTTTCAGACATAAATGGAACATATGCAGAACATAAGTAAAACTGGTGAAGTAAATTATATCATATGTAACACAGTTTGCGTACATGCATTTATTTGCCATTCAACAGAATGCTTTATCTTACTTACTTATATCTACTTATTACTTATCTACTTAACCATAAAATATGATATTCAGATTTTAAAATTATTATATGGAGAACCCTTGAAATTCTCAGTCTTATTACAGATCCAAAGTATTTAAATATTAGATAAAAAAATTAATCTATTTTAAATAGCATAAAAAACAGCATTAAACTTTTTTGATCATTTAAATATTCTCTATAAATAATCTTTTCTACTTAATTTCTCTTATATTTTTTTTCTATCTAATTAAAGAGATATTAAAAATCTATTTTTTCGTAACAATAAAAAAAATCAACTATAAATTTATTTTTTAATGTTTATAATGTATTTATAATTTTATGTTTAATATTTAATTTAATTAATTTAATTAATTAAGTTATGTAATAAATTTAGAGATTATGTATCCTAGGATTGAAACTATATTCGTAAAACAGGTGTGCCTTGATGCTTAGATCCTTTGGGATAAGCTCATTTAGGTCACATAGTTGTAAGTTTTCCCTGAATATGGCTTAGAAATGTTTAAAGTGGCTCATTTAATCTTTCGTTATCAGTAATTAATGACATCATACGCATTAAACTTTCTCCCAATTGGCGGTCTGCTTGTAGAGCTCTATAATGCCGATAATTGGCTTCTCTTGGTCGATATCGAGCAAACAAGAAGAATTTGATATCGTGGTGAGTTGCCGTAGCCAGAGGCATTATCGAACGTCTCATTACAGTCACGTCTTATCCTTCATGACGATTAATTAATTTTAGGATTTTGTTAGAGAAAAAAGATTATTACTCTTACGTTTCCTTTACTCTATTAAGTCAAATATAATACAATTTTTATTCACCTGAATAGCGAAAATACACTGCCAGTTATAGTATTTATTTTAAAAATAATATTATAAATATATTAAACACTTAAATAAGAACCACTTGTTTTACATAAAATCCTTTTTTATTCATATATTTTTATATAATATTTGGAACAGTTCTGAAGAAACAGGAACTTTAATTTATTTGGAAAATAAAAAAATACAATAAAAAAATACAATATAAAAAAATACAATCAACAAAGTTTTGATATCCTCATTTATATTTTTCTCATTTTTGTTTCTTTAAAAAGTACTTTTTTAGTAAATCTTTTCTCTGCCTTGTTCTTTTATTATTCGTTATTTTTAAATTTTAATTTCGTAAATGATTAGAAATTTTTCGCATAAATTTCAAATATCCTTTTTTAATCTTAATCCTCAAGTCTCTTAAATTATTTTCCTTCTCTCTTATTATCATACCTACTTTGATTTTATCATTTGTGCGCAATTTGCTTCCGCATTTAAAGACGATCATCCGCGACCTTAATCCGTGACGATCATATGTTCTCTGTATTATTCGTTTCTCCTCCTACATATGCTTATTTATACTTTTTATATTATTAGCCTGCAAACCACGCATATATTCGCAGGATTTTTAAGAGGAAAATGCAAAAAATATTATCATTATTTTTTAATATTTGCATATTTGCATATACTTGGGAAACTTTTTTATGGGAATTTTAGCTTAAATTCTATTCAACCTGAAAAGAAGAAACTTAAAGTCTTAAAGTTTCTTAAATTCTGTTTTTAGCTATATCTATCATCATAGTCATTTCCGTTTTATCACTCTTCCGCAATACGCTTCCGGGATAAGCTTTGCGAGATTTAAAAATTTAATCCGTGTGCTTAATCGATGGTTGGCAATGATGACGAAAGAGAACTCATTGATTGCAATGGAAGTTTCACGATGTTCATTATAGATTCTCATTAGGAAAGTCTAACGCTCACAACTTGTGAAAAGCTGACGAAAATGGCGCAATTTCGTGTCTTACGCCTACGATTGCCTTCATTAAACTTTATATTGCTTGCATCGCACTTCAATGAACCCACTTTTCTTTAAAAAAGTCATGTTACGTCAATACTTGAAAGTCTCGAAATGTATTGTTGCCTCCATGATGCTGATTGGCTGGCTGCTGCGCTTGTGAGTTTCATTCGTAATTTGCACCTGTCAAATCGTATGAATTTTGACAGTTTATGCAAAAAATAAAGTTAAAAAAACTTAAAAAAAGAAATTAAAGAAAAAAATGAAATATATTATTCTCATTGTGAGTATTTCATGAGTAGCTGTCATCGCAGAAATGAGATCGCGTATCAAATATTTGACAAATTTAATAATATTTAAAGAATATTTGTCATTATATTGTAATAACTTTATATATATATATATATATATATATATATATATATAATTTTGTATACAATATTTTTTCGAATTACGAGTATATTACATAATAGGAGTGAGGAGCATAGATAGCGCGCATCTTTTGTAATGTTCTAGTTTCCGATAAAATTTTTATTTCCTACACGGAAGCAAACTTACGAAATATCTTTAAACTAGATCGATAGTGTACGAGCAAATCAATTGCTCAACTATTCCGAATAAAAGTCAAAGGAAAAATTTCTATATTAAATTCTGCATCGTTTATTTATTTTTATTTTGTTAATTTATGTTTATATTATATTATTCTCTCTTTTAAGACATAAAAAAGACATTGTGTTACCAAATGCCAATATTTAGTAAATTCTAATAATATTCAAATTTGATAATTTTAATTTTTTTACATAAATTATTTGTAAGGATAATTATACTTTGCTGTTTTAATTTTAAAGACAAACAAAATTTAATTCTTTGGTTTTTTTGTATCTATAAGATAAATGATTTATATAATCTAGAAGAAATAACATAATATATTACATACTTTATGATCTTCGTGAAAAAACAAAATTGAAAAACATTCTCTAGTTTATGATTGCCGTTAAATATATATTTATCGCACATTTAAATTATCCGTAATAGAAAAAAAACTATATGAATAAAATCGAATATTTTTTGTTTTTTCTGTCTCTTCCTCTTCATTAATATAATTGTTTTATATATATAAATTATGCAATGAATTTTAATAAATTAAATAGACTTATAATGTCAAAATAGCAACAGTTGAAACAATAAAATATTATGATATAAATATTTTTGCACACTATATTTACACTGAAAAATATACATTATTACGATCTACGTAAATTCGACTAAATCTTGACTAAAAATTTGACCCAAATCGGTTTATATTAATAATCTCCCAATCGATTTACATTAATAATCCATTCATATGCATTGTTTAAATTATTAATTAAATGCAAACAGCTGAAAACATTACAGCTGCATATATGTATATATAATGCAGCTCGTTGCATTTTTTTGTCAACCTATGTATTTGATAAAAATGCAAACATACTAGTAATTAAACGATTATAAATGTGATTCATTAAACGCGGCTTAATTAAATAATTAATGAATAATACATCGGAAGCGACAACTGGTGCGTGATTCGTGTCACGAATTAGATTTATTCACTGCTCGATCGAAGTGCATGTATTCTGACAAATGTCTATCAATAAATATCGCTATAATGGCAATTAAAACGATAATTACCGCCGTATTCACTCATTTCTACACGCTCACATGCATACTCTGTGTGATTCGTGATGCGAATAATACGTTCATAATTGTTATTATGATTACAGGAATTTTGATTGTAGTAATGACATAATGATAGTAATCACTACTCATTAGCGTTATTATATTATTATACGAATAATCGAAATTATTTACAAAATGTTACTAATAAGTTAGTAATAACCGTAATAATTTAGATTAATTTAAATACGAGATAATTAATTCCTGATAACTTTAATATTCTCTTTCTCTTCCTATAATGTAATATAATATACTTTTAATAAAGGTATATAATATGTAATATTTATATACATTTATATACAATTAAATCTTCCATTTTAGTCTCAAAATATTACATTTTGCTAATGAACAATAACTAATAATAATAATATTAATTCTTAATGATGATTCCTTATTATTCAATCCATTTTTATCTGCACATTCTATTAATATTATAAATATTGGTTTCAGCAAATATTAATTTAAATAATATCAAGCAGTTCTAAAATGTGATAAAATTCAGTCAGTTTTATTACTAGCAAAAACTATTTGTTATTTCAATATAAAATGAAATTCGAGCGGCAAACAAGATTGTTAGAAGTTTCATTTTTCTATAAACCTACTGTAAATAATTTAAATCCGTTTGTTTACCATAGACAGGCAGGGGTCTAGTCGACCTGACTCAATATTTTTTTGGCAGTTGCATGAAAAAATGGATTTTTCCTAGATACCACTAGAACCATATGTCATATTGAAATGCGCTTTTTACGTCAATATTTTCCAACCGTTTAGACAAGCATAGCTGCCGACATACAGTCACGTCTTGTTCAACAAAATCCACTTGTTTAATCTCTCGTTCGTATGCCAGTCGTAAAACTCTATTTATTGAATTATATTTGTTTTGCATTAAAATTCAATTTATATTATATATAATTATATTATTCAATTTATATCAATATGAAAAACGCAATAATAAATAATTCTATTTTTTATCTTATTTGTTAGTTTTATATAGCACAATAATAATTATATAGTGTGATACACAATTTAACGCCTAATAATATCTTTCTTTCCTCCTAATAATAAAAAAATATGTCATTATTAATTGATCATATTATTAATAATTATTAGTAACTAGATTAGCAATTAAAGTATTCATTATACTTTATTATTTATCATTCCTAAATCAATGATAAATTAGGCATATTATAATGGACTAATAATAATGGTCAACAATAATCAATACTAATAATATTAATTCTTAATCATGATTACTAATTGATTATATTATTCATGATCTATTATGATTATAATTCATTATTCATCAGGGATTCAAGACAATGATCGATTAATTGTCAATTATGCAGGAACCCTGCTGTTGGAGTTGCGTTGCTTGCCGGGAGGATGCCTACGTATACAACGACACATGCAAGAAATGTCGTCCCGGATATGCCCCGAATGCTACGATGACAGGCTGCGTGAAGCTCACCGCAGAGGTCATACCTTGGACAAGTCCTTGGGCGCTTGTACCGCTAATATTCGCGTCGATCGGCATTCTCAGCACCCTCTTCACCACTGTCGTCTTCATACGGTGAGTCTATATTTTGCTCCTTATATATTTGTTGCTTTTACGTCTTCTATTATATCTTTATACTGTATTATGTGACAGATTTTTTAGCACAAGCTTTAGCTTAGCACATTATTTTTTTCACGTGGAAAAATTTACAGAAATTTATAATAAGAAAAATCTTAAATAATCAACAAAAGATTTTTGGTAAACAAAGTTTCAGAGGATAATAAGCAGATCTATTCTTCAATTATTGTAAAAGTGGATTTTGCTTTAGAAAATTAACTTTTTAATTTGAAATTTATTATAAAATTGGATAATATCAAAAGTCAAAAAGGATTAAATATAACTTTTCTTAATATTTATTTTTTTTACATGGAAAATTTGCAGAAATTTGTTGTAAGAAAAATTTTAAATAATCAACAAAAGATTTTTGGTAAACAAAGTTTCAGAGATAATAAGCGAATTTATTCTTCAATTATTGTAAAAGTGGATTTTGCTTTAGAAAATTAACTTTTTAATTTGAGACTTATTATAAAACTGGATAATATAAAAAATTAGAAAGCATTAAATATAACTTTGTTGATATTTAAAAAAAGAATCATATCTTTAAATTCGCCTCCAAACAATTTGTCATTAACAAATAATGAAAATAAAACTGTCATTAAATAAAATTTGTCATTAACAAATAATGAAAATAAAATAATGAAATAAACCAATAACCAAAAATAAAAATTTGTATTAAATTAAACAAAAGTATATAAATACAATATAAAAAAATTCTTCTGAATTTGTTGATATGATGAATAAGTAAAAAGATATTCTTTTCCTTTCTAATGAAAAGATAACGAGCTTGAATGAGGAATAGCATTGAAAAAGAGTGCTTAAAAAAATTCAAAGTCGATGCTTTCAAAGCGAAAATTTGATCAAAAGCTTCATTAGCGACCTATTAAACTTACTTAATTAGAGTACTAAAAGGTTTACTACATTTCAGTATACATAGATATATGCAAGAAAGGGCTAGAACTTTGGGATTTCAAATTTTAATTCTTATTATGTCTATTTATTTTAATTAATTTATTATTATTAGATCCATATGGATCTAGTTAGCACGGATAACAGCACGAATTTAGATTTTTCATATAAATTATAAATTTGACAAGATTAAAATTAATTATCACACAATTCAATATCGCAAAAGGATTCATAAAGATAAAAATTTTGAGTTAATCATATATTGTTGAGGATTATTAATTTAGGAAATCAATATCAAAGAACAAAACGTCAAAATAATATAAAAAATATATATATATATATATATATATAAAATTAATAATAATATAAACAAAAAAATATTATATGTTTGTAGAATTATTATTTATTAATTTAAGTCATTTAAATTATTTATTAAGTGTAGGTTATTTAAACTATTTAAGATACGGAACATAAATATAAAAAATACGATTTATTACAAAAAAGATAGACTTTAAATATATTTTATACATATATTCTGATCGATTCTTTCACTTTTAATATGCTTTGTGTTTTAAACTCTAGATTTAATCGTACTCCGGTGATTATGGCATCGGGACGCGAACTATGTTACGTCCTTCTGATAGGCATTCTCTCGTGCTACGGCATGAGCTTCGTTATACTGAGCAAGCCGACTACGTGGAATTGCACATACCTCAGAATCGGCCTCGGTCTCTGCCTCAGTATATGTTACAGCGCGATCCTTACCAAGACGAACCGTATATCGCGGATATTCAACCAGGGCACGAAGAAGATCAAGAGGCTCTCCTACACATCGCCCAAGAGCCAAGTGGTAATCGCTATCGGTGAGTACGAGCTGCACTCACCTCGGTAAACACATCGACAAGCCACGGCCTCGAGAGGATAATTGCACGCCGATGCTTGACGCAACTCTCCCCCTCACCCCTGAAATAAAAGCCGTGGACCGTGTTCGACGAAGGGAAATAATAGTGCGATTTTTACGATAAAATTTCGTATCAATATATTTCTCTATAAGATTGAGACGACCGAGTCGGATTTGACGATCAACCCTTATTTATTGCAATTTCGACCGAAATTAAAATGTCGCTATTTGTTAGAATAGCAATCCCGAAGAATATATCATCATTTTTTTTGTGTGCTTTAAATTTTATATAAATTTTGTGTAGAAATATATACCATAAATTATGATTTTATCAAAATAATAAATTTCTTTCATAATATTGTAAGTATAAGTCTGCTTTAACTATATTTTTCTTACTAAATTAATATAAATTTTTATTTCTTACTGAATTAATATAAATTTTTATTTCTTACTAAATTAATATAAATTTTTATTTCTTACTAAATTAATATAAATTTTTATTTATAACGAGAAAATATAGCATGAAAGTCTAAGTTTATCAAATTCATTCTTCGATGACAATTGAATAATTGCATATCAAATACGGAAAACAATACTATCTTAAAGCGCGATGGGTCTGATCGGTCCTGTTTGCGTAGGGATTACTGCAGTCCAACTCATTGGCACTATCGTGTGGCTGATGATCGAACCACCGGACACCACAGAGATCCATCCGTATCCCCTGTCTGCGGTGCTGACGTGCCGCGTGTCTACGTTCTCGCTGATGATGTCTCTCGTCTACAACATGTTCCTGATCTTGATGTGTACCTTGTACGCGTTCAAGACCCGCAAGATCCCGGAGGACTTCAACGAGGCAAAGTACATCGGCTTCACCATGTATTCGACGTGCATCGTCTGGCTGGCCTTCGTGCCCATCTACTTCGGCACCAACAACGATTACAAGGTCTGTACTGGCGCAAAACAGATCACGTCTACCCCCGTACATCTGGGCCTTATGACGCGTTTTTCTGAATTTGTTAACATGTAAAGTCGAGCGGACGGCCTACCTTGCAGGTGCAGATCGCGAGTATGTGCATGTGTATCAACATCTCTGCCTCGGTCGCCCTCGGCTGCCTCTTCACCCCCAAGGTCTATTTGGTGCTGTTCCAGCCTTATAAGAACGTTCGCCCCGCACATTCTAATGTATGTACGACATTTTGTTACTCTAGCCTTGTCTAACAATTAATCCGTAAGCATCTCTCCTAGAATTGGTAACTCCGGAGACGGCAACAATTTACAAGTTTCACAAGAAACAAAGCTACACGTTTTCTATTTTTTTATGCAAAAAAAATTACTGATTTCTTTCTAAAAAATTTCTGTCTATTATTCTTTTTTTTATGCTTTCACAGAGCAATATCAAGACAAAATATCCTCAATTCATAAATTCGGGTAGATTACGTAAATTTAGATTCATTATAAATGATTTATGAATATTATGAGACGGAATAATTAATTGGTAAAAATTATAAATTCCATTCTCTCGGGTAAATACAATTTTTCTTCCAAAATCTTCCCTTTATTACAGTCGCCTAATTCCAGGTATTACCAGAGCAAAAGAGATCTCCTCATTGAAATTGCTTATTTAGTCTGTCGTATCCTCTACTTATAAGAATAAATATCTTATTCTCTGATAAAAGTAAGGAACCGTAAAATTTAAAAGTCTTATAATTATCTCATTTATATGATATAGAGTTTATTAATAAAATTTATTTCTTAAGATGAACAAAAAATCTTTTTTATCACGGAACAGTTAAAAAGTAGAATTAAAATAGCAAGACTTTATTCATTCAAAAATTATTCAGCATTAAGATTTAAAATTGAGAAAATTTATTAATTTCTTCCTCAGAGAAATAAATTATCTATTTTTACGCTTTCCTACAGCGATATGAAGACAAAAAAGTCTCGAAATAATATAAATTCACGTGGACCATGTAAATTGAAATTCATTAAAAATGGCTTATGAATTATACAGCGCAATGATTAATTGGGAAAAATTATAAATTCAATTCTCTCAGGGATACAATAAAATATAATTTTTCTTCCAAAATCTTCCCCATCGTACTTTTAATGGATAATATCCAGTGTAAAAAAAATGATCTTAATATGCTCCACGTTGAAATAGAGTCTAGTAAAACTAATGGAGTCATTAAAGCCAGTGGAGGTATTGAAATTAACACTAAATCGAACATTAATAATCAGCATTTCAATCAAAGAGGAGAGAAAGCGTGCACGAGTCAGGCACACATGAACGAATACAGGCGCGTTATCCGTAGACAGACACGAATAATTGTGAATGTTATGCCGAATTCGATTGGATGCACCGATGCACACCGAAGCGCATAAAGGCCCGGACTCAAATTGATGTAAAAGCGTATGCCAACACACGAGATGGCACGATCAATTTAACGCATCAGCATAAGTTTACCGCACTGTTTGTGGAATTTATGCCGAGCAAAGTTTCCATTCCATTGATCCGAGATGTTTACATATATCCTACGCTTGTGTAACTTTGACAAATCGCGCGATAGTCTTCGGCGGTGCCACCCCCGAGAGATGCATCCAGCGCGATTCGTCATCGCAATCCTCCCTCTTCCGTCTCGATCTTGCGACTCGCGACTTACGCGTTAAAAAAAAAAAAAAAAAAAAAATTCATTCGGACCTTCACAGACGGGCGGCTTGCAGAGTGGCAATCGCGGGGCGTACAGCATGCGCTTCGCCGCTGGTCGCAGCCAGACGATGCAGAGCGTGACCTCAGGTTCGCGTAGCAGCCCCCCGCTCCCCCGTGGGGGACCGGGACGCGCGGATGAGCAGAAGCACGCGAACGGTGAGACCCAGGCGTTGGCGAGTCCGTCGGTCGAGGAGACCTCCGTTAGCTAGGTCGCTCTCATACACCTCCCTCCCTGTCCAGAGCATCGGGCGAGGATGCGCGAGACCGAGGCGGAGGTGTATGTCAACGAAGACGAGGACGGCGGCGGCGGCAGAGGCGGCAGCGACAGCAGGAGCGGCGGAGGAGGCTGCGGGGTTGGGGACAGCAGCGACGACGACGACGAAGAGGAGCGCAAGCTGTCGACCGTTCAGGAACTGTCCGAGTTCAACGCGGACACCGCCAGTCCGCCGATAAGTCTGGCGATGTGCCAAGCGTGCGAGAGGAGTCAGGGCGAGCCGCGCCGCGACTCCGATCAGGTGACGGATTTTCCTCGCTTCCGATAGCGAATTACATCCCCCCCGTGGGGGAGGGATCTATCGGCAGATTGAGCGGCTTTTCGAGAAACGGGGCGAGATATTCCGCGCAGCGAGGTCTAATCGAACAAGTGATTCCCGCTGGCTTACACGGAAGCTCCGCGAAAAGTCTCTCCTTTTCAATCTGAAAGCTCTATACTGTGTATTGCTTGTCAGCATTGTAGTGTATTGGGCTTTTTTTCAGCCTCAATTTATTCGCGAAGGAAAAAAAAAAAAAAGAACCTGGACTGGCAAAAACGTGGCACATTCCGCGCATCTGTTGCAGTGCTTGTTTGGCTGCATTTTTCCTCTTTTGCTCGCATTTAGAGATATATTGTAGTTTTATCTCGTGATGTGTTTTTACATCGTTTATTTCGCTTCTGTGTATTTGTAGCGCTTTTTATCATTTCTTTTTTGCCACGCTTTATAATGTTCGTTGCGGTTTCGCATCGTCACGTAATATTGCGAAACGGCGAGCACACGCGAATCCTAATTCATGTAATCTTCTGTTTCCCTCTCGAGCCGAGCGATCGCGACGAGGCCGCGATCAGCAGCATCTCCGAGAGGGTAGAAGCGCGCGCGAGGAAAGAGGGATTGTGCCTGAACGAGGAGCAGATTCTAAGCTACACCGACTCGCCGACCTTCTCCGAGTTCTCTTCGTAGTATTCGAACGGTCACCTCGATTCGTGACGGATTCCCTTCAGTATCCTTCGCAGGCTGACCAGCACAAAGGGCCTCGTCTGTTTCGCCGTAACTCGACAGCATTTTATAAGCGCCAGACGTTTTGTACATTCCCAATGACATGTGAGTGATTTGACAACCCTTGCTCAACTCTTTGCACTCGCGTATCTGTTGTGTAATTGTATGATTATTGCAATTATTTAGTTAAATATTCTGTTCTTCAATTAAATAGTATTATTTTTAGATTGGAAAAAGATTAATTTTAATATCAAAAGAGTTTCTATTAATTACATAATACTCATTTCTGGATTGTTGAATCTTTCTGCATTGATAAATTTTTAACAATACAGAATATTTCTGATTAAAAATTTATTTATCATTTATTAAATTTTGATTCAATATTTAAATAGCTATCAAATTGAATTTTATATTAAATTTTATATTAAAATTTATTTGAAATTCAAAAATTCTGTATTTTATTGTTAATAGCATAAGATTTAATTTGTTAAAATTTTTTTAATTCATTAATTTTTCTAAAATTTTTATATAATTATTATAAAATTTATAAAATTTATTATTATAAAATTTATTAAGTAATCTTTTAATTCTCAAATTGCAATCAAATAATAGAAATTAAATGCTTTGAACCTAATTTTATATACATATATAAAATTCCAATTTAATTCATAAGCTTATCATTATTGCTGCACCTGGCATTATTATTATTATTAAATTATACAATGAGAGATAATATAAAAGCAATTTCTCTTTAATATGGAATATTATATTCTATAAATATTAAATGTTACATAGAAATCATTTTTATAATATTATTGTATAATAATATCAGAATAATCTCGAGTGCAAGGGGTAGATGCTGCAACGCATATAAACACAATTAAGGTTGTACACGAAACCACGGCCGCAGTGTGTTCGGTCGAAAAAATGGTCGTTTTGTAAACTACAATTTTATATAGTTATTCGTATCTGAAAATGCCGTGCTTTGTTCGTCGTATGACGTACGAACGTTACACGCTCTTGCCGGCAATTCAGCAAGTTTCAGCGTCACCCACGTGAATTTTTGGTCCATATTTTTATCTCACGAACAAAAATCTTTTTTCTATATGTACAAACGCGATGGAGTTTATATTAGTTTCCGATTGATCAAACTTTCAATAAATATCAAATATTTCCAAAGCAAAAATAGCAGGCAAAATGCAACAAACGTATTATTTTACACAACAAATATATTTTCTACGCGAGAATTCTTTTTTAAGTGTTATTTAATTCGCTATTAGTTTTGATTCGAATAATTAATTAAATTATTTGTTTATTATTCGTATTTGCAAATATAAAATTATTCGAATATTGATGATAAATTATTATCATAAAAAGAAGATTTTTAAGTTCATTCAATGATTTTGAAGTAGATACGTTAATTAATTAAACACACGAACGCATATGAATGCATACGAGCTAAAGTATGCGAAACTCTATTGAAATTCAATAATAAAATTAATCGAGTAATTTCGCATCCTGCCACTCGAAGGCGAATATCGTAGATGCGGATGTTAGATAATTAGCAGTAATTTCAGTCGTAGTTGACGTAATAGAACCAAAACTATTGATCATAATAACAATAGCGATTACGTAGGAATGCCTGTTTGCTAAATATTCGAGACGCAGGAATTTGATCGCGATGATCCGGTCGTTTTTAAAAAATTTATTTGCATCGCCATCGTGTTTATCTTTAATTAATTAAATTTAAAATAAAAATTTGATCAATCTTGTAAATTAAAAATTACACAAAAAGATCTCCGATGAAAATATTAAGAACCAAATAATATTTTATAGAAAAGTACAAATCAATTTCATGCCACATTTCATTTTCTTATATTCTCAGTGTCTCAAAACTTTTGCGTCACTTAACTTTAAATAAAAATAACGTATCAAGTTGAGATAGATCCACAGAAAACTGAAACGTACATCAATCTCAACTCGAACGTGAATTCGAGGTAGAACGTATGCGTTAAGATCGAAACAACGATAAATTGATTTTTAATGCATCAGCGCTAGTTGTTACACATCGTGAGTTACGCCTAATGATAAATTACTCCCACGAAAAAAAAAAAAAGAAAATATCACACCGACCCCAAACGATGTATTCCTTATACAGGAGGCAAAATCAAAACGATTTTACTTGCAGCACGATAAGAATTGCTAGGTAAGAAAGACTCTCGACGAAACGTTTCGGCAGTTCGTAGTTATGTATATTAATGTTGTTATAAATAGCCATCGTATGCGTAGAGCGTAAGCGAAGGCAAAATCTCTATCGACTTGTTATTATCGTTCCTTATCGAGAATATCGAAAGGACGACTGTCTTATTTCATTTCCGTGTGACTGTTTCACGCATTGTACATACGATACGCCTAAAAAAGTCATTATTATTTATTTATTAGTTACATGTCGTTTTAAAAAATCAAATGAATATCGATTAAGACACAGGCATCGCCAAAGATTAATTTGTTTATTATTTTCTAGCGAAATAATTTGATTCGTTTTCTCATTTTTACAAGATACATTCGAAGATACTGTTCGATGTACATCGAGCATATATTTGAAAAATATCGTGGATCTCAGAAATCTGTCTCTCTTTCGGTCATTAAATTCATTTAATTAACAAAGCATCTAATCAAACGCCTGTAAATATACATACATACTTACGGAATTTCTCGCTTCCTTTCCGCAGGAATGGGAATATTCTTTAATTAATAATTATTGTACAAAATATTATAAAATATTGAAATATATATATGAAAAGACGTATCGCGCGTTAACACTGCGTGCATATATTAATAGCTGTTATACGTGTGTACTTATGTGCCTAGCATCGTGTGAGCTACATTTCGTGACTGTATACTTGTTGTCTTCGTGATTAAGTCGAATAAAAACTATCAAAATTCATTAAAAAATAAACAAAAAATAATATAATTTCATCTTGTACTTTTTTTTACGCGGTTTTCATCACATCATGTAAATTTTAATTTATTATTATTATGATCAGTATAAATTTTAAATATACAACTTAAGGATTGCTCATCTTGTTTTATGAAGACAAATGAAATTTTTATTATTATTTATTAACTCACATTTTGATTTTTCTCTCTTGGTATAAATAAAGCAAGTAAAAAAAGGAAATTAAAAAAGAAGGCATGTTACCACAGGCATTGATGTCAATGCAAGATATACAAAAAACTAATATATTAAATAATAATCATAATCATATTCAAGAGAAATGATAAAACTCGCATAAAAAATTACATAAAATTAAGCGCAAACGTTTCGATCTTATCCAGATCCTTCTCAATGCTATACATATTTCTTTTATACTATTATCGTTATGTACAGCATTGAGAAGGATCTGGATGAGATCGAAACGTTTGCGCTTAATTTTATGTAATTTTTATGCGAGTTTCATCATTTCTCTTGAATAATATGATTATGATTATTATTTAATATATTAGTTTTTTTGTATATCTTGCATCGTACATCAATGCCTGTGCTTACATGCCTTCTTTTTTAACTTCTTTTCTTAGATTTTTATCTTATTAACTACTTTAATTATTTTTTTCTTTAAAGCAAATAATTTTTGCGAATAAAAAGATCTCAATGAATAGTCGTTATTCGACTTAATAGAATAACGTAGTGGGATGCACAAATATTGTTTAATTAACTGGACAAAACTGTATATTGAACTATCGAAAGGGAGGTACGTAAGTAACTTCACATACAACTGCCTGCGATAATAAACCGATTAACGAATGAAGACATTAACGGACTCTGTATATAACAGTGCTAGTCTAAGGAGAGACCTATTCGCACAGGTCTAACGGTAACGTCTCGTTTAAGTGCAAATCCTTGCGATATCTCATTCTAAAGCTCTCCACACAGATGGATAGACGCCATTCTAACTTTGCCCTAGTTAAAAGTTCTTCGATCCTAATAGATCGTATCATATCTTATATCTTCTCGTCGTTGTCACGTCATGAAGAATTTTACTTAAATGACAGCATGTTGTCAAAAAAAAACAAAAAAAAGAACAAAAAAAAAGGAAATATCCAAATTTCTTTTAACAAAACTCTATTCTCTAAACAAAATGTATTAATTCTAGAAAAAAAAACGGGTCAAGAACACTAATATATGTATTGTTCAGCGTTTGCGAAAGGCAGAAATGTACTCGAAACGTACATGAAACACGTACCTTAGAATGATTAATTAATGAACTAGCGATACCGCTGCGCGGTATACGTAATCTGCGACGGAATTTCACGTATTCGTTTAGTGAACAATGTGATTATCGAGTAGTTTGTATCTACGTGTTTGAAATCGATATTAGCTACAAGAGGATACCGTGGAAAGAATGAGTATACCATCTCTCAGATGACGTTGCGGACGAGAATCCTCAATTTATCGCGTAAACAACTTACATGATCGCAGAAGAGTCTCAATTTTAAGTCGAGTTTTATATCATGGTGCCAAATCGATGTTAGCGTGCACAAAAGAAAAATTAACGGATATATTATATAGATATATAATTATACATATACAGGGTGGCCCCGAGCCAGACTTTGAGATCTTATAGGAAATTTAATTCTGAACAAAAAATTTCTTATAAACATGAATCGAAAAATGCTTCCTTAACAAGTTATCGCTCAAAAACTTCTGATGAAGGAAGAGCAAAAGGTGAAAGGAAAATGAAATAAAAAGAAAATAAAACTAAATAAATTTCTTGAAAAAAACGATAAAAATAAAAAATAAAAATCTTTTTCTTTTATGAAAATAAAATAATTTTTTTCTTAACTAACTTTTATTTTATTTTCATAAAAGAAAATGATTTTCATTTTTTATTTTTATCATTTTCTTCAAGAAATTTATTTAGTTTTATTTTCTTTTCATCTTTTGCTCTTCCTTCATCAGAGGTTTTTGAGCGATAACTTCTTAAGGAAGCATTTTTCGATCCATGTTTATCGGAAATTTTTTGTTTAGAATTAAATTTCCTATAAGATCTCAAAGTCTGGCTGGAATATTTGGGGCCACCCTGTATATATTATATGAACTCTCTCATATATATTCCGTAGAATTAATGGAAAACAGAGCGAGAGAATATCGTCGTCTTTAAAAAAACGTTAAATCGATATATTAAATAAGATTTTGTAAATATAAGAAGAGAAATATATATATATAATAGATGCCATAATATATAATACACTATGTACGTAGTGCGCGATATTAAACGTATGTGAAACGGCTTGAAGAAGCCGCTTGTACATTAATACATCTTCGTGAATAAGATTCGAATTAAATCTAAATAGAGTTGAAACTCTGGTTCCTTTCGAATTCCACATTACGAGTAATTTTACTTAAGCTTAATAAGATTACTTTTTATATTTATATAATTATATTTCATACTGAATGTGTGTTATACAAGTTAAAGATGTTTCTTCCTTAATTAAAAATCGAGAGATTCAAACAGGGAGATGTCGATGCTCCGTTAGAATCATATATAATTGTGTGTGAATCGAGAAATTAGATACAATAAAACTCCGAAATTGTAAATTTTTACCGCGTTCTAGCGACGTATTATTTTCTACGTAAATAACGTTATATCATAGAACGAGAACTTTCAAACTTAGACCACTTATCGGAATCGTGTTATGGGAAATTTCCCGACAACCCTGTGAACTTTAAAAAAGATCACGTTCTATTATATCGCCTATTGATCGCCTTCTTTTTCAACTATTTACATGTCCTTAATTCAATACCGGATCATTTCGTTCGTGAAATTGATGTTTTCCGCATCGCATGCAAATTGCAAATGCATTGCGAGTGAGAAGAAAAGCCAGCAGTAAGTTGTAACATTCAACAAAACGACAAGTAAAGTGTTGCAATTTATTTATTTTTCAAACTAAAATGCATATCTCTTCCTTCGAATTGCGAGAATTTCTTTTATTCGCAGAAAGATTCCCTCAGTTTTAAAGAAAAGAAATCTTTTTTTTTTTTAAGTTTTCAAACCGTTAGTTCTATCGGCCTAATTAAGTATTTATTTATCTACGCTATTTTCTGTCACGTAGACATTCGCTTCCAGATTAAAGAGTGAAATTTACGCGATTAGTCGCGTAAGAATAATTAGTAATGTTAATATCGTCTGTACGATCTCGTCATATATTAAGTCACTGATAGATTAAACAAACTTAGACTGATTAACGCCACTCTCTTCGCGGAGATTTTTTTTTTAAACGTCGCATCGTATCGGAAAACGCGACATATTAACGCGTTACATATGTCAATTAATAAAACTTTAACTTAAGTTAACGCGAACATGTTTTAAAATTATTTGCGTGTTGTTGGATCTATTATACGTTTTTGTCATGATTACGCTTAAGAAACGATTACTATGATTTAATATGTCGCTGTCAATTCATTTTGCTTATCATTTCAGGCAATTATAAATTCCTTAAAAAGTTTATTCCCATTATATTAATCCTCATTAACTGAAATAATAACAGACAAAGTTCCGAATGTTACTTTTTCATTTGTAAAATATATATTTTATATAAAAGTAAAAGAGCAATTTTTTAGCTAAATAATAAGTATTATTTTTCGTTTAATAATTTTGCACATTTAATTTAAAATTTTCAAAAATTGTTTTGCGCTCAAAATTGTCCGACTCCACAATTTCACACTTCTTTAAATCTTTTATAAAGAATTCATTTTACATGCAAATATACTTTTTTTTATTTATATTTTAAAATAACATGCGCATATATGTGAAGTATACAATATAAAATATTTCTATTCAATGATATTTTCTATAATAAAAAATTATTATTTATTAAATAAAGGATTATTATTTATTAGATATATTTTTGTGAGATGAGGATTAATCTTATATTAATTATCATGCATGGTTTTATCAACGGTGACTTTTAATGATAGTAATCATTCACAAATATTTCAGAATACTCAGTCATATTTATTATCTTGCCGTTAAACGAATATTCAACATAGATTTCTAATTAATATTTATACATCCTACGTTGTGATATATTAATTATGTACGCGTTCACACTTATGTTGTAGCATAATTTATTATACATTTAACATATTCTATAATAAATGTTGTCAACACAAATCATTTTCGTAATCAGTATTAAATGACTGATAATTTTAAAACCTCTTCCTTTTATCACATTTACATCCAATCATCGCAAAAAGAAACTCTAGAACTGCAAATTGATTGAACTCTAATGGATTTTGAATGCTCAATCAAAAATATTATCAAGAAGAGAATTATCAATGATAAGTTAAATAAAAATCTGCCTTTTCATATATTCCAAATTAAGTTCAAGATTGAAGAGTAACGAAAATAATATGATAGAAACAAATGTTTTAGCCATTTTAAGCAAGATGTAAAATATAAAATATTTTTAAAAAATATTAAAAAAAGGAATTTCTGTTATCAGTTATTATTATTTCAATTGTCTAACTTAAAATAGGAAGAAACAGGAATTGTATAAAATTTTACAAAAAAATAAAAATTGTATGAATGTGAAAGAAAAAAATTTAATATAATTTATTTTTTTATATAACTTCTATTATAGAAGACGTTGAATTGAAAATTTCATAGAATCAAATTATACATGTGTAGTATTTTCTCTCTCACTTCATATATATATAATGCCTAAACAATATATTATATCATTGAACTAAAAATTAAATAAAATCAATCTTTTAGCACTAAAATGCAGTAAAAATATTTTATCTGATTTTTAACTGTGCTAAAACAAATAATTTGTTACAATTGTAAAATACATATTCTTTATATGATTATTGCTATAAAAAATATGATTTATATATTACACAGATGCATTTTTCAAGTAATGCGCATTTATGTCACTTAAAAAATGATCAGTCTACTACATACATCACTTAAAAAAATATATGTATATACACATTACAACAATATACATATGTACACATTGCATTAATTAAGAAAATTGTATACATCATATTACGGTTTATTATATCGGACTCGTTGCCGATCCTGATGACTGTAATACTCATTACAAATTAGCTTACACAGAAATAGATGGAACACAATTATCAGAAAACATATGCTTACCCAGAATAAAGTGGGCAAGCCTCCAAGTTGATGTCCATGTTTATGCAAGGCCATCACTTGATGATCATGCGCTGGTGCTGGAAAAAAAACAGGAAAAAAAATATTAGCTCTTTAATGATTAATATCTATGTCATCTTCTTTTAACGTACCGTCGTCTACTTCGTGCACATGCAGAGCATTGCGAAGATCCTGCATATGTTGGTGATCAGATGTTATGTAAAGTATTGCGGTTAATGGTTTCGTTAACTTGACGGGAAAGTTTGTATAGGTTTGGCTGAGAGGCACAGGTGCATCCAAACAGCCAGCGTCACACCCAAAATAAACACTATCACTCTTGTCTAAAGCTACTCCTAATATTGCACGATTATCCTCACCAACTGTTACGGATATATTAACATGCGTTAAATTTCCATAACTTATACGCCTGAAAAAGACATAATCCAGTATTATTTTATAAATAATGCAAGAGGTATAATATATACAGAATTGCGAAAAGAAACAATATTTTTATAGAAATAATTCTAAAAAAACGCTTAATTTTGTTTCATTAAATTGCGTTTTCTTGATATAATCTACTATTTGATTTTATTTTTAAATTATATCTAATTTAATTGAGTATAATATTGGCAAATCATACCTAAATAAGTAGTCGCGATGAAGATACTGTGGATCGATATTAAATTCAAGATGTTGATTACTGAATCTTAAACTACCGAGACTCAGCACGATTGCTTGCTGTACAGCCGCAGGACCACCAGTCACTAAATGATGGCAGCCTTGTTTCTCTAATGTAACCAACCATGCCTCGACTATTTCATTCACTGCTTTGATAGACGATGTATCTTTCCACAAACGAGGAGCGTCTCTACAAGTAAGAAATTTACATAACAATAAACATGTAATAATTATTTTAAAAGACAATACACATAATTTTAATTATGCTTACAAGGTGTGGTGACCTCGATAACAGCCCTCGTTCATTGCAACATTTTTTTCCACATCTTGAGCACTTCGCGGTATTTGAGATAGCACATAATACATCGTAGAATTAATTTTGTGGCCATTAATGGCACCATCAGCTTTGGAGTCGCTTATCCTCAGGCTTGTATACCAATAACTTTGCCAGAGATTCACGTGCTCCTCTCTCAAGCTTCGTTGCTGGCGTGCGATCGCCTTTTTCATTAACTGCGTAAAATGAAAAAAAGATATAATATATATATATATTTTTTTTTCAATATTAAATTAAAAAAAATATTTTGTTTGCTTACATCAATAGCCTTCTTTTTGGTGGCATCGCGTTCCACATGATATTGTTCAGATGAGATCGGTTCACTGTATTGAATGCTGGATAAAAATTCCAATTTAACAGAACTGAGCGCTTTCACTTGAACTGTTTTAGGTGGAACTTTGTAAATTATCGATATGACAATTATCTTGTTGGAATTGGGTACTGATATAAATCCAGATATGAGACTATATTCATGATTAAGTCCATCTACTTGAATCCTGATAAAAGGTGAATATTAATAGACAAAATAAAATGTTATTAAGTTTTTATTTAACTTTAAAATTGTAAAACAATGCTTTTACTTACTTAATGGGTTCTATATGGGAATTACTCCAATGAGTGGATTCCTGTGGTTTCAATGAAATCTCTTGAGAAAGTAGAAATGGATTAGAAAGTTTTATAGACTGCACTAAAATTCCCTCAAGTCCTCTATGAGCATAATATTGAAAGTCTACGTGGTACCCCTCTCTAAGGCACTGATATTTATAAACAATTCCATTTGTAAAGTGAACAACAGTAGCTTCTCGATAGGAGCTATCCTTAGGTATAGGATGTGAGATCAATGGTTGCCACTGTACAGGCAGTAAAAGAGCTCTTCCGTGTTTAATATACAGCCAGCCTTCTGGAGAAATGGGGACTCCAAAGACACCATTACCAATATATGGCAGATAAGAATATTCATTCTTCTTAGGTGGATTGTGCAGAATATTTGCGTTGTATTCAATAGCATCAAAATAAAAACTGGCCAGCCTCTCATTTATGCAGTGATCCTCAAATGCTGTGAAAAAATACATGAATAATCATTATATATGAATGTTAGAGAAAATCCATAGAATTTTATATAACAGGAGAGAGCGAGAAAATTCTACTTGAATATATTTATATAGCATGTGAGCTTTAAAATAAATTCAAAAAATTAAAAAATACACTTTTCTCTAGAAGGAAACATTGTTTCGCAAAGCATACTTTCTCATGTATAATTTTTATGTGTAAGAAAACAATTTATATTCACAAAAAAAAGTCAACATTAATCATTAGTGTTAAAGTAAAATAAAAAAAAGTTGTACAATTGATATAAAAATATCTTCAATACAAAAGGACAACTTGACAGTTCATTGCGATACGTCCTGAGATATTTGAGCTTCTGAAGCTGATAAAAATACCTTCTATGGGTTCCCTAGCGGTGGAGAAGAGCCACTGCGCGAAGGATGGACCGAAGTACAATAGCAAGCCGCCGCAAACCAGGACAATCAGCAGGATCTTACGGTAGGAGTAATTGCCGTCCAGGAGACGACGAATGCGTTTGCCGAACTCGCGGCCGTCCAACATACCCCCGGTTCTCATCGCGAGAGCTTTCGCGAGCCGGTAAAATGCGTGCACCCTTGAATATCCTCGATGATGCCGTCGACCAGTCGACGACGATGGCGGACATAACCTGATCCCGATCGTCGAGGAGATAAATCACCGACAGAATCTCGTTTCCATCTTGCAGAATCGCTCTCGATCGGTCCGTGAAATTACGCGAACGCGTAAGATATAATCGTTCACCAGCGTGAAATGTCAGGCTGCGTTATTGGAAGCCACGAGACGAAGTAAACAACACGACAACCGGTTCTCTGCATCAGCTGATGAATCCACCTTATGCAGAGAGATAGTACAAATATTTAAATTTTGAAATATATTGTTAATAAAATATATTGATATAATAATCAATAGTTTATATAGTACTTTAAATTTAATATTCATTACATTTATTTAATTTGATCCCTTTCATTATATATCGTATATATAATATATATAAATATTTAATCAATGAATCGAGCGATTGCATTTTCGCTCGCTTTATATACATATATAAATTAAATTGCATAAAAATATACAACTGAATAATTAAAGTACATAATAAAAACTAATTAAAAGGTATAGTAAAAAATAAAAAATATAATTAAATTAAATTAATATAAATACATATAAATAATATAAATTAATATAAAATAATATAAATAATCTAAATAATAATATAAAATAATAATAATAAAACAATATGAATTAATATAAATTCCTAAAGTTATGAAAAATTTTTAAAATAATTATCCACGCATTTAAAAAAGAAATTCGAATGCAGAAGTATCGCATTGATATTTCTGCGAGGTCGTGTATGGTGTCGCAGGAACGGGGCGATGAAGGGCGACGTCTCGTTCCTGTGGCAGACGCAAAAATCGAACAGTGTGCGCTCGGCGAGCGCGCGACTGACGTTTGTAACGTTGTAACGGAGCTGTCACGTCGGCATTACGTCGACGACGACGACGACGACGTCGACGTCGGGCAGCAAATAAATAACGGCCCCGGCGGACTGTCCGGAGGACCGAGCTTTGGCGGCAAATTGTCCGTCCTGATCTTCCCCGCGACCGGAGATTCCACCGATCATCGTCGAGGTCGTGCCTCCCGCACTGCACCGATCGTCTACTCCCGCCAGACACACACATGATCACCCTGAAAACGTGTAATTAAAAGGCGAGTTAGAAAGCGAGCACACGAGCATGACCAGTTGTGGAGAAGAGTGTATTTTATTACACTCTGGTGTGCGCACCGTGGATTGAATATACACAGCCTGTCGCAGTAATTATTAATAATTACATCGCATGGTCTTTGTTAATCGAGGAAAGTGTCGAATAATTCTGACGAATCGATAACAGTAAAGAAGAAATAATAATGAGGAATTTAATTGTAATAGTTTTCTTACAATGTTCTTGCAATGTGTTTTTATGGCAAAGAATAAAATTGATTGTTCCGTCTATTCTCACTAATTGTAGTTAAACTTTATTTGTGTGCTACAAGAAAATATATTCTTGGTATTTGTGTCATGTAAGACGAAATTTTCCAGCCTCGATTAGCAAACTTTTGGATATACTTTTGGATATATTTTGTTGTGTAATAATTTGTGATTTGATGATAATATTTCATAATTTATTTTAATGTGTATATATATTTTAATAGATTATTTTATTATAAAAATTAATGCTCTTCTAAGCAAGAGATATTTTTTTCTATTATTTAATGTATTGCCTTATCAATGTGCGTTAATTACGGTGGTGCTATTTTGAACTTGTGCTATCAATTTTTCAGTTCAGTTGGTTTCGCTGCTACGATAGTTTTACTCAAATTTGATGAATACATGAATTATGAACATATAGAAGAAATTGAAAGTTGCAATATGCAAGACTCATGATGGCTGGAGATCTATTGTGAAATATCGCATTTATTTAAAAAAGGAAAAAATATACAGTGGCAACATGTTTGGTTGTTCCAGAGAGGCTGTGCGCGTCAAAGTGAAGGTATAATGGAATTTTTCTTTCCTCTTCTCCAACTTTCTATATTGAAACAAATAAATCTCTTTTTTTAATAAGACAAAATGATAAAAAAACAGAGATTTTTATATAATTTATGTACAAGGTTTAGATTATTTGAATATAAAAATTTAAAATATAATAATAAATTACAAGTAATTACATTATAATAATATAGCTATAAAAAATTAATTAAAAAGAAATTGTTAAAAAATATTAGTTTGTATATATTTTAATAATGCAACTTTTGTATCTTTCCTGCTTTAGAAGTGTGAAACCAGGCACCAACCTGAATACCGGAAATTTAGTGTGGATCCTCAAATAACATCAATAGAAGTATTACAGAGTATTCTCATCAAAGCTTTTGACATAAAAGGGTGAGTTACATTAATATAATAAAATTTAATGATGACATTTAAATAATTCTATTATAATGGGCAAAGCTATATAAGATGTTATGTTCACAAATTAACTTAAAAAAGCAATCTTTTTTTTGAAAAAGATAAGATGGAGATTAAAAAGATATAATTCATTAATACATGAGTTGATTGAGTTGCAAAACAAAAAAAGATACATATATAAAACATTGTAAAATATAAATATTCCAAAAAATATTAATGTATAAATGTGTAATAATTAATCTCTAAAATATTAATCTATAATATATTTTAAAATAAAATATAATTCTCTTTTCATTCATGATAAAATAATTACATAAGATGTATGTATATATGTATGTGCTACTTTTTATTATTCAATCATTTAGAGACATAAAATATCACTTAACATTTTTATATAAAAGAGTTTTTATATAAAAGAGTTTCTTAAATTAAAAACGTGCAAACCTCCTTGAATTTATCGTGTTTGTCGCGTCATGAAATATTAAGCAGAACGCCGTAAAAATCGCTCGCGTGCCGCAGGGAATTTACCGTTTCGTATCGAGCGATCGATGACTATGGCTCTGAAACATACCTGTTCTTACTTTCGGACTGGGACTTGGACGCAGCGTTTATCAGGTGATTGAACAGTTGATCGATCATCATAGATTACATTACATTAATAATGATATTAGATACAGATAATATGTATATCTCGATAAGTACAAAACAAGCACTTTTTTTAATCTAACATGAGTTCTTTTAGCGCGTCTGAGCCATACCTCTACCTACAAGTAAATCTAAAACCTTTTGGTGAAACTGGAGACTGCGAGTGTTACTGGGAGCAAAATGTACAAGAAGTTTCGACACGTCAGCAGGAAACTGGGTTTCCTTACAAAACGCCAAAACTGCCTGGTCTTATTATGAATAAGGCAAGTGCCATTGCATCTTTGATATTGATATATCAGATAGCGAGACAATATTGAAAATGTTACAAAGATGCCTGGTATTTCTCCAGAAATATCGGAAAAGATTGAATTTGAAAAATTAATTAACACCCACAGTGAATACTTTTCATTCAATTAAAAATCACACAAATGTTTACTATAATTAAAATATTATTGTTACTTTTTTATTTTTTCTTTTATTTTTTCTTTTGGTTTTCCTTATTATTTCTGTTATTTAATTATTAGAGATTTTCTTGTTATTATTTTATTTTATTTTATTATTTTATTATTTTGTTGTGATTATTTTTATTACAGTTGTTTGGTGTATCCTATCTCCCGTTTAATTTTTCGTCACAGATGGAAAGAACGCTAAGTATGGTGCAACGTGCATTGGGTAACTTGGGCGAGGAATCGTCTCATCAGCAAAATGTTCATCCTCCTCGACCGCCGTTAACAGACGCCGAGTTTCGCCGATTTTTGGATCCAATCGGCCAAGTGGTGCACTCCAAGGATTTGAGGGCTGTTATCTATTTTGGCGGGATCGAACCCAGCCTGCGTAAAGTGGTCTGGAAACATATTCTGAATGTGTATCCGGAAGGGATGTCGGGTCGCGAGCGGATGGATTACATGAAGCGAAAGGCGCAGGAATATCAGAATTTACGCGAACGGTGGCGCGTGCTGGTGCAAAAGGGTCAGAACGTCGGCGATCTCGGCTACGTCACCAGTATGGTAAGGAAGGACGTCCTCAGAACGGATAGGCATCACAAATTTTACGGCGGCTCGGACGACAATCAGAACACGGCGAGTCTCTTCAACATTTTGACAACGTACGCTTTAAATCACCCGAGTGTAAGTTACTGCCAGGGCATGAGCGACTTGGCCTCGCCCCTTCTCGTCACGATGCGAGACGAAGCTCAAGCCTATATTTGCCTCTGCGCTCTCATGAGAAGATTGAAAGATAATTTTATGCTCGACGGTATCGCTATGACCACCAAATTTGCTCATCTTGCAGAAGGTAAGAAATCATGAAAAATGCATTTTTTGCACTCGTCTGTTCTGTAAAGTTCTAGTCTTATATCTTAGAGATTTTCCTCGTAGGTCTTCAGCACTACGACCCCGACTTTTACGCGTACTTAAAGTCCCATCAAGCGGACGATCTACTATTTTGCTACCGTTGGCTGTTGTTGGAAATGAAGCGTGAGTTCGCACTGGACGATGCGCTTAGAATGCTCGAGGTTCTGTGGGCTGCTTTGCCGGCATCACCGCCGACCGGCGAGCTGAGTCTTGCCGAGGTGCCTTTTCCGCCACCGTCACCGCCGCCAAGTCCAAACGTGAAGCACATCCGTGAGAACGCGTATACTAAGGTCTGCGCTATCAGACGACAAAGTTCCTCGGCCAGTATCGCCGCTAGCATAAAACGGAAAACCCTCAGCATGGAGGACTCGACTCAACAATCAGCTACCGAGATTAACGGAGAAACGAAAAGGTTTCTTGTTTGCATAATTGCATAATAGTTGAAGTTATTTGAAACTATAAAAATACGCTTTTCGAATAAAATATAAAGTTCAAACGGATTTATGCAAGATGTAGATGAAGAAAGATTTAGATGGAAATGTGAGAAATATTCGTAGACAAACTAATACGAATATTCTTCGATTTTGCAGTAAATAAATTTCTTTTATTTATTCTTTTTCTCGTTAATCAAAAATTATGCATTTAATGGTTATTTAATTCTATTAATAAAATGTTTACTTTCAGATCCAACTCGCCATACGAAGCGTTTTCTGACTCGGAAAACGATTTGACCAGTACAAAAAACAAGAAGAATACAGAGTCGACGGAAAAGTGCCTAAGTACAGATTCTATTCCAGTTAAATCGAAACGTTCGAATCTTCTCGAATTGAAAGACAGATTATCTGCTTCTAACAAAGAACAAATTAAAAACAATGAGCAAAGCGATAATTCTGAAAAGAAATGTGCGCGAGTGGTAAAAAATCTGAATGAATTCTTAAATTTCACTAGCCTTAATCGTAGCAAAGTTACGCCAAGCGATGCCGAGCCTGAACTCAGGTAATAATAATTTTTCATCAAGATATCCGTAGAAACTGAATCATATTTTGTAAGAATGGACGATTCGAAAGTGTTATATTTCATCATTGTAGACGTGTTTCGAGCGAAAGCGGCGTCATCAGAGTGTTGAGGGACGAACCAAACTCGCCGGACGATTCCACGGATTTCTTTCCGATGACTACGTCGATGACCAGAGAATTAAGACTGGAATTGGAATCGTTGGATCGACAAGTGTTTGGACTTTCGCCGCCTAGCGAGCTACAGTGCGATTGTGTACTCTCGAAAAGAGAAAGTGATTTGCCGGAGAGCGAAACCGAAACGGAATTGGCGAGATGCAGTCCAGCGGCGGATGTCTTCGTATGGGAGAATCCGTTACACACATTACAACAAAAGCATCATCCTACGACTCCAGACGAGCAGGCGGAATTGGAGTATGACGGTGAAATTTTGGAAGATCAGAACGGTGTAAAATCCGTCACGCCAATCAGACTGCTCAAATGTACCACGAGGTATATGTATACACTTTCGTTTGCAAAGATTTAAGTCTGAAGGCTTCAATAAATAAAATTCAAATGTGTGGGTCAAAAACTGTTAAAAATCGAAAAGAAATTCATTTAAAAATTAGAGAAGTAGTTATTTCAAAAAAGTAAAAATATTTTCTTTATAAATCGGGTGCGCTCTATCGAATGGTGATATCTTCAACTTTTGATTACGGAAATAGGCGATGCAGACTGGAAGAGCATTTTTTTAAATGGACCCCCCTATTTTTCATTGCATATTCTTGTAGCTTACCTCGGGAGCTTTCCAAAACACTATAATAAATTATTTTTCCATGAAGTACTTTTCGAGTTATGAGAAATCATTTCTTAATTTGATCTTGATTTCATAAACCATAAAATATTTTGTAAAAAAATTCATTTTTCGATTATTTTACCTTAATACACTTTTATGTATAAAATAATGAGAGGAATCAATTGGTGTAAAGAAAACACATAATTATTTCTAAGAAAAAATATGTAATTTGCAATTAACAATTCCATAGTTTTTCTTAAAAACAACTGTATGTTTTCTTTACATCAATTAATTCCTCTTAGTATTTTATACATAAAAGTATCAAGATAAGATAATCGAGAAATGAATATTTTACAACATATTTTATGGTTTATGTAAAATTAAGAAATGGTTTCAAGCCTCATAACTCGAAAAGTACTTCATGGAAAATAATTGTTTATAGTGTTTTGGAAAGCTCTCGAGGTAAACTACAAGAATATGCATTGAAAAATAAGGGATTCCATTTAAAAAAAATGCACTTCCAGTCTGAATCGCCTATTTCCGGCCGGAACCAGAAGTTGAAAATATCACCATTCGATAGAGCGCACCCGATTTATAAAGAAAATATTTTTACTTTTTTGAAATCAATTCTCTAGTTTTTATAATTATTTATTTTTATAATTATAATTATTATTATAATTATAATATAATTATAATTATTTATTTAAATAGGTGATACGGGTGGTCTGAAACATCTTGTATATGATAGAGAAGTGTCTTTTACATTTTTATCAAAATGCTTTGTTTACATTTCAGGTCCGAGTCGGCTTCAGACAGCGAAGGAACCGAGAGTTGGCATCAAAACCCGCCTGCATCAGAGAGTCCGACAAAGCAGCAGCAGCAACAACAGTCTATTCAAGAGCAATGCGAGGAAGTGACTGAACTGACCAATCTCATACCCGCGGGAACGAGCGAGGATCAGCTGGGTGAAAACTCCTTGCCGCCTCCGCACGAATTCGGCGGCGGCAATCCCTTTTTGATGTTCCTATGTATCACCCTTCTGCTGCAGCACCGAGACTTTGTTATGCGCAATCAGATGGATTATAACGAGATGGCGATGCACTTTGACAAGATGATTCGCCGTCACAATGTGATCCGTGTGCTTAATCAGGCGAGACAACTATTCGCCGGCTATCTTAGAAGACATTCGGCCTCGTCCTCGGCCGGCTCGATTTCTACTGGCAAGCCGGACTGTGTAAATGTATAACTCTTCCCAAATTTTTTCTCTCAAAAAATTATTAAGTCACAATCGCAGGCGACCTGAAATTTAAGAATTATTTCAGTCGATACATTGGATTACATATCACGGAAATTATGTCATTGATTAACATTCCGAAGAATTAAGAGACCTCGAATTTGTTCTATTACGATGCTCTTCCGCTCGTAACATTTGCGAGATATTCGCTATGAATTTACAGTCGCATTGCATAAGCAATATCTCTGATTAATCATTCTTTTCTCTACCTTCCTTTTTTCAATATATATATATATATATATTAAGTAAAAATTATATAAATTGAAAATAAATCCAAATTCAAACAACGAATAAATGACCAATACATAACACGAAAGCAATAAAATATAATGTACGTTGCATAAGAATTTTGAAAAAAATATTGTTTTTCATAAGTGTATAATTTTTCCAAAATCGAGAAAAGAGGGAATTGATCAGAGATAAAGCTCCAGCCCGTACTTATCTACCGTTTTACAGCATCTGCAAGACTTTTCTCATATTTCGCATAAAAAAATAGAAAAAGATGGACTAGGATTCTATTCGGAAAGCTCTCAAGAGACAACGATTGAAAGTGTTTTAGTTAATCCACGGCACGCGTAGTTACCATTCTATCGTAACATTATTGCACAATATCATGCATACGCGTCAATAAGCCCTCTTTCGCTGTATCTTATAGGATTAAGTCCTTAGCTTAACGTGCTCAAGAGTGATCGCGTCTCTTCGAATACGTTAAATATGTAAAATACATCTATATTCTATCCTAACAAAGCTGAATCTTACTTTGTTCTTAAACAGTATATGCTTGGAAAACGACAATAAAATGCATTTAATTTTATCGCTGATAATTTTATCGCTTTCCATTGATTGAGTTTAGATGCTACTGACAAAGTTACAGAGATGAGGAAAGAGTTATTTTTTTTTAACACAAGTGTATAAATAATTTTTGTTTGCCTAATATTTAAATGTGTTCGATATAACGTCTATATTATTTAAGCAATATTTAAATTGTTAAAGATATACATAAAAAAATAAGAATAAATTATTGATAATATATATTATATGTAACAATTAGTATATAATCAATTTTTAAATTATTTCTTTTATGTTATATTTATTTTTTTCTCCTTTCTAAAACATGAATGTATAATTATCATATTAATTGTAACAAACAATTTTTTCATTAAACATTTAATAGTGATAAATTGTCAAATGAATTATATGAGAAAAGTTAAAAAATTTTCAATTTTACTTTCTTGAACTTTAAATCTTAGATTTAATTGTCAAAATGTTTCAATATATTTTATATATATAAATCTTCCTTAAAATTGAATTATAAATTTGAAGTGTCTGACATATAGGCATTTCAAAGAATAATTACTAAATATTCTAATTTAACTACAAACTTTACAGATTAATATTGAAACATTTCATTTCCAGTTCTGCCTTCTTATAATGCTTCTATCTTCTTATATAATTGATCATTATTTCAATTATTTAGCTAAATTTATACATCAATCATGCGTGAGAATGCATTCGAAAATCTTATCCCTAGGATCAAATAGCGCTAAAATTGACCAATCAAGACAAAGGGAACAAAAATTTCTCTATCCTGATTGGTCAATTCGACGCTACTCCACTCCACGAGTAGGATTCCCGAACGCATTCTTATCGAGAAATTTCGTTGTGACATATCGCGCCCACGTGACATATTGCGCAGCACGTGGAAGACACCGCTCGCGATCGCTCTCGATCGATTGTCGCAGTTTCGCATGCGCCAGCTGACCGTGTCGTTCTGTTTTGATCGTCGGGTTCGACGAAACAATCGCATCGCTATTGCGTCATGTGAGTAAATCACGAGAATTTTTTCAACGCGTTTTTTTCGCCTGTTCTCCACGAACGACCGACACTTTCGATCTCTTCCTTGAACCTTCAAAATTTCATCGTGAAACATTTCCACGTAAATTAAATTCGTATACGTTATAGCGACGTATATAAACGCTGTTGTAACGATAAACATTTATTTCATCAACAGAATTGTCAATTAATCGCACAAGGATATTAAAGGAGCAGGATGTTGTTGGCAGCGAGAATCTGTCGAGCTGGTGTCTCACCAGGCTTGACGTCCTTCGTCAGGAATCCGGTCGCATCGACGACACCGCAGTTCTCCAAGGGTCAAATTGCGAGATTATTCGTTAACGATGGACGTAGCTCTTACACGAGGACCGCGAGGAGGAGAGCAACTGCAGCGGAGCAAGCGATGGCACCAGCTGGTGAAACCGGTAAACCGAATAATTTCATCTTCAATATATTTATGTGTGTGAGACTTGTACAAAATAATCTCTTAGCTTACTAATGATAAGATCTTCTAAGTAAACTAAAATAAATTTGTTTCTCGGGTTGTATTTATATAGTTTGTTGACAGTACTTTTTGTCCACAGCATTTAATATTGGAAAAGGAGCAGTTGCTGGAGGAGCGGTAATAGGATTAGGTGCTCTTTGTTATTATGGATTGGGTCTTTCTTCACAAACAGGTGCCATAGATCACGCAAGGTATGTAACTTGTTATATTAAAAGATATATTCTAATTCTAGTATTTTAATGTTTAATAAAGATATAAAAGACTTATTATTGAATTTGGAGTTTTCATCTGCTGTAGATTCCAGGTTGCCTTTCGATACAATTATATAATATATCTCTATATTATATAATTTCAAAGTTTAAAATCTAATTTTTTAAAGTTTAAAACTTAATATCAATATAAGAACAATATGCATTTTATTTTATATCCAAATTTTTTTAATTCAATTCAAATAAAATTAGCATTAATAACATGATTAAAACTTTGAATTATTTTCTTTGACATAGCTTATGGCCCCAATATGTGAGGGACAGAGTGAAATCTACTTACATGTACTTTGGCACATCCATCGCAGCCAGCGCAGCATCTGCGGCTATGTGTCTACGTTCTCCTGCTGTGATGAATATGGTGATGCGTCAGGGATGGATCGCTCTGGGCGTAACATTGGCCGCGATGATCGGCAGCGGCATGATTGCGCAGGGACTTCCGTATAAGGAAGGATTCGGTGCAAAGCAGATGGCTTGGTTGGTGCACACTGGCATCGTAGGCGCCGTTTTAGCCCCCTTATCACTTCTAGGTGGACCGTTGGTCCTCCGAGCGGCTTGGTACACCGCCGGTGTCGTCGGTGGCTTGTCAGCGGTTGCAGTTTGCGCGCCTAGTGATAAGTTTCTAGCTATGGGCGGTCCGCTCGCTATCGGTTTAGGTGTGGTGTTTGTCAGCTCGCTGGGTTCCATGTTCCTTCCACCTACGACTGTCCTTGGTTCGGGATTGCACTCCATAGCGCTTTATGGCGGTCTCCTACTGTTTTCTGGATTCCTACTCTATGATACTCAAAGGATTATCAAGCAGGCAGAAACGTACCCGATGTACAACACTCACGGCAGATCGTATGATCCTATTAATAAGTAAGTAATTGAGGAGCATGAAATATATAAAGGATTCTGTTCAAGATTATGATGTTGGCAAACGTTAATTTCTTCTCTAGAAATATTAATATTAATAGAAGTGTAATTTTAAATACTTTTTTGAAGTCGGAATATTGGATAATTTTTTTTTCTAATGATATATTTTCTCCATAAAACATGATTTATAAAATATCTTTATCATATAAAATAATTTATAAGAATAGATATTTATAAGAATCATTTTATTATATAAGATTAATATTATTTTTATTTTTACAGCGCAATCTCGATTTATTTGGACACCATTAACATCTTTGTGCGAATCTTATCCATATTGGCCGGCGGTGGTAATAGACGTAAATAGAGGAATAGAGGAATACAACACTAATGATGAGTGATATATTATAAAAATCTATAAATTATAATAGAATATTTCAATTTAATTATAACATTTGCTTTAATAAACTGATAATAATTATAAATTGTACAGTTTTAAATTAAGATAAATAAATTTAAATATTTCAATACTTAAATATTTCATTTATATATGTTTATACGGTATGTATAAGTCTGGTTTTTAAGAGAGAAAAAAAATTATTACGCAATATACTGTAATAATGTAACGATTGTTGCACATGACTTATCAAAATATATATATACGATATTTACAAACATTATATAATGCTAGGATTATATCTATACATCTGATGATGATATATAAATGTTTCTAATCAATTCTCACTGCTGTAAATCACTTTTCATTCAGACTATGACGACTATTTGAGTATTTTTGCAATCTCTTAGCACTAAAAGTAGCTGCGTTATACCTATTTAATATCAAGATAAATCGATATATAAATTTTATTTAAAATTTGCATTATCTATAAGTGCGAATTGAATTTCCTAGTACTTTATTATTAATTCACTCACGGCGGGGAGAAAAGAAGGAGAAGGAGGCGAGATTATAGGACGCGCGCGACAATATGTCAGTCTTCTCTCGGTTTCCCCCATCTCAAATCAAAATCGACCATCGAACCGATAATTGACGAGTGCCTCTCCCTCTCTTTCTCGACTCGAGATCGCGTCACGAAACGAGGAGGACAAAGCGAGTCAGCAACCCCTACGGCCAAGAGGGGTTTGCGCCTGCGTTCGTCTCTTCGTCACCAAGGGTGAAACCTCGACGAGGGGGCGGGCGAGAGGGATAAGAGAACGTTCGTCGAAACGAGAGAGTGATATCCATCGGACAGAGAGAGAAAGAGAGAGGGACATTGAACGCCGACACCGTGGCCTCGCAGTCTCCTCTGGTTCGCGCCGCGCATGAAAACGCATCGCTGCGCTTCCTTTTGCATTTCTACGAGTGAGTCACAGCGTAGCGTCCGGCCCTCGCTCATCGTGTGCACGTATCCAAGTGCTAGTACACTTGGTGCAACGTTTTTTTCCGTCAGTTTCCGTCACGGCGGATGCGAGACTCCTGAGGCAGCGCGTCAAAAGACGTCGAAGGACAGCGAGGAGAGTCTCTTGCGTCCTGTCGATTTGAAAGCGTAAGTGACACGAGTTTTTACAAGTACACGAAATATATTAAGAAGACAATGGAGCGCGATTGCGTTGCATCGCTATTTTTTGCAAAATTCACGTAGGCTGAAAATCATGCGAATCAGTCCCGCTTGCGTCAATCTTCTTTTCTCGCTTAGATACATTTATTTTTATAATTATCCGATCGATCAGAGGATACTAATTGATATCGACGTATTTAAAATTATATGTGAGAGATGCATTAATTTTTCCAAAGTTTTAAAATGCAATCTCCTCTCTTTTCGTTATCATCTGATAATTATTGATACTACTAGAATGATATATTTATATATACCAATAATGACATATTTTGCAATATGCATGCATTTTTATTCGAATACTGGAAGAAAAAGTCATAGAATTAAATGATATTAATTAGTGATTTTCACATTTAATATTCTAATATTAAAATGCATTAATCGTGGACCAGTTGGGATCCAGTTCTTTTTAATAATAAATTAATGAATTATTTAAAAATGACCTTTATTTCTTTTACAGAATACTTTTCAAATTGCAAATATAAACGTATTATTATTAAAAAATTCAACATATTTCAATCCGATAAATATTCTTCAAATTCCTAAGTTATTTTTGAAAAGTAATGTGATTATTATACACATATCGATTCATTTTTTGTTCAAGTCGCAAATTTATAACAAAATGTATCGATATAATTTTACTTCTATAACTTTCAAAGAGTATAATAAGAATGATTATTTATTATACAACTTTAAGTGATGTATAAATCAGTGAGAATTAAATTCGAATGAAATAATTTTGAAATAGAATCGAGAGAAACAATGTATTGATTTTTCTATAATTATTCTAAGAATTTAAAAATGTAAGAATGAAATTCACACGATATCCAGTAAGTGATATTCTAATAATTGTGAAATCGTATTTTTATATAAATAATAACTATTAAATTTCTTATCAAAGTATATTAGGCGCGGATTGTATCGTTTTAATTATTTCCAGCTCTAAACAAATTACTCCATTCAATTCTATATGATTTATAAACTTTCTCCAATTTTTTCTCGATCGTTTGCTTAAAATTTCCCTGCGATCAACTGGTTCTCGGTGCTATAACAACAGTTGACCGAAAATAACTGTACATCTCTTCGCTCGCGTGCGCATCACAACATTTCGTACGATTGCTTCGCGATCAGGGGCCACGAAGATCTCGAAGCGTTAAACGCAATGATGCATGCGATAAAATGCATCTCGTTAATGGCCAACGGCAATGTGCGTATATAAAAATGCGACAGACATCGAGACGGTGAGAGCGGCGCCGAACGATGCGACAAGACTCGACGAGACGATCGATCGACGCGTGACTCTGCGTGATTACGCCAGTAACGCACTTGCGAAGTCATCAATTCGCTCTGAGACAGTCTTTAAAGAAATGAAAAATTCCAAATACGAATAGCAAAATCTCTCATTTTAGATTGAGAGATATTTTTCAAAAATGTACTTGTAATATTTTTTTTAAATATACTAGGTCTCTTTAAAATCTAAACATTTTCGTGGAATTATGTAAAATTTTGTAGATTAATTAAAAATGAAAATTAAAAATCTCTTTTCAACGTGGATTTTAAAATAAGATAAATTCTGGAATTTATAAATTTTTGTGCATAACAAATTAAATTTTAAATATAAAATTATATAAATTTTTATATAAATGTACGAATTAAATTTTAGAAATGTAGAATGTGCCCCTGAATTTTCTATCGAAAAATATTTTACAAACGAATCTTTAAAAAAACCTGAGATTTCTCAAGGCCAGTTAATTGCTGCGTTGCTGGAATTAATGCGGATATAATTATTCATGCTTACTATATAAAATGAAAATTGCGAAACTCTCTTGGCAAGTCGCCAAAGTACCATTTCTCAATGATTTCGCTTTTATATACGTTGGACACGCGGAAGAATGATGCACATCGCGAAAGAAGACTCGAGGGGTTGAAAAACAAGATGAGGGTGGTTAAGGGGTTGCCTCAAGCTACTTGAGGGGTTGACGCGCACGTGCGAGACGGAGATGACACTACGCAGACGACAGTGCCGGTTCCAGGGGATGAACAAAAAAACCAATTGCGTCATTCGCAGTACAAATATTTTTATCATAATTATTATGTCTCTCATTTTTCTTTAGATTAGTAAAAAAATTTAAATGATATACTTTTTGATAAAAAAATCTATTATAGATCATTCTGTAGAGAATATTCAATCTATAAAAATTTTATAATTTCTCTTAAATCATCACAGCAACCGAAGTTGCTCCGTGCAAACATTTTTTAACTTGATTTTTCATATTTCTGATACATATCTAAACAGAAAAAAATTATTGTAATATGCGAAAAGATGGATGTAGGTAAAAAAATTACGCAGAAGCAACATCCCTCGTTAATAAATTCAACGATAGTGAATTGTAAGGGCATTCTTGGGGTGCTCGGGTATGTAAAATCGTCCCTGGCATCGCGGGAGCGGGGGTGGCGAACATGTAGAGGGCTGTACATATGCAGAGAGAGAGAGGAGAGGGGAGGGAGCGGGCCGGAGAGGGTGAAGCGAGGGTGTCGGTCGCGAGTCGATAAACCGCGGGGTTGAACGCGAGCACCCTTGCGCACGGCTTCAACATGGCGGACGGTGAGTCCCATTCCCTTTTACCCTCGGTAGCCTCGCGAATGCCGGCCGGAGACGGAGAGAGCGTGGCGTGCGATCGATTCGCGACTCGTTCTCGATTGGCAGCTTCTCCAACGTTATCGTTTCGCGACCGGAAAGAAGAGATCTCGCTCTTCCGCGCGCTCTCCTTCTCTTCTCTCCCTCTCCCTTTCTCGAGAGAGAGGAAATTAGTGTCGGTGGTGAACACAAGATCCTATTCCTTCTCTTCTCCCGGAGACGGTGAATTAAGCTGGCCGTATTTCGTATTCTTTTTCAGACGACGAATCGATATGCGGCTCAGGGAATCCGTCTCGATCTCGGTGCCGTTGCATCCCGGAGGATTGAACAACAAGTAAGTCTATCTTGACGAGATGAGCACGAAAGGCGGTTAATTGACGGCCGGCCGATCACGTGTGGAGATAATGATCATCTAATCGAAACCCTGAAAAGACGGAATGTGCCGGAGCGTTTGCGAAAAGAAGCCCCTGCCTTCGTTTTCCGTATTACGTAATGTGTTTTTGAGCGTGGGTGTTAATTTTAATCCTCATTGTGTGATTTTAATGCCCGATTTTTATCAATACATTTTATTTTTATCTCATTTGTATTCTTTATAATTACATTTTGAATGCTCGATTAATTCACAATCTTTTTTCAACTCTAGGAAAGGTATCTAAAATTAGAACATATGTGTATTTTTCCTGAGTGATAGCTTTCCTTTGATAAAAAAATGATACAAAAAGTATGAAAAAGTGCATCGCTTTTAAAAATGATTTTTTTTCATTTCCAGCAAATGATTAAGAAATTAAACAGTAATTAATATTTTTAATTGAAGCGAACACAGAAAAAAGGACGTTCTTGTTTTGAAAATATATTTAGTTTTAACATGGAAATCTTGAAATGAGATTATATTGCGTCAATTAAGGAAAAATATAATTGCTTGAATAAAGCTATTTTATATAATTCAATCAAGAAAAATATATTCTTATGATTTAAGATTTAATTTTCTTGAATGGAAAAGAAACAATGTTAGATAGAAAATAACATTTTTAAATCAAAGATTATATAATTTTAAAAAAATAGAATTAAATAATTATATATTCTTGACATGACAATTACATATTAAAATAAGACTACAATATTATTGAAATTTAAAATTATTCAATTCTGCCAAGAAGACTATAAATTGTTGCGTATATACGAAACAATAAACACGTTAATTTAACTATATAAGTTTTGATTTGACGCTTATTTTTTTTTGTGAAAAAATGATCTAGCGATCACCTCGGTGAACTTTATTACGTTATTAATTTTAATTAGCATTTAATGCATGTATCCTTTGCATCTATCCTCTCTTTAAGATTCTGCAATACACATAAGAGATGCATAACGGTTGTGCCACATACAGACCGCATTAATCAATTACTATAATATTTACCCGACTGCGACAAAGTTGCCTGATCAGTTCCTAGTTATAAGTCGGCGCTAAATATAAACGTCTGATCCGAGGCGGCCTCGTAGGCGTGCTGCCGCCTATACCGCCTCGGCGAGCATCGGCAGACCCGAGTGTTATACCTAACGGCAACGGTAGTATCGATCCACCTGGACTCATTTCTCGGTCTCGCTTCGCAGCCAGCTCCGCAGGCCCGAGCCGATCGGCGCCGGCGAGATCGCCGGCGATCGCAACGAGAACGCGACCCGGGAGCCGGTCGACGAGTCGGCGGACTTCCGGCTGGCCGAGGACACCACCACGTGGTCCTCCCTGGCGATCGCGCGCGACAACGTCCAGCAGAGCAATCCGCAGTCCACCAACGTCAACAATAATCTCACCGAGCCGAAAATACAGAGGAACAGCTCCGTCGAGAGCCTCGACTACGAGGGTGAGCATTATTGGGCTCTACAAATACGTACATATATATTGATTCGAAGTAAAAAACAGGGGGAGTTTACCCTCCGAATGTTCCTCTCGTGCTTCATACAAATATTTGCGGAATTATTTTTTTATCTGATATCGACTTGTATCTCGTGCGAGTTATTTTTATTTTACGCTCTCGATAAGATATTTTTTTATTATACCTTGCGTTAATATTTATGTCATTTATATTTTCATGTCAATAATTCAAGCGGGAATTTCGATAATAGATGCATATGATTTGTCGTATCTGATAGATTTTCTTATGCAATTTAATTAAATTAGAAAGATGTAAAGAATCTCTGAAATAAATTCAGAGAAAGAGAGTAGATAGAAGAGGATCTAAAAAAACGGGGAAAAATAACGTGTAAGTAAGAGATCTGTATTGTTAGGCACAATCGAAGAGCAATCCGCCAATGTAAACAACAATCCGATCGAGTCGAGGATACAAAGGAACAGCTCCGTCGAGAGCCTCACCGATTGCGAAGGTGAGCTCCTTCGTCCTGAATTATTCCATGCACGATTTAATCTTGAAGAGGCACACGCACATATAATGTAGTTTCCCTTACAATATAATTAGATTATATTTAATTCGTAAAGTTACGTATAATGAGAAAACAAAATTAATTAAAAAATTGATAAAATGTAAGGAAGTTTGAGAAAGAAGCAAAATGATGAAATAAACTCACTGGAGAAATATCTGTGTAATAAATGGACGTGCATCTTTGAATCATTAGATCCATTAATATAGATCTTTATGTCCGTTGAATCAACAATGGATTGACCTACTTTTCAAGCTCTTGTTTTAAGTGCTATCCTATATTGATGTCCGCGATTTTATTGGAAAGCAATGGTGTTTGAAGGTTTCGTTGCAGAAGCGTAGCGAACTTCGATATTTTCCGTTGAATGCCATTAATAACGCGCGCATGCATCCTTGACATTAACCATCATCCGTAAAGAGCAGGGATTTTTAATTCAATCAAAGTTATTGGCAGTTATTGATAATCAGCTTACGGGTTGATAATTAGCTTACGTGATAATTTTGCTGCAAAAAATTGAATTTATATTGACTATTGCATTGCTTTTATCAAGGATTTAAAATCTATGATTGATGCTAATTCCCAAAAAAATTACTTTTATGCAAAATATGAAATCAACCGTGTGTGAAATTATCTATAAAAATTTGTAGAATTAATGTATGGAATTAATATTCTGATATAAAGGATATATGCATAGAATAAATTTAAATAATTTTAATTTTAATTTAAAATTTAATTTAAAATCTAAATTGAAAATCTAATTTTAAAAAATCGAATTAAAAATCTAATTTAAAAAGAATTTGAATTTAGAATACAAATAATATATGTTCCAAAAAAAAACAATAATTTACAGAATTTATTTATCTACTTGTAGAAAAATTTATATAAAATCAAGAAAAAAAATTTCTTATTCGTCTAATAATTAATCTATAATAATATTCAAACAGCACCCGCAGCTTCAGATAATAATCTGTCCCATAAAACCAAAGATCCATGAGCAAAGGACGGCCTGCAAAGCCAAGAATCTATGCAGCCTTTATGCAAGTAATCATGTATGAAATCGAAAATTGTATAAATCTTATTAATCAAAGATTTTATAAACACACGATGGTCTGCCCAATGACAATCAATAATATCTATCTAGCAACAGATTATCCATGGGATACCAAAAAATATTCAGAAGACAATGCTGTTAATCAATCAATTAAACTAGACGAATTATTCATCCAATACAAATACGAAGAATTAACATATGCGGGTCGAATTAAGGGCGTTATTAAGAATCTCGCGTGTGGGTCGCATCGCGAACGCTTTTTACGAGCACGCAAGTCAGCCTGATGATGACGATGAGTCACGAGTATCTAATGCGGCGACAATTATCCGGGCGATATTGAGATGAATCGCGACTGCGAAATGTTCCAGGACGTAATTCACCGCACGAGAACTCGTCGCGCGAGCTGACGCCGTCCGAGTGGTCCGACTGGTCCGAGGAAGGGAATCTACCTGCGGGCTGCCGCGGCATCGTCAACCCCAACTATCCCGGCTTCCAGCATCTGGCGCCTTCCCTGCTGTCGGATACCGATCTGACCGAGGACGAGCACGACAGCTGCTCCGACTATCCGCCCCTCTACGGTGTCCATCCCGAGATAGTCCCGGAGAACGGCAACGAGTACAACAACAACGTCGACGACAGCATCAATCATCTCTGCGGTCAGCGCAACGACCGCAAGATCTTTTACGAGAAGCCCAAGTTTAATATACAGGTAATCGAACGCTTGGAATAGATTACACTCGTGGTTCTCCCAAGTTTTAATGTGAGAGGGTCTATAGATTATTGTAGATTCGAAAGATTGTTGATATAAGCGATAATTGTACATATTTTTGACGGTGCAAAATTTTATTTTGTGATAAACTTTTTAATATCTTTAAAAATCCTTCCTCTCTTTGTTTTGCAAAATAATAAAATATTTCAAAAATTGTACATTTTTGTCGATTAATACTGTTATTAATAATTCAAGTTATAATGAGTAATATAATTATTAATATAATTAATAATATACAGGTAATCGAGCATTTGAAATAGCTTATACTCATGGTTCTCCCAAGTTTTAATGTGAGAGGATCTAGATTAAAGTATTGTAGATTCGAAAGATTGTTGATATAAGCGATAATTGTACATATTTTTGACGGTGTAAAATTTTATTTTGTGACTTTTTAATATCTTTAAAAATCCCTCTTCTCTTTGTTTTGCAAAGTAATAAAATATTTCAAAAACTGTAAATTTTTGTCGATTAATACTGTTATTAATAATTCAAATTAATAATATAATTACTAATATAATTAATAATATATTTGAAAATATTCCTTGTTCGAGTTCTTTAAATAAATATTTTAAAATTCCGGAAAATGTATAATGAATGTGATTGATTGATCTCTACTCATCGAGTTAAGGATGTTTGATTCTATTGCGTTTTGCACCGTCAGCATTAATATAATTAATAATATATTTGAAAATATTCCTTCTTCGAGTACTTTAAATAAATATTTTAAAATTCCGAAAAAAAAATATAATGAACGTGATTGATTGATCTCTACTCATCGAGTTAAGGATGTTTGATTCTGTTGCATCTTAGACCGTCAGCATTAATATAATTAATAATATATTTGAAAATATTCCTTCTTCGAGTACTTTAAATAAATATTTTAAAATTCCGAAAAAAATGTATAATGAACGTGATTGATTGATCTCTACTCATCGAGTTAAGGATGTTTGATCCTGTTGCGTCTTGGACCGTTAGCATTAATATAATTAATAATATATTTGAAAATATTCCTTCTTCGAGTACTTTAAATAAATATTTTAAAATTCCGAAAAAAATATATAATGAATGATTGATTGATCTCTACTCATCGAGTTAAGAATGTTTGATCCTGTTGCGTCTTGGACCGTCAAAGAGCGGCGATGGACCAATTTGATTCGCGCGATTCTTGTCACAATCATTCTCGCTCCCGCGAACTCATTCTATGACTAAGTCCCACTTGTCACTGACAAAACCGGACGAGAACAGCCGGCATGAGTTATCAACGCGTAAAAATAATCGAATATACTCCTACGAGAGTATTCTCGCGTGACATCATCATCGCCGCTCTCGTCTCTCTCGTTCCAGACTGTGACCTCTCTGTATGAGTCGGTGGTGCCGCCTTCGGAAAAGTGCATCAACTACGTGAAGAGCGTGGAAGTCTCTAGGTCCGAGAAGAAGGCACAGTCGCCGGAGCCGGAGGAGGTCGTCGTCAACGGCGTCGTCGAGGCGGAGACCCACCTGACGCTCCTGGACGAACGGGAGGAAGGTCTGGCCGACCAGGTAAGCGAGCAGACGCCCGAACTGTCCCGGGCCGTCCTCGAGAACAAGCGTGAGCGGGAGGTACCCGTCGAGGTCGAGCTGGTGGAGCTGACCACCAGTGTGAATGAGAGTCTGCAGTTTCCCGAGATCGAGGAAATCCTGGATTCCGGGAAGACCAGCGAGATCAGCGAGGTGAGCTCAAATTGGCGGTTTTCTTGACGACTTGAGTCTTGTAACATGCAACTAAAAAAACATTTATGCAACAATAACAAGACCTCTGAAGAGAAATGATTTAATCTGTAATTTTGACTTGAAATAATATTCGATACTACTTACTTCCTTTGTTTTAATTTTAATTAATCTAGTTATTATAATAATAGCTAATTTTGCGCTCATCTAACAATCTTGTATATATTCACAATTCTGATACAAGTTGAATCTGTCCAACTTGTGTCGATTCCTAAGTCATGCTAATTATATTGTCTATACAATTAATACTCGATTACCATAAAATATCCATACAATATCTTAGCGCAAGATTCCTGTAACATTGGCGTGCAATTAATTTGCATGACAATCACCATCCCGATTAATCCTACTTCCTGTCGCACCGGCGTGTTTCGCGCCCATCTAACTCTCGTGCACGGTCGATTAAATACGAAAACGATCTCGGTGTGGACACGCAGACGGAGGACGTCGCGGTGGAGCACATCGACCTGATACGCGAGGCAAAGGAGTTGCCTCACTTAGACCGGTCCAAAATAGGCAATCGCCAGCCGGTGACGACGTCGGCGGGCGGCTCGGCCGACGACGACGAGTCGGAGAGCAACAGCGACTACTCCGAGGGCTTCGCCGAGGAACGACCGACCTACACGAAGCTGGAGGAGATCGATCTGCTGTCGAGCATCGGCCGTGACATCGGCGTCGACTTCGAGAAGTACGCCCCGGTGCCGGACGTGGTCGCGATGGAGTCGATCGAGAGCATACGCGGCGGTCAATCGCGAGCCACGGTCATCAAGGATCGCATAGAGGATACCAACAAGCTGCTGGACCGCGAGCTCCCGGAGGCGTCCAGCGCGGACGCCCGGAAGAAGGAGAAGATGGTCAAGAATCAGGCCAAGCGCCGTCAGCAGCAGCAACAGCAGCAACAGTCGCGAAATTCGAATTCTCAGAGGCGCCCTGATAAGCGTAGGGCCGACATTGACGGATCAGGTGATTACTTGACATTTGATTACGTGACATTTTCATATCTCTTTTATTATTGCAACTCCTATTTTTAATTTTATTTTCGCATTTTATTGCTCTCTTTCTCTTTCTCTATCATAAACGAAATGAATATATTTCTTTTGAATATTCCATATATATTTTTACGTGTTGCTCTCTTTCTCTATCTCTATTATTGTCTCTTCTTATTAATATTATATTTTATTGCACGGACTAATGTTTTATTTGCTATAATTATTAATGTTTAAATATTGAGCTTTCTTTCTACAATTGATTATTTTACTTTTTGCTCCGGAATATTTGTAAATCTATCATAAACGTGAATATATTTCTTTTGAATATTCCATATATATTTTTTACGTGTTGCTCTCTTTCTCTATCTCTATTATTGTCTCTTCTTATTAATATTATATTTTATTGCACGGACTAATGTTTTATTTGCTATAATTATTAATGTTTAAATATTGAGCTTTCTTTCTACAATTGATTATTTTACTTTTTGCTCCGGAATATTTGTAAATCTATCATAAACGTGAATATATTTCTTTTGAATATTCCATATATATTTTTACGTTTTGCTCTCTTTCTCTATCTCTATTATTGTCTCTTCTTATTAATATTATTTTTTATTGCACGGACTAATGTTTTCTTTGCTATAATTATTAATGTTTAAATATTGAGCTTTGTTTCTGTAATTGATTATTTTACTTTTTGCCCCAGAATATTTGTAAATCTATCATAAACGTGAATATATTTCTTTTGAATATTCCATATATATTTTTACGTGTTGCTCTCTTTCTCTATCTCTATTATTGTCTCTTCTTATTAATATTATTTTTTATTGCACGGACTAATGTTTTCTTTGCTAAAATTATTAATGTTTAAATATTGAGCTTTGTTTCTACAATTGATTATTTTATTTTTTGCTCCGGAATATTTATAAATCTATCATAAACGTGAATATATTTCTTTTGAATATTCCATATATATTTTTACGTGATATTTTAATATCTCTTTTATTATTGCAACTCCTATTTTTAATTTTATTTTTGTATTTTATTGCTTTCTATTTCTATTATTGTCTCTTCTTATTAATATTATTTTTTATTGCACGGACTAATGTTTTCTTTGCTATAATTATTAATGTTTAAATATTGAGCTTTGTTTCTGTAATGGATTATTTTACTTTTTGCCCCAGAATATTTGTAAATCTATCATAAACGTGAATATATTTCTTTTGAATATTCCATATATATTTTTACGTGATATTTTAATATCTCTTTTATTATTGCAACTCCTATTTTTAATTTTATTTTTGTATTTTATTGCTCTCTTTCTCTATCTCTATTATTGTCTCTTCTTATTAATATTATTTTTTATTGCACGGACTAATGTTTTCTTTGCTATAATTATTAATGTTTAAATATTGAGCTTTGTTTCTGTAATTGATTATTTTACTTTTTGCTCCAGAATATTTGTAAATCTATCATAAACGTGAATATATTTCTTTTGAATATATATATTTTTTTACATATGTATACTTTTTCTAATGCACTATACGAATGCAATATACTTTACGGCACATTTTACGGTAATTAACTGCAATGTTTTTCACTTAATTGGAAAAATAATTACTATTTGCATTATCGGTGCATCCGACGAATTACACGTAATCATTACGTACAGTTATGTGAGTGCCTTAAATAGATTGTTATCTTAGTAAGTACTTTTTTGCGATGCCACAAGTTTATGGTTTTCAATATTAACTATCTCAAGTTAAAAAAGTTAAAGTTTACGCTAAAATAAAATTGTCTAGAATTTTAATAAAATTTTCTCATTAATTCACACACATCTTTTAAATTTCTAGTATCTATAAAATTCATATTAAATCACGATAAAAATCATAATGATAGACTTGGGATATACGTATATATTTTTTGATCATTTTTTCGGATACATCGAACGAGATAAACCGTAAATTTTAACCCGACCACTCGAGATTACGCGATGCTCCGGCACTTTTTCGTTTCCGTTCGGCTGTTTCGGTCATGCCTTCCTCTCATGCCGCAAAAGGTTCTCACGTTTAGCGCTCGTGCACTGTTACAGGCGGCTTTGACGTTTACAACATCGAGACAGCAATGCCAAAGATCGATCTAGACGCGATCGAGTCGCATCTCAGAGCTGCTCGCGAGGAGGAACGTCGGGTGAGTAATTAACAATTTTCTTTGCCAACAATAATTATCATCAAGAATGTTAGAAATTAAATCTTAATCTCGTGTGATTTGATTCTCAATCGACTCTGTGTACATTTTTATCTATTAATTCATCTCTCCATACATAATTCCATGCGCGATTTTATCGGTTTCCAATACCTCCTTTCGCTTTCTTTTTCTTAAACAGAAATAAGGCTTAAATTAATTCAAGTTCTCGGGTCAATGAAAGTCCTCGGTTCATTCACGCGTATTCTACTTAACGTATTTCGACATCCTATCCGTCCAAATTACCACTGACTCTTGAATGTGTTTGGCAAACAGCGGATAAAGCGCCAATTTTGCATATCTAAAGTTTCGCGTCTGCGAAACTGAATGCACTTTGCGGGGGCATGCATAGTGGGCGGATGCGTATGTAGGTCTTTGATACGAGAACAGACATGTAACAAAATATACAAAGAAACATCTGGAGCTTTAAATATTCTAATGATTTTCTCGAAAATTGCCCTCTTAACGCAATCTATAAAATCTTATTTACACTTCCTATTTACATGAAAATTTTTGTAATTTATTAAAAGGAAAACTCGCTAAAAATGTCAAGAAAAATGATTAAAAATAAAAAAAAGAGACCCCGATTATTAATATCGACAGGCGCGATGGTTTATATCGCGCGATTGATAAACCCTGACACGCGTTTGGCGATTTCAAGTGACGAAGTGCATGAGCGATGAAATATAAATAACTAATAATAAATTTCAAACTTCGTATGCATCCAGAATTATATTATTTTCTCGATGCTTTGAATTGTGAAAATTACGTGCTTTCCCCAAACAGTACAAAAAAATATTGCAGAAATATTATTAATATTGCAGCAATATTACTGCAATATTCTGTGCTGTATGGGACGTTACGCTATTTTTCTGTTACAACAAAATTAATAATAATGTATAAATAAAAATAAAAAATAAATAATATATAAATAAAAATAATAAATTAATAATATTCCTGCAAAATTTAATTTTTAAATTAAAATTCGATCGTTGTTGGTTTATAACGAGAGGATCGTGCACCGAATGTTGAATCGCGCGTAGGTCAAAAGTAACGCATGATCGGTCAACCGAAACGCTTTACGCACGATCCTGAAGATGATTTAACGATCTTTTGTTGCAACGACGCGACGCAGCTTGCATAGTACATTAAATTTAAAGCGTCTCTGCGTGCAACAGATCATTCTCTAGACTTTCCAGTACGCAATACGACATAATACGATTGTGCAAATTGAATGTATAACTTTCTATTTTATATATCTCTAATTATCTCCCGCGAAATACACAATTATCTACGCTGCTTCTGTGAGAAAGAGAATATGTATGAGAATAGACAGCAGATTGGAACGAGATAAAAATGTTTTTATAAAATGCTTAGAAATTGATTTACGCTACTTTCTCGCAGATCAATATTTAAATGAGATTCCTGCTTGATTATAGCGTGTCATATATTTAGTCCTTAATATTTTTTGATGCAAAGGAATTTTTATTTTTATTTTTCTATGCAAAGGAATTTTTATTTTTATTTTTTTACGCAAAGGAATTTTTATTTTTATTTTTTGATGCAAAGGAATTTTTATTCTTTTATTTTTATTTTTTAAAAGAGTATTCAACTAGAGACCCACGTTTTCCAAAATAGCTCGTTGTTTTGTGTTTCCTAGCATAACTTTCCAAAAGAGTGCGCTTTTCGTATCGTGGCGTTAAGTTTGTCAAGTTATCAGATTGCAAAGTTATCGAGTTACCGGGTACACTAACTTTAATGCTATGAATGACAACGGCATACAATGCAATACAAATCGAAATACGATGCAAAACCGAGGTAACGAGACGTATATCGTGTATCAACTTCCTTGCGTTTGGAAATTTTACTCCGGAATGAGATCCAACGAGACGAGTACAAGAACGTATTTCACTATCAGATCATTCACTCCGAGAGCTATTGTGAACTATCCATCGGGACCCATGCGATTCTCCACCCGTTTTCCGCGAGTTGCACGAGCGCGAACTCGGAAACGCGGCCAACACACACGAGCCAACACATCCTCGTCCAACACTTTCACCGGGAGAGTCTCTGGGAGAAGCCTTCCTAGGTGCTAGGCTTCGGTAGACCTGGCCACCACCACCATCACCACCATCACCACCACTACTGCTATCGCCATCGCCATTGAACACCTCCTTTGCGGCCAGCAAACCTTAACGAAGGATTTCGCTCGACTCGCTTTGCAGTCTGGTGCCGTCTCCGTTTCGCGCGCGCGCAGGCAAGTCTTCTCGCGACTCTTCTTCGGGATCAGCAGCACCTCAGCAACCTTGATCTCGATCAAGTCCGATCGACGACTTGATCACGAATCGCGAGAAGCCGATTTCGATGAAGTGGAAAGAGCGAAATTGCAAAAGAAAATCGAAGAAACACTCTAGAAAGTTTGACTCCGCGGACAAGGTTGCTTGAGGGGGAGACTTTTGTTCGAATCCGATTCTTGCGATAGAAGCGACGAGGTGGTGCGCGATCATGGGCAGCAGCAACAAGTCGCGCAAACACTACAAGAAGGACTCGAGATTCGTCACGGATCTTTACACGTTCACTTATGACAACGATCTTGATTTTGTAAGGGAAGCTTATCGTGAAGGATGAAGGGCGACAGTGTAATAATTCACGATTGGCAAATCCGGTGTAACTTATTGTCAGACAGGAAAGGATACAAATCCACGAAGCCATTCTGTAGTTTGACATTTCGCCTGTTTTCTCGAATCTTGTTTACCACATTCTTCAAATAGTATAAGAGAAAACATCTAAGTTACATCGTTATTTCTCAATTAATATATAATCTCATTCTTATTTCTTATTGAATTTATTTTTTGGCTAATCAAGAAAATAATAAAAATAAATAAAAATAATAAAAATAATGCAAAGATAAATAACATTTTATTGAATAATACCATAATATTGACTCAAAGAGTGGAGATGTAATTTCGCTGATAATTTTGCGGAAAAATGTTATGATAGTCGAGAAAAGGCACACTTTATTTAATATATTCCAACAATGTTCCATCAGAAGTCGTGAAATAATTTACAAATAATTATTTACAAATTGTCTCAAGATTCAAAAATGATTCAGAGTAATAATACTTTGCTATTGAAATATTCTTCCATTCTTAATATTATGACTCATTCAACCATTATGTTTCATTGACAGCGTTTTTCTCATACTTGTCATTGTATAGCGAATGATTATTGCACGCTTAATTTCGACATTCTAAAAAAAAACGGAAATGTCGCCACAATTCTAATACAAGACATGTTAATTCGAGCTATTCTATGAGTCAGAAGTGCGGAAATGACGTTTAAAAATTCTAACGTTTTCAGTTTATATTCAAACAAATATGATACAAACACAAGGTGTGATGAGAAATATGTCAAAATTGCAAACGTAAGAAAATCTCGCTATTTCCTACAATGTCTTCTCGTGCGCGTCTCGTTTGCACGTGACTGATGCACGTGCGATTGCATTATTACGTCTAGTGTCAGGCTTGGATGCGCCAGATTTAATAATTCGTCCGATTCCTACTTGCGTTCCGACAGGAAAGTCGACGAACTCGTACGATTCGGTTTGGTTCCGGACCGACGCAGGCGTGAAAGTGGGTCACGGAAATCGTGGTGTTAATGAACAAACAGATTTTTAATGTAGAAGCAAGTTCCCTTGCTACGATCGTAATTGCCTCGTTCTATTTGTCAAATAATCTATAATTAAATTCGAGCACGAGGATGCTGGGCGTGTTTAATACACTTCTAGGCATTGAGCTATGAAATATCTATAATCAAAATTACATCTTTGTATGAGCAGCAGATATATAATTTAATTGAGTTATATATAATCAAGATATAATTTAGATTATTCTTACAAATAATTTTATAACATCGACTAAATAATTCTTAATTAAAAATTATTTTTGATAGCGTTTTACAATTTTGAAAAGACATTAAGAGATTAAAAAATATTGCCTCTGACTATCATAACATGTAATAATATGTTTAATATGTTTAATAATATGCATCTCGTTCTCGAATCTGTCGTCCTTCGCAAGAGGGTAACGTCAAATTATTGTCTCTCGTATCGTGTATATTACATTATAAAAGCGAAAAGTGTTAATTTGTGTGGCATCAGGATAATGATAAAGGAACTGAGGCGAATAAACCTCCGGAACCGACTATATCAGTCGAGCAAGAAACGAAGGAGAGCGAAAGAGAAGATCTGATTGCACGATTCGACAGGGTCATACGTGGTGAATCTGATTGCAATCTGCAGGTGCGAATTGATTTATGAAAATTTAGCAAGAGGACAGCAACGATATAATCGATATAGAAATATCAAAGTTTATGATACTATTATTTATGGACATGTAGGATTAAACTATCTAAATATCTTTTATTTCTGAATCTTTAGATGCTTCAGATATATGTTTAACTTTGGATTCGCGTCTTATCTAGATAATAAGATTATTCTTTGTGAGAATATCATGTCTAGATCTCTTCTATATCTTTTCTTCAAGATCTCTTCTTCATCTTTTCTTTACTTCTTTATGCGCGCGTATTAATATATATTCATGTAAAATATTTAGATCTAGGATTATCAGTTCACAATCTTATCTTTATGTGATAAAATATTATCTATTCTTTTTTATTTACAGCGACGGAACGATCGCGAGGAAATCAGAAGGAGACTCGCAATGGGGCCTGACGCTGAGGATTTACGCGCCGAACGTGGACGAAAGCCAAGTCTCCAATCGCGTCTTCAAAGTGGTTCGTAGAATTGACTTTTATTTTCTTCTTATATAATAATAATGAATACGCGAATTATAAATAATTAATTTTCAAGCGATAGTCTATCGCATGAATCATTAATAAATATACGCGGAAAGAATATACGTTGCTTTCGTAATGTTCATTCTTGCTCACACATAGTTATGTGCTTCATATTTTATTAAAATACTGATAATAATCTTGAAGAGAGTCAAAAATAATCGCTAAATTATCCAATTATTTTGCATCTTCCCATCCAATTAAAATACTAAACGATGAATCATGATTCATCTCGCGCAGGAATGAATCTCCAGATCTGCTTCATGAACGAGACCTCGTCGGACACCGAGTCCCCGGGGTCGGAAAACGACACATCTCCCGGATCTACACCCACGTCTCTCGGTTCGAAGCAACTTGGCGGGAAGCAACACGCGCCAATGAGGCCACAGGTGTTGAGTCTTCCGTCTCTGAGACTCGAGAGCGCCAACTCCACACCGCCAGTTGACGAGGCGGACTTTTTCGCACGTCAAGCTAGACTGCAGACCGAAGCACGAATGGCTCTGGCACAAGCCAAGGAGATGGCACACATGCAAATGGAAGTGGAGAGGCAGAGGCTGAAGCAGAGTCCCATCACCGAGATGGTGCGATGCAGTTTGGAAAAAGTTAGTAAAGAGCTTGTTAGTTGTTAATTATCTAGTCATCTAAAATAAATTGTTAATTATTAGTCATAAATACGTAAAATATATAGAATCTATCTACCAAAAATTCAAAGAGAAAAAGATGAAGAATATATGAATATATATTCGAGACATTTAATCTTTCTTTTCTGTTTACCTTTTAATCATTAATTTTGTCATTTACATTTAATTAATTCTTGAATCTTGCCTTTTCTCTCTAGGTCGGTGTTCAACTGGGAGAAGATAGACGTAGATTGTCCCGAGTTCTTCTCACGGAATTAAACGTCGCACAATTGCAAGTAGTGGCGAACGATTTACACGCGAGGATTGCCGCTTTGAACGAAGCGCTCGTTGAAGGACTTTTGAGGAGAGACGATTTGCACATGGAACAAGATTCGATGCTCGTTGACGTGGAAGATCTCACTCGATATTTGTGAGTGCTTTTAAAATATTTATGCAAGAATTTATTATATTCAATTATAAAAACGATATAGATTGAGTTTACTAGTCTATTCGATTAATTTTTTTTCGACTTTTGTCAACATTATTTACATATTTAGCAAAAAGTATTTGCAAAAATTAGTGAAAACTTTGATTTTCAAGCGCTTTTTAATTAAAAAACTTATCGAGATAATATTAAAAATATGACAACTAAAAAACGAGATATTAAAATAATAAATTCGTTTGTGCAAAAAAAAAACAATAGAGGTGCCAAGCAAGAATCATTGAAGAAGAAGCAGCAAAGCATGCAGCAGACGGCAAATCGAAATCATCAGCAGTCCTCTCCAACTCCAACGAAATTGTCTATGAAACCGAAATTGACGCACTTGAATCGCGGTCTGGTTGCCCTTGTAAGAAAATAATCTTTCGCTACGAGACTACGCAGTCTCGTCGGAAATTAAACTCCGAACGGAGCGAAACACCACGAACAACTTTAGAAAAAAAGCAGAGCGAAGAAAAGAGAGAAAAGAAGAAAAATCTTCCTTGAAAAAGTAGGCAAGAGAAAACCTTTTTCAGAAGAGAAGATGAAAGAAAGAATAAGAACTGAAACTTTCTTCGCGACAGATGAGAACAAAATGATCTCCATTGAAAGAGCAAACTCCTTCGAGAAAAAAAAAAATAGAAAAGATTTTTTTCCCAAGAGATGGATAATAAAAGAAAACTCTTCTTTGAAGAAAAGCTTCTCAACACTAGAAGAATCATTGCGTTAGAGATCGTGGTGTATAATTGCTCGAGAACTCTAAAAGACATTGTAACGATCAACTTTGATAACAGTGGAATCGTTCTCATGATAAAAGGAAAGCAGCACATATCTCTTTCCTCTGAATTACCAAGAATTTTTACGGCTTCGTCATTAATTACGTGGAAGTAGAGATTTACATATGTGCGTATAAGCGAACAGAGCAACGATCCTTCGTTTGTATCCAAGAGATTCTCCATCTCTATCTCCTGCTCGTCTGTATTCGCTCGGCCCCTAAGCATTATGTCCCGCGACATGCATGTATCTACGAATGTATCGATTATTCGCCTTTATGAATAATAGCGTATCATTAGCGAAAGCGGATCCCTTCTCTCTGTTGTACATATAACGGAAATTTACATCATATTATTGCAGTATCGAGATTCCATATAGTGTTTAAAGAACGCTTCGTTCCGGTCGTCCATTATAAGTCGTTCACGCGTGCGTTGATGTGATGTTAATATTTTGTAAAATCGTATCAATTTAATATTGCATATGGAAATAACAATTTTGAATCCATTCCTAGATTCCGATAATTCCACAATTATTCGGATGTGTATATTCTCTGCTTCAGTAGCTCTCTAGATCCGCCAATAGAAACCGTCACAGGTATTGATTTTATAAATTCTTCGCGTAGAAATTCGTCGTTCTCCACCTGAATCGGATAAACGAGATACTGGGAAGACGATAAACTAGTTTTTATCTATCGCGAGCGACGAAGAAAGTCGACGTACTTTCTTGAATAATGCAATGCTCGTAAAGAAAGGTGGAAAGTAGATAGGTAAAAGTCCGTCTCCGGTGGAGACGACAAGTGCAATGACCGTGAAGAATGAAAAACGCGTTACATATCCAAATAAATGATCTAGCAAAAAAAAAAGATTAGTTAATATCTAGAGCAATTATGAAAATGTAATCGAACATAGAAATATTTGATCGAACGCGTCGTTCACGGAGAGTTTACGCTATTATACGAAGACGGAGCTTTTTCGAATTCGCTATCAAAATTATTCATTCTCATGTAAATTATTCGGTTCTTGTATCATGTATTATGTTTGCATGTCGGTCTCAGACGATCTCATTCACATACGCAGGATTTTTCAAATGAATGTAGTCGAAATAAATTTCAACGAATCTAAAAACTACAATTAACTTCGTTCCTTAAATCCCCGGTTCTCATCCTTTTGATGCGTCGCGATTTATTTATAATACAAATTAGGTATATTTTAAGTAAGAAATGCTCATTTTAAGTAAAAATTGCAGTACTTGATATAATTTCAATTTTTTAATCTCTAGCTCTCTCTTCTTGATTTTTAGTGAAAGTGGAAAAAAAATTGTTAAGAAAATGATTTCGTACGTTTTAATGTATGTCATTTATCATAAATCCCAAATAAATCTCTAATTTTTGCGTGTTATGAGAAAAACGAATTCTTTTTGGCACATTGCTTTTCTGCAAATGGATAAATCGAGAATATACATTTCTCACAATACTGTTTTTCTAAGAATATTTAGATTAAAGTGGGACAGTTTCATCAAAGGGGAAGACGACATAACGAGTTTACTGTATTTTAATTAACGTATTTAAGGCAATTCAGACCTACTCTCAAATAACGTTTGCATCATAAATTTGTCATGCAATCATATAGGGGATCTCTGAGACGTGCTCCACTTTGCCCATAGTTAATCGAGAACGAGGGCAACTTTTTAGCCATCGATTGTAGTAATATAAAAAAAAAGAAAAACAAACGTCACGAAAAAAGATCGCTCATATACACGATTATCGCGAATATTCGAAATCGCGCAATCGGTGGTCATAAATGCATCATCAAAGAGAGCCGCATATTATCTACAAAATACTTTTAATCGTAATATTAATTAATAATATACAGATTGTAAATAATTAAACAATAATAATAAAATATGCTGTAACAAGTTCTTCCTCTTTCCTTCCTTTCTCTCTCTCTCTTTCTTTCTTTCTCTATCTCGCACTCTCTCATTCTTACTCATGCATTCATTCGCTCATTCTCTCCCTTTCCTTTTCTTTCTTCATTGCCAATTTTTCTCCGAGTTTCGCTCTCGTGGAGAACCAAAATAGTGAAGAAGGCACGGGGCAGTATACGGATGAAATTTTTTTTCAGTTTTAATTTCTCTCTTTTTCTCTCCTTCGTACTTTCACAAGAAGTGTCTACAGTTTCTCGCTCGCTCTCAACGTTCAAACCAAAAGGATGGATGGGACAGGGGGGAAGAGCACCATTTGATGGACGTCTCGCTGAGTTCTTGAAACCAGTTACACCGACAACTTTAGTTGACTAATTCCGGTTAGAAATTCTCCTTCCCCTATCTAGAAAGTTGTAGCTATCGTAGTCCATAAAGAAAGAGAATTTAATTAATCAGATTTTGTCCGTCCATACGGACTAATCTTACTTTTTCTATCGCTTGATTTGATCCTGATGATCGATTTTCTACTCCTTTCTAAATTGAGCTATCATTCATAACTTAACTGACGCTTTATTGATCCTTTATCTTATTCGTTAAAAAGAATGTAGAGTTTTTCCCAGGTCTCCGAGGCAAATTTTTTCAATTTTTTCTCTCTAGATAAAATATAAGGAATCACAATGAGAGTCTCGCTTAATCATAATTAATGCTTGTAAAGCTCGCATGGGAAAGAAGAATGTTAACCATAGTTAGTTGACTATCATCGATGGAAGCGGCTCTTTTCGTTCCGACGAGTCTCGACACGACGCAATGTCTCGCGGAGGTACTTTGGAAAGAACACAGACGGCGATGATGCGTTAATAATATCTAATACGATTTCTAATATCTTTCTCTTTTGTTTCTATCGCTTCTTTCGATGCCGAGAATGGCCAAGCCGTATGGCACCATGACGAAGCTCTTGAAGCTTCTGAATTATGCATGATACTTTTTTTAGTTAGTTAGTCCTCTCGTTAGCTGTCTCTTTCTCTGTCTCTGTCGGGATACATAGCGGACGTCATTAACTCGTGTATTGTAATAAAAATTCTTAAAGTACAACTGTAATCATTATCTCTACTATACAAGCTGGCACTCATTACTGTATACTTATATAGTCTTTACAGACGCCATAAATCAATTTCGCAAATATATTACTTCTTCCTCGCGATGTCCGTCGGCATGAACCACTCATTTGCCACGATTTCGATAAAAACATTGATCCTCAAACGCGCGTTCAAAATTGTTTACACCCTCTTGAAATGAAATCCCGTCCAAAAACACACTCGACTATTAAATGTTAAATAAATCCTCGCTAATACTCATCTTAAAAGCAAAAGATTCCCATATCTACATACGTTCTCAACGAACATTCTGTGTATATATAAAATAATTCCAAAATACTATATACTCTTTTTTTCAAGCTTCCGAAATTTCGGTTTAAAGCATCGAAAAAACGCCTTAAGCTAAAAAGTCTCCATCACAATTTATCGATAATCGTTATCAAAGGCAGTAAGAAATGTGCGTATACAAAGTCCAATATAAAGTTCTAATCCAGAAAAATCACTGCGGAAATTCAATGATTCTTCGAGAGAACGTTTTACAATCTGCCGCGAATATCACGAAGAGATTATTACGTCGCTCACGATAAAATGATTCAGCAAATACGAGGAACACGCGCGTTTCAATTAATTCAATTATTGTCCCGGGAACACGATAACCCTGTTGCATGTGGACACGGCATCCTATCTTTCTCCATCCTTCTTATCGTCATATCCATTTATCACCCGGTACATATATAGTAACCCTGTTTTCTCCAGCGATACTCGAACTTGAATTTCACTTACCCTTAGCTGCAAAAGTCACATTACGCAATCGCTATTTCAATTATTCTCACATTGATCTAGAAAATTATTGACAGTCTACTTCAGTTGCCAGGTGCGCAGAGAAAATCACGAGGTTGTAGTTCTTTACCACGGTCCTCACTGACGTCACTACCATTAACGCGGAAAATGCGGTAGCAGATCGTGAGCGGAATTCTTAATCGCTAATACTAGCATCTTCCAAGATCACTTGCCCATACTGGCATTTGCTGGTAATGTCGCGGATCGTTGCTGCACCGATAAGTATGGCTTCAGAGTCGACCTCGTAGATTCCCTATAGAAAAAAAAATATACAGATGAAAGAAAACAAATATACATATAAACTGTTGTCACATAAATCTGTCATTTATATATTATTCGAGATTTTAAAAAACACAAATAAAAAACATCGCATAGTCAAAGCTGTAAAACGCTTCAAGCATGATAATAGCTAACCCGTTTCTGCAGCAAGTGCCGAAAGCTAAAATTGTTGTGCAGTATATGTATATGAGATATGCTACTCTTAATCGACACACATTGTCTTTTAGCATTTCTGATTTCGTTTAATTGTCCGATCAGTTTTAACAGCCACTCACAATCAATGTCATGCATTGTGCTAATATGTACAATTATACAGGATGTTTCAAATCACTTGTACCACTCATTTAATAACTAGAGAAGTGATTATTTCAAAAAAATAAAAACATTTTCTTTATAAATCGGGTGCGCTCTATCGAATGGTGATATTTTCAACTTCTGGCTCCGGCCAGAAATGGGTGATTCAGACCGGAAGAGCATTTTCTTAAATGGAACCCCCTATTTTTCATTGCGTATTCTTGTAGTTTACCTCGAGAGTTTTCCAAAACACTAATAAATTATTTTTTCATGAAGTACTCTTCGAGTTATGAGGCTTTCTTAATTTTACATAAACTATCTTGTAAAATATTTATTTTTCGATTATTTTACCTTAATACTTTTATGTATAAAATAATGAGAGGAATCAATTGGTGTAAAGAAAACATACAATTGTTTTTAAGAAAAAATATGGAATTGTTAATCCATTATTGTAAATTCCATATTTTTTTCTTAAAAATAACTCTTCCTCTCATTATTTTGTACATAAAATTAAGGTAAGAATCGAAAAATGAATATTTTACAAGATATTTTATGGTTTATATAAAATTAAGAAAAGATTTCAAACTTCATAACTCGAAAAGTACTTCATAGAAAAATAATTTATTATAGTGTTTTGGAAAGCTCTCGAAGTAAGCTACAATAATATGCAATGAAAAATAGGGAGTTCCATTAAAAAAAATGCACTTCCGGTCTGAATCGCCTATTTCCGGCCAGAACCAGAAGTTGAAAATATCATTCGATAGAGCGCACCCGATTTATAAAGAAAATGTTTTTACTTTTTTGAAATAACCACTTCTCTAATTTTTAAATGGGTGGTACACGGGTGGTCTGAAACATCCTGTATACAAGACCGGTATAGAAACAATGATGCGAAAGGAAAAGGAAGAAAAATCAAACAAGTCTAACCTCTCTACACCCACATCATGCGACGTCACAAAATAAGAGAGCTACTTAGTCCCCGCTCACTTCGAGCAGCAGCATCGGCTACGCTACCTTGGCGAAACGCGTTGCCCCGTGCCGTCTACGTGCGAGTTCGCTTTGTAGCCGCATTTCTGAACGCGCCTGGACAGCCGCGAGACCCAGTATTTCTGGTCCTCGGGATTCGCCGCGAGTAGCAACAACTCGCGGGCGCTGTTGGGGTCATAGTGCAGTTTGCATGGGGCTATGGCATCTTCCTTCTTGTCCAAATGTTCCTTGTGAATTTTAATGCGACACCCTGCGAACAATAATATTTTGTTTTAGGTAAAAAAAGGAACAAAAGAGACGTATAGAGAAATAAAATCCATATGTAAACGATTATAATAGATTATAATAATACATACTTCGACATTCAAGAGCCGGCGAAGGTCGAAACATATGCCAGAGCTGTTTCGAACAGACCTCGCAGGTCGTCGGCATGTGATAAGATATTGATACGAACTCGTGGCCCTTCAGCGACTGAGTGCCGGGTTTATCTGTGAGCTGCGGTAAATCCACTCCAGGCAGTGTATTTCCTTCGTCGCCGGGCCGTCTCGCTTCACCTTCACCGGCATAGAGTAACTGCATACGAGATTAATTAGTATGCGATATTGATCGCAATCCAAAGAATAGAGATTAATAAAGTAGATACCTGAAATATTCTGGGTATATCTTTGGCATTGGCTCGAATAACATCACCCTGAGTAACAGATCTAACGTGGAAGACTTTGTTCAAGTCTAATATCAGAACCGGATCGGCGTTCATTTTGTCGTTTTCACTATTATAGAAAATGATCTTCTTGGAGGAGACAACGACGTATTGTTTCTTCCAGCCGTGCCGCTTAATATTCTGCTTATTTGGCACATTTAACCAACCCTCCAGTCTCATCGTACCATGCTCGGACAGGACCGAATCTTCAGCATCGTCGTTCTCGATGGACGAGACGCTTGCAGTCTCCGAATTGAGCGACGCGATTTTCATTTGCAGTGTTTCTATTTCCGAGTCCTTCGAATCCAGTTCCATTTGCAGCCTTAGCTTTGACTGATTTTCCTCGACGAGTTGTGCCTGAGAAAAAAATCATTTTTACAAATTGAAACAATTCTATATAATATTTTAAATGCAAGTAAAAGTGTCTCGCTTACTTGCAAATCTTGCAAATCTTTCTGCCATTTAGCTGCCAATTGTCCGTACTTTTCCCTCTCTTGAGTGAGTTCTTGCTGTAGGCGTCTGCAATCCTTCTCCTTCTTTCTCAGATCTGCGGCAGAGGCCTTGTTTTTATTCTTCCCACTCGACGAAAGATCCTTCCGGTTCATAATCTCGGCCAGTTTGTTGACCGCCTGCTGCTTCAATAGTTGTTCAGTTTTCAGCTTGCTGCTCAGCTTTTCAATTTCTTCCGCGTTGAATTGCGCTTTGCCAAGCTGTTCTTGCGATTCTTTCAATCGCTTGCTCAAGTCTTCTTTTTCCTTCAGAGTCTGATCGACCGATTTCTTGAATTCGCTTTCGTTCTCCTTAAGTCTATTTATAATTTGTTCTTTTGCACTTAGCTCTTGATGATGCTTAGCTACTCCATCTTTGTATTCCAATTCCTTCATGGTTCTTTCCTTTTCCAAGTCTGCTACGGTCTCCTCGGCTATGGATCTGGCCAATGCTTCACTATCACCGCGCGCCAAAGACAGTTGCAATTGATGAACTAGAGAACTACGTTCTTCCTCCAATTCCTGCTGCAACCTCGCTTTTTCGTCTAACTCTTCACGTAACTCTTGCGTCTGTGTTTTGTAAAGAGTCTGAAAAACATGAAAATTATAATCATTCTTAAAATTTACGATACTTTTATTATGTAATACAATTTTAAATTAATGAGTATAAGAATGACAATAAGTTTAATATTTATTCTTATTTGTATTTTTTGCTTATTATTCGATAATTATAGATTCAAGATGATATATGTGATTAAACTTTTATTATTACGTACCGAGAAATAAGCTTCAGCTTCTAATTGCTCTTGTAATTCTTTCGTCTGTAGCTGATCGACATTCCTTTGCGTCTTTAAGTGATGTAATTCCTCTTCTATTTGCCGTTTAGCTTCCCTCAACTGAGCAACTTCTCCGATCAATTGTTGTTCACGAGCACGAAGTCTTCCCGCTTCAGACGTTTGCTGACCTAAATCGGTCTGAAGGACATTTCTCTTTTGTTGTTCCTGTTCAACTTGGCCCTGCAGTACTTTGACTTTTTCCACTTCTTGTCTGTGTTCACCTTCTAATTTTTGCAATCGTTGTTGTATCTGTCTGTAATCGACAGAGAGCATTGATGTCTGACGTTCCTTTTCCTGCGCAAGTAATTCTGCGCGTTGTCTTCCGCTTTTCTCCTCGTTTAATTTTGCTTGTAGAGCTATTTGTAATAAACCAATATATACATAAATAACACACAATCCAATATGAAATACATTTCTTTAAATTTATAAATATAGAGATTAGAATGTGTACATACATAAACAGATATGCCATTATATACAAATACGCAGCAATAATGAGAAGATAAACAAAGATTAGCACAGGATGATAGAGAAAAATACAATTTATAAATAAAAAATTAAATAATTTAAATATTTTATTTAAATAATTTAAATATTTTATTCTAGAATATGTTTCCAGGATAGGAAAAAAAGAAAATATGAATTCACTAATCACATATATTACCTTCAAAAATTCCATTCTTTTGCCCTGTGTCGCATAGGCAAAATGAAATATGCTTTATCAGAAATATGATATCTCTATTTTTACATGTAAAATTTGAAACAAATACCTTTAACAACTTCCAAATTAGCTTCTTCTTTGGAGAGAATGCGCGAACGTTCCGTTTCTTGATGCGCCATAACTTCTTGATTATACCTAGCTTGCGCAGCTTTCAATTCCAAGGTTAAACTAGCAGCTTCTTTTTCTAACGCGGAAATTCTTTCGTTTAGTTGTCTATTATCCAGAGTTGCCTTCTCTTCCTTCTCACGACTACGTTCTAACTCGAGGTGTAAGGCAGAAAGACGTGTCTCCAGTTCGGCCGTCAACAATGACGCTTGCGATCTTGAGCTACGTTCCTTGGAAAGTTGACCCTATAGAAAAACATTTCGTGCATGAAAAATAAATTATTCTTTAAATTCTTTATTTTAATTTTTGAATATTAGATATAATAATAAAAATTCTACGGTCAAATTATCGAGCTAATAAATAAGATCTAAATAAAATAAAAACAAATATTCATAAGGTCATTTAATTGAAATATTCACATAAATGTTTCGACTTTACTTAGTCTTCCTCAGTATGAAAAAAAAATATCACAAAATCTAACATATTAAAATCATCCGCATTCATTTGCCAATATTATTCATATGTCGCCGAGAAATAAGTATAAATTTAATTAGAATCCTTCGTTAGAGCGCTATAAAATTAGATATAATAGATTTTTTAAGAAAATATTTATAATTTTTTAAAAAATTTATATTAATTTTTATTTATTATATTTTATTAATTATTAATTATTAATTATTATTTATTATATTTGTTTATTATTAATTTATATTAATTTATTTATCTTGTTATTTATTAGTTATTAAACTAATAATTTTTTATTAGTTATTAAACTTTTAAAATAAAACTATTAAAATTCTCTTGAATTAAAAAAAGAAACTGAATTATACCTGAAGGGTGGCAACCTCTTGTTGCAAGTTATCACGCTGTGCTTGTAGCTGAGCCCTAGCAACTTGGAGTTCACTCGCCATTTGTTCGGCAGCTTGACGAGCCACAGTAATTTCCGTCGCTTGCTTGCGCAACCTCGTCACCGTTTCCGTTTCTCTCTCTAGTTTGCATTGCATCTCTTTGATCTGTTTTTCCAACGTCGTTACTCGCTCGGATGTCTGCTGCGAAGTACTGACATCTCGCGCCCGCCTTGTTTGTTCTTCGTCAAACTTCTTCTTCACTTCTACCAGCAATGATTCCGCCTTCCGACGAATCTCCGTCTCGTGCTCCACTCTACGTTGCGCCTCCTTGTAATTATGCCTGAGCAGTGTCAGCTCTTTGTCCGCTCTGCCTACTTCTTCGCGCAGCTCGGCTTCTCGGCATGTCATTGCTTCCAACTGTATGTTCAACGCCTTCTGTCTCGACTCCATCGTCTCTATTTGCCGTCTTTCGCGATCCAGCAAGTTTTCCAACTGCGAGATCTTCACATCGTCAGTAGTGCCATTATTAACATGATTCTCCAATCCGTCTACCGATTCCTTGCCGTAAGAGAACATTAGCTGATAATCGCCCGAATAAGTGAATCCAATGAAAGGCAGATGATTTCCGGAAAAAGCTTTAGGTACTGGAAAACTCTCCTCCGGCCCGTCCTCCTTGTCGACATCGTCGAAATTGCTGGTGTCGTCATCACCAGAAAGTTCGGGTACTACCGGTGGCACGCATTCCCTTAGATTATCGAAAGTCCATTGATCGTTCTTGAAGAATGGATGGCTTTTAATTTCGTCGACGCCGTTACGACCTAGGCGTTTCGTTCTGTCGGTGAGGAAACCGCATATCAAGTTTTTCGCCGAGTGAGAAATCTCGACATTTTGAGGAAAATATAACGAGTTCCGGTGATCCATGATCTTCGAATACGTGCCGACTAGGGAGTCGGCAAAAAATGGTGTATCGCCGAACAACATCTCGTAGAGAAAAACACCTACGGACCACCAGTCACATTCGCGACCGTACACTCCTTCCCCGCCTTGCGATTGCAAAACTTCCGGGGATATGTAATCGGGTGTACCAACAGCGGTGTCGGACCGTACTAAACCGTCCTGCAAAGCAAACATTAAAATTAAAAAATCTTAATCAGAGAGAGAGAAAAAAAGAAACAAGCTTATACTATAATATTTTAAGTTTACTACACAGAAAAAAATGTATACTGTATTCAAGTAAATATTATTTATTTTAAATAATATTATTATCCGTATCCAATAATATTATTATTTATTTTATTTTAAGTATATCATAAGTTTGTATATCTGCAAATGTATCATAAGTTCATCACAAGCATTAAATTTAATTAAATATATTCTGAATTTTAGTAACTGCAGCAATTTAGTCAAGAATATTAAATTAAAACAAAAATTTGATTTGCTTACTACATAAAATTTGATTTTTCTTTGATACAACTTTATAATATTCTTGAAGAGAAAATAAATTCTTCTTTTAAGTACATGATAATGAGATTTTCTAACACTTGTGATGAGTATATTTTAAGATTATTATCAGGAATATATTCTTTGTTGAAATTATTACTTAAAAAAAGAAAAATAAACTGAGTAATCGTTTTTCTTGGCAGTAGAATGATATTTTTCTCTGTGAACTTTTTTCATATTTTGGATATAAAATAATTTACAGATAGAATATAAGATATATATTATATAATATAAGATATATTATTTGTTTAAAACAAATTATGACTCAAAGTTATACATAATTAAAATGTTATCTGATATCTTTATAAAATGTTTTTTGAATTAGAAGTATTTAAATTGAATTTGAAAAATTAAAAATATAAAAGATTAAACTCACAGCATCCATCCTCATACACGTGCCGAAGTCGGCAAGTTTCAGATGACCATACTTGTCGAGCAACATATTATCTGGTTTCACATCTCTGTGAACGAAACCCATAAGATGTATCGCATCTAACGCAAGCACCACTTCGGCACAGTAAAATTTTGCCCATTTCTCTGGCACTTCGTAATTGGACATTAGATTTACTAAATCACCTCCTGGCATATAATCCATAACCATATAGAGATACTTTTGATCTTGGAATGCAAAGTGGAGTTGGACTATCCATGGAGAATTTGCGTGAGCCATTATGTCTCTCTCTTCCCAAAAAAATGCGGAATCCGATCTTTTAATCTAAAAAGATAACATGAAATCAAATAAGGAAAGGTTTATACAATATTTTATCGTACAACATGCACAAATAAACAAAGTTATCTTACCATTTCAAATTTACTAAGTAATTTCATAGCATAAACTTTTTGCGTAGATCTGTGTCTAACCAACTGCACCTCTCCAAATGCACCACGGCCGATTACTTTTATTAAAGTAAAATCATCCGTACGCATTCGCATTTTATGAATCTCTTGTGCTACGGAGTCATCTGCAAAGACAGATAAATATTCTCAACCTTTTGATATGTAACGCATCTTGCTCAAAATAACAAAAGATTAATAAATATTAAATTTGTATCAAGTATTTTAAAAACAATACTTACATCTATTCATATAGGCTTCTATATTTTTCATACGTTTCACACTCGCATGATCGCAATCTAATACCAAGGCCTGGACGGTATCCAATAAGCAATCGATATTTGTAATACTTCTTGGATCCTTTATCCTCTCCTCCAGACCCCGTAGGCGCCTCCGCCTATCCTCATCTATCACATCCATCTCTCCTGTAGGAGTCTGGATTACTGTGCTTCGACAATGTACTGCTTTTATCGCATTAAAAACTGTCCAAGCTCAAGGCTAAATGTAGCATTGATTCGAACAATGTGTAACTGTGATGCTCAATGGATCCTCCATATCTTCTAAACAAATAAATGCATAAACAAATGTATAAATCAAGTATAAATAAGTATAGTAAACAAGTCTTTCTCAAGCTCCAAATCTAGGCACGTCAACAATGTTAGAATTCTAGATGCGTGTTGTGACTTATGTACAATGCCATAAAAATATATACCATATTTAAATAAATCTCGTCAAAAGAAATATAAGAGAAATAAAAAAAAACAACCAACACATATGTTTAAACCTTGGCAGGGTCTCTACTTCTTACATAATAGAACACATAAAAACAATATTATGACAGCATTACACAACGACAATATAAACAATTTAGAGTTAATATTTGACGAACGTGGCTCGCGTTAATAATCAATATCCTCAAATCGAAAACTTCCGAAGGAAATCCGCCGCGTCTGCCGCTCAAGAAAATTCGAGGAGAGACGAGAAAGCACTCCGAAAGAAAAATACGGGCGGCACGTCAACGCGGCACCGCGTTTAACGGACAATGACTCAGCCGCGTAATTTACAAGGTGACAAGACGATGATTCGCGCGCGCGAAACAAAGAGCGATCCCGCTCTTTCGCCGCGCCGTTACCTCGCAACAAAACATCAAGCGTCGAGCCTCCCGAGGATCCTTCCCGGGACGCTTCCTTTCCCAGGGACCCGCGACCAGGAAGTCGAGAGGAGCCGATAGGGCGAGGGTTACGTCAGTGGCAGCGTTTACGACGCGTCGACACGTCAAGCGACACGCGGAAGGGCCTCGCCTCTCTCTCCCTCCCTCTCTCTCTCTCTCTCTCTCCCGGTCTCTCGTCCCCGGGAATCGACGGCGACGGGGAAGACGTTCGCTCGCGGACGCAAGGAAAACGCTTACGAAGCGCGCGCGCTCGCGCACCTCCTCGCCCTCCTGTCAGAACGGGAAGAGGGGGGAGGGGGATAAGTCAGCCTCGCTCGAGGGTGTCGGGGATGCTTGATCCGGGAGGCGGGGTGCACGTACCTCGCGTCGACCCTACGTCGTCCCGTCGTTGGCTGGCGACGATGTCATCCGGACGGGCGCCCCGGGGGGGGAGGAAGGCGCATTATTTCGCGGGGACGACTCGCGAGGATCGTCGGAGTCGGCGAGAGACCCCGCGAGATTCCGCCTCTCTCTCTCTCTCTTCTCTCTCTCTCTCTCTCCCTCGCTTCTCGTCTCTCCCTCCTCCTCTCGCTCGACTCTATCCGTCTCTCTCGCTCGCGCCCTCCGGTTCAATGTGCGCCGCGCGAGCGATACAAACTCTCCGCTCGGCGATCTCCTGGCGTTGCTCACGACGACGACGACGACGATGGCATTTCGACGGCGTGGACGACACGTACGCGACACCACCGGACTATCCTATCGAAACTGGCACTTCCGCGGCCTCGATCCCTCGGCTCCCTCGTGCCGCCGAGGATTATCGATTTATCGTCGCGACGAAACGAAATCCGAAAATCCCGAGTCACCCGGAGGAGAGGCCCGAGCTCCCCGTCGACGGCGGCAAACAGAGGGACGGTGGAACGGGGGGAGGCGGCGAGCGGGGGGGGAGGGGGAGAGCGGACAGGCACGTTGTGTCGTGGAAAATCGTCGCGGATGCGGAGAGCGAGCGTCGACCACTCCGGACTCCGAAAAGCGTTGAAACGGGACGGTCAGGAAGGGGGGGGTCAGGGAAAGTCGAGCCTTGAAAGAAGCGAGGAGGGGGGTGCGTCGTCGTCGTCGTCGTCAGTGGTCGTCGGTCGGTCTAAGATGGCGTAGCGTTCAGTGGCGTTCGGATTTCGGATGACAGTTGCGCGCATCGGAACCGGAAGGCGATAGACCGACAACAATAGCGACGAACGAAGAGGGGCTCTCGAGCTCGAGCGGCCGATCTGTCAACTGTCAACCGACGACGCGTCCCTCGATCAGGTGACCGCGGCTCGGCGATCTGACTTTTCCGCGCGACGATTTTTTTTCTGTTCCCCTTTTTCACTTCTGTCTCTGTCTCCGTCTCTTTCCGTCTCTCTTTCTCTTCTCACGTGGACTATTCTTTTTGGCCAGCGTGCCTCTTGCCACGCCACGTATTTATAGCGATAACGTGTGTTGTTTAAAAATAGGTACGTGTGAGTGTGTCGCGTGCGTCATCTACGCGGATCGCATCCTTGCCTGTCCGTTGTTCGTGCACGTAACGTCATGTCAACGTAACATGTATGTTCTTCTTGTATGGGTGTCAAATGGATTATTATGACACGTTGACGTGTCGCAGAATTGGTCTGCTGTCAATATTTAAAACCCCCTTGAAGATATTTCATGTTGCATTAATGTGACAGTGATATCATATGTGTATCTTGAATAATCTTTAGAGTCCATCTGGTAGATAAGATAAGGATGACACATGCTCATAGTTCGCTTTTGTAATTTTCTGTTTGTATTACAGCTAAAGGTTGTATATACACCTACGAGTCAACGCACTGTCGTAAAGATGAGCATGCTCTGCGACTGGCAGACCAGCAAACAGAAACTTTCGGAACGTGGACAGTACTTATTGGAGACTGGACAATGGTCGGATTGCAAGTTTATTGTCGGGCAAGAACCTCAACAACAGACTCTCAAGGGACACAAGTTGTTTCTGGCAATGTCCAGTCCAGTGTTTGAGGCCATGTTCTTTGGTGGCATGGCGGAGAAGAATGACCCGATACCGATAAAGGATGTTCAGCCTGAAGCGTTTAAGGCTTTGTTGGAATATATATACACTGATAAAGTAGAGTTAGGATCTTTTGAATTGGCTTGCGAGTTATGTTATTGCGCCAAGAAGTACATGCTGCCATGTTTAGTAGAGGAGTGCACAAAGTATCTCTGGTCAGATCTCTCGCCGAAGAAAGCGTGCAGGGCATACGAGTTTGCTCAATTATTTGAAGAACCTGTGCTGATGGACAAGTGTCTGCAGATCATACGCACAAAAACGGATGAAGTATTGAAGGAATCTAGTTGGGAGGATGTGGAGTTGGGAACGCTTCTCAAAGTTTTGGATCAAGATGATCTGCAGATTAACTCAGAGATAGAATTATTTACTGGATTGGAACAATGGGCCAAGGCAGAATGTGCTAGGAAATCTCTTGATCCGACTAATGGAAAATCTTTAAAGTCTGTTATTGGAACTGCTCTCTCAAAGATAAGATTCTTGAGTTTAACTCCACAAGAATTTGCAGACGGTCCTGGTACGTCTCCTCTGCTCACAAAAGATGAGGCTTTTGATATATTAATGAATATATTACGCACCGACAACAAAACACCTATGCCTGAAGGCTTCTGTACTAATTCAAATAACAGAGCGAAACCAGTAAAGGCTCAAACTACATGTAGTGCTACTATAGTACTTCCTAAAGTAAGTAAAATTCCTCAGAGAGTTGCTAAAGGACGATATTTTACTAAAAGAAAAACAAATATATTTAGAGTGAGAAAATACATAATATTGCAGCACTTTTGAACTCTTCTTATTTCTTTTTTCTCTTTTAGATGTTTTCTCTTTTAGAAGAGGACAAAAGACCGCTTTTCAACCCATACGGTCAATTGAATATTCCCATGCGTACTGGTTTCTTAAACGATAGGGAGATCAACAGTACATTGCTGGAAACTTCACCAGTAGTATTAGGGAGACATGAACAAGGCGTGAATAAGGATTCTGGAAATCTACCAAATTCCTCCACGAGTGGAGTGGTCGTACGCGAGGGACCAAAATATTACTGCCTCAGATCGATAGTTCAACAAACAGATTGCTTGAATACAAACGTACTGGATTGTTCTGTCACGTTCAGTGTGGATAAAAATATTTGTGTAGTGGGTGTACAAGTTCCCACGCAAATCGCCGCGGTAAGCTAGAGAGATTAGTTATTATCCATCTAATTACCGTTCGCCAGGAGGCCAAGGGCCACAAAAGCCTGCAAGGCCTGGAAGCAATAGTAATAATTGTTCGCATATATCACCTAATTCATTTATTAGGCGAGCAGTTTTACTCACGCTATACATGGTGATACGTCTTATACCGAAATCTTGTACGCTCATCTTCTCGACTGTGATGGCACACGTTTGACGTACACACATTTCACCACTAAAGCGAATTTTGGTACCCTTGTGGAGATTACTTTTAATCGACCAGTTTACATTCAAAAACATAAGGTTTGTGTAATTAAAATAATTACTTTTTTATTATGTAATCAATATCTATCATTTTGCAAAAATTCATTTTCAATTTAAAATAATGTTTTTATTCTAAAGTGCCAAAAATTCACGATTTATAAATGTTGGATTGTCTGCAAATGTATTACTGTATTCAATTGTGATAATATTACTCTTATAAACAGGTTTATCGAGTCGGCGTAGTATTTAATAAGGCTGGATGGTATCCAGTAGGAGTTTGTGCCCAAAACATGTCCTGTGATTCTGTGTTTTTCTCATTCGGAGTTGGTAATAGTGCACATGCGATTCGTGACGGTCTTATTCGATCTATAGTTTTCACATATCATTAGTCTTCTTGTACTGAGTGATGGAAAAAATAATTGCATACATACTATACTTTTGGACTTATGAAAATAAGAAAAAATCTACTTTTATGTTGTACATTGCATTGTTGTGACATTTTCTCATTTTTCAAAGCAATCTTTCACTGTAAATTTTCAAAAAATGTACAAATATATTCGATTCTAAGTATAATGATATAATTTATTTTGTACAAATAAAAATCTTTTTAATTTATATGCCGCGAATATCCTACCTTTATAATATAACAAGAAAAGTCTATATTTTAAATTCTTTTATTAAATTTTACACATGTATATTTTAATTTTCTTATATTTCATTATCAATTCTTTCCTGATTTTAATCTAATATTTATAAAAAATAATTTATTTAAAATTTATTTAAAATTGTAAATTGTAAAATTGTATTATACATATATCTGCATTATATATAATTTAACAAGATTTATATACCATATTAAATCTTATTAAAGTATCAAAAAGTTTGCATTAAATTATTAATTACAAAATATAACTTAATTACTTCATTTAACATTTATATGGTTTTTTAAATATATTTATAACACTTTTTGTAATATATTTTTTAAAAGCCAATAAAAACAAAACATAAAATCTTATAAAATAGATAATCAGTCTATATAATTTTCATCTTTAACTTTTTACTTTCTCAAAATATTTATCATTATATCATTTATCCTATCTATAATACTTATAGATTCAAAAATATCTTATTACATATACATATATCATTAAAAGCAATAATATTTGTTAAATCTCTTTGTATAAAAATGTTAATTTGTACGTATAATATTTCATGTCATGTATTTCGAATATAACATTTTTAATTAATCCTTTAACTACGGACCTATCTATAGTTGATTATTTTATTAACTACACACTTAATAAAATAAATAACTGTATAGACTCGAGATAACACAATGTAAACAGAATCAATTAGATTGTCAATAAATGATCCCTGCATCACAGATATCTATTATTTATTGATGATAAAATTTCATAAAATTTACGTTTTGTCCTTTATTGAGAACAGCCGTAGTTAAAGGATTAAAAATATATCTTGTATATATAGAGTATTAATTTTCACTTTTAAATCTGATAAACTCTTACGTTTTATGTACAATAAAATCCCAGGTATCTTTCCATCTCAATTTTATCACATCCTTGGCAGTGAGAGCTGATGTTCCATAACTAAATACAATGAATTTCTTAAATACATAAATGACAAACAGTATCCAAGCGATGGTACTACACGTTAGAATGTACAATGAAATGTTTCGTGGACGATGAGTGCTGAAATAGAAGATAAATCGTTAACATTTATTTCATATGAGATTAAATTATATTTAATATTATATTATTAATATTACATATTTAATATTATATTTAAATCAGGAAAACACATACCCGATTAAATAATACAGATGATCAATTGTGGTTGCTGTTAATAAGACTTTGAAAATAAAAGCTGGTAAGTAATGATGCAAAAACAAAGTTCGTTCAACAAATAAAAAGGGCAAGAAATGAAGAAAATATCCAGCTAACAGTACATAAGCGTTGTTAATGAACTTTTCCCATTCTTCCTCGGCAATATCAAAGCATTTTCTTCTTCTTCTCATCAAATAAAATATTAGTAGCCCCGAATACACGATTACCGAGATCGTGCCGGAATACCAAATCGCGATATTTCCCAAAAGATGTACTTGTGCCTAAAAGTCATGTGATGAGTGCAATTTAAATTTAGCTTATAAAAGTCAATGAATTTATAATAATCAAGTGATAAAAAAATTAATTAAAAAATTGAAATAAAAAATGTAAAAAGATTAAATTAAAAATAACAAATTGAAAATATTTAGAATATATCATATTTTCTTTTAACAATATGTTCATTATCAATGAATTTATAATAATCAAGTGATAAAAAAATTAATTAAAAAATTGAAATAAAAAATGTAAAAAGATTAAATTAAAAATAACAAATTGAAAATACTTAGAATATATCATATTTTCTTTTAACGATATATTCATTATCAATGAATTTATAATAATGATAAAAAAATTAATTAAAAAATTGAAATAAAAAATGTAAAGAGATTTAAATTGAAAATAGAATATATCATATTTTCTTTTAACGATATATTCATAGATACGAGCGATAAAATGTGCAATTTTTCAACTTACATTGCTATCATTCGACACCCAATACGCGATTCCCCGGGACATCAATGGCCATTCGAATGGCCCGCTGGAATACATGTGGCTGTTTTGACTCTCCTGGCCGCCGAATAACATTTTGATCTGCAGCTCTGCAAATTTCTCCCAGAAACTTAACGCAGTCGCTTGCAACGGTATCATTTCCGCGCTAATTAGTTCCCGTTCTCGTTGCTTTTGGTCCTCACTCTTGGTATAACGATGCTCCTCAACATTCCAGATGGAATTGGACTGATCTATCAGTCGATCCGCCACCACTTCGTGCTGATTGAAGCCCCAGTCGGGCAGTTGTCTGCCGCTGAATTTTAACGCAAACTCTGCTCCGTTCGCGTGCACGTGTATCAACCGCACTTGGCTTTGTATCGCGTGCCACGCGTCGCCGTGATCTCTGTTCGTAATCTCTACTCGCCAGAGATTTTGCGACGGCATTGACACATTGTAATCGATATAACACGACACTTCTTGACTTTGCGGCGTCATCGGCGCCGCAACGTCGTGCGAGTTCAACGCCCTGCTCGTGATTCCGTGTACCAGTTGAATCACATCCCCGTGCCGGATAGGCTCGCTAGGCTTCGTCACTACCAGATCGTTTTTGTCTGGTCTCTTGACAATCCACCAGTTGTTAACATCTTTAAATGAATAACAAGTGACTTGCTGCTGATGAGAGCTGCCGCGACCATCGGGGTATCGCAATGGATATACATGGTTGTGACTATGTAGCCAACAAGCTCTGCCATATGTATGTCGGAGAGTGATCTGTGAACCGTGTGTCACTTCCAAAGGCTGTCCTTTCGTAATACTGGCGAGTCCTCCTTCCAAGCTCGCTTGAAACGCGCTCGTCATCACCGAGTCGTGTGGGCCTGCTTTCGAGAGTATTGCCAAGTGTACATAAAATATGCTCAGATACATGGTGGCAATGACGATAATCAATACGACGATCCTTATTAGAAGATGGACCCACAACATTGCATTCGATAGAGTCTTCTTCGGGAGCAGGGACCAATAATCGCGAGCGATCAGGAAAAGCGCGAGAATCATCGAGTAAAATCCAACATATTTGACACTAGAAAAAAAATTGTAATTAGACAAACTTGATTGGGAATGAGTGTGGGAAGTGATAATAAATAAGATCATACCACATCGCGCATGTTAAATTCGCGATGCCTAGTATCAGCCAAATCCACCAGGACGCGGATGTCGGTCGGTCCATAATTTTTCGGAATTTTATGATGCATAACAAACCAAGCAAAGAGAATTGCATCAAAATGCTTTCCATCAGGATAAATCTAGACTGTGTCAACAATGCATTGTCTAAAATATCAAAGAATGTATTAATAAAACATGTTAATAGAGAACACAATGTATCATAGAACTGCTTACAATCAGTATTTGCTGGTTTTTTATCTAGATGATTATCTAGATAAAATTATGTAGATAATCATCTACATAAAATCTAGATAAAAATCTAAAATATCTTAGATAAAGATACTTTGTAATTTCTTCATTTAATTAAAGATGATCCATTTTTTTATCTAGATGATTATGTAGATAATTTTATCTACAGCAAACACTGCTTACAATTAAATATCACGGAGCAACGATTCATTTTAAAATATTAAATAAATTATGTATACATAATATAGAATTTAAAACTGCATTATATTTATTATTATTATATTTATTATTATTATATTTATTATATATATTCTTCGAATAAAAAGCTCAACAAAATTAAACTTAATTTCAAGCAGATCATTATATTTTCACATTATATTTCCTAATCCAAGATAAAGTTACCGAATAATAATAAAATCCCGCCAATTGTCGCGGCCCATTGTCTTAGGCCCAGCTCTAGAATGAGATGATATGCCGTAGGGATCAACAGACTTCCACATATTGCCGGTACTAGGCGTAAAGCATACAGAGGAACTGTGTCGCTATAAGAACTTCCGATTCTGTCGAATTTGAATTGTCCATCGAATCCAGCCAAGTATGCTGCTGCGGAAACCAATTGCTTTCCTAGAGGCGGATGAGAATCGAAAAAGAACGTTCTCTTCATGTATAATCCAACGTACTTGCCATAATGCAGTTCATCGAATCTATGATAAGTAATTAATTATGATAAATCAAATGATAATAAATAATTAAGAAAATAAGTGGGGAAATAATAGTTTAATAATTTAAACTTTTTTTAAAGTATTTCTCTCCCTGTCTCTGTCAAGTTATTTTTCGATTATTTTTAAAGATTTATTTGGTTACTTTGTATTTTTAAAAATAACTCATGAGAGATATAACTGTGATGACATAATAGTAATGATATAAAAATCGAATTGTGCATTGAAATTTTTGGAAAATTAACAAATAGAGTCTTGTGATTTATTTTATAATTAAGTTAATTTTTAATTTTAGAAAAAGTTATTGATTTTATATACCTATATATATATATATATATATATATATATATATACAGGATGAGTTTTAATGGTTGTGTCAATCTTTTTATCATGTGGGAGATTACCGATTGCATAATAAATTGATCGGCACATAAATGTCAATTATTTGAATCGACCGTATCGAAGGCCCGATATAATATATAATATGTGTAATAGTAATAATAATAATAATAAATATGTAATTTTAATAATAATAATAAATCCATACTACATAATTTCAGCTATTAATTTGCTTTAATTGTTCACATTATATTCGGATCTTAGATATGATCGATTCAAATAATTGACATTTATGTACCGATCAATTTATTATGCAGTTGGTAATCTCCCGCATGATAAAAAGATTGACACAATCATTAAAACTCACCCTGTATATATATATATATATATATATATATATATATATATATTTATTTATTTATATTTATATATAATAAATTATTTAAAGATTTTAACAGTAAAATGTATTTAATTAAGTGCATTCAACAATTTGTAATTTCAAGTTTATATTTTTTTTAATTGCCTTTATCGATTAACTTATTAATTCATTAATCACAGAAATTTTTATCAATTATATAATTAATAATTTATAATTGTTAGATTATTAAAAATAAGAAAAATCTCATAATATTGGTAAAACGTTGATATCTTTAGTGATGGTATAATACATGAATTACAAATTATCGATTGCTTATTCGCACCATGTTATTTTTCAAGAGCATAAATAAATACGTACACTATATTACGTGGTTCCTCGAGGCGATAAAGGCGAATAAAGATGCCTGTAATTAGTAAAATTGCTGCTATCAGATCAATCTCCAAACTGATTTTGATCCGAGCACGAACATCGTTCGATATATGTTTTTTTGATTCAATAGAATCTGATGATCTATTTGCTTTATTACTTTCTATTGGATTGTCTAATGCAACCTGTCAATAAAAATATTATTAAATATAATATTAAATTATAAAATTTAATAATTTTGAAGATAACAGCAAATAATTAAAGCAATGATGAAAAGATGTATAGATAAGAAATGTAATTTAAGTAGAATTGTGTGTTATTGTTATTATATTTATAAAGAGAATTCCATTTTTTAAATTTTTATTATATACAATTATATAAAAATATGAAAAATTCATAATATAAAATGTAAAATATAAAAAAGATGTATCATCTTATTTTTTTATTTTATTTTTCCAAATGGAAATCAATTAAAAAATAGATAAAAAAATATCAAAGAATATATTAAAGAATATCTACAGTTGTGTCTAACAATAAGAAACACACAAATTATCTAAGTATATTCTTGGAATTTATGCGTTATCAAAATGATATTAACATTCCTGTTACTAAATCGGTCTTTAGTATCTTTCATCAAATCGAAAAACATAATAATTATATCCTGTAATATATAAAATTAGCGATTCTGAGTCAAAAAAAAATCACAAGTTGGAAGAAAGTTTAATCTTTACATTGAAGTTCAGAATTTGCAGATTTACAGGCGCACATTCTCAACCCATCAAACGATATAAAAATGCCGCAAGAATACTTCCGTATCATAATTTTTTTTTCACAAAATCACATTCTCAATTTTTTTCTCCGAGAAAGTCGACAGGTTTCGAGTAGCTCACCTCATCCCTTTGATTTCTCGACTGACTTATCGTTGTATTGGCGTCGTTTTCCACGTGTGCGCCGTGTTTAGTGTCCTGCGATTTCATTCGCCTGCGCCGGACTTCCATCATTGCGGAAAAAAAATATATATAAAGCACTTATCCGATTTTTCCAAGAAGCTATCAATCCTAGTCGAGTATCCGCGATGCCCTGCACTCGCTCTCGAATTTTCGCTCAACAAATTCCTCGCATTTCACGTGAAAAATACTTCCATTCCTGCCATAGGATCTGGCACAACCCACGTCAGCGCTGCTGGACTTCTTTCCCTCAACGTGACATCCTTCAGAGACGCTCGCGAGACGTTTTCCCGCTGAGTCTACTGTTGAAACGAATCACTCGTATGCTTTAAAAAAAAAAATCCGACCCGATTTCGAGCCGATTAAAGATCGAAGCTCGCGCGGAGGATTCGTCTGTCAAAGACTTGGTGCACGTTTTCGCGCACGAGTGAGTTTAGGTTAGTGTACGCGAGTTTGACATAACGGTACCGTCTCCGGGAATCCTGTTCGGTGACGGTTCTGCGCAGCCCGGTCTCATCAAGTGCAAGTTTCGCAACAGGATTGTGTGTATGACACACGTTTTAGCCTTGTAGTTTTTTCCATCGTTGATTTTTTAATCGTTTTTGATGCTTTCTCCTCTCTGTCCCTCTGTCATTGTTCGTCCTCTCGTCCTAATTAACATTCTTGTAATTATTATTTTGTAATTATCATATATGTGTACATTAAAATTTATAAAGCATCAATCGAGCCAATTCATTGTCATGTGATTTGTATATGTGTACACAGAATACACGTGACAATACATTCACGCGATGAAAATCAAGAAGTTGCATAATTTTTCGCTTTCCGGTAATTATATGTATGCTTCTTCTTCTTCTTCTATTGGTTAATGGCACCGGGTTAATCCAAACCCTTACGGCCAAGGAGTAGGTATTAAGTGATTAGTTTCTATCCTCGTGAGAGGATAAATTCAAAAATTTTCTTGTGCTAAGGACACACAAATAAAACACGTCATTATATGTATGCGATGGATTTTTCCAGGAAATGATAGATAACAAGTTAATTGCATCATTTCCTCGCGCGAGACGCATTTATATCTACAGAAAAATAATTTATTAAAAAGCAAGAAAAATAAAAGTTGATAATTGCTTGTAAATAAAGTTATAAATTATGATTTGATTAAAAATAAAATTAATAAAAATAAAAGTTTAATATATGTATATCAATTTATGTTTCTTTTTTCTATTTGTCATTCATTGTTATCTTTGTTATGTTTCAGTTATTCTGATGAGAGGAACTTGCAGTGAGATTTTTGATATTTTGCATACAATGGTTCATGGATAATTTCTAAACAAAGGAAAGAAGTCAGAATTTTATGTTATTATTAATTTAAATATGGATACCGACAAAATATCATGTCCAATATGTGGCAAGGAATTTGCTTCCTCTATTATTGAGTCTCATGCTAACAAGTGTTTATTCTTTAATGAATCTGTAAAAGATGAAGGCACGACTTTGTTTAAAGCTTCAAGTCCTATAAATAAAACAAACAATTTAAAATCAATAAATGTGAAAAAAGCGAACCAAGTGGCTGTAAAGAGAAAGAATTCTTTGGATCAGTTTTCTTCCCAAAATTTTCAAAAGGATGAAGAAGATGTTAAAGATGACATGCTACAAAGAAGTGTAATTTATTATTATTTAATATAGATTTAAATATTATATGATATTTTTATATAATTAACATACGAGTTGTAATGATTGACTATTTTAAGATATATGCTAAATTTGCTTGTATTTTGTTAAATAATTAAAAAATATCTATTACATGAATTTTATATTTTCAGATAAACAATGAGTGCAAGAAATTGCGCAAAAATGAACATATACCTCTTGCAGAACAAATGAGACCTATATCATTACTGAATTTTGTTGGTCAGAAACATATCCTTGGACCACGTACTATGTTGTCAGAGCTCTTGCAAAAGAAGGAGATACCTAATATGATTCTCTGGGGGCCACCTGGATGTGGCAAGGTAAACCTTGTCGAGGAAGGATATAAATATCCTTAAACTTTAATATTTTTCTATGATCATATATATATATATTAATTTTCTTGTTTTGCAGACATCCTTAGCTAATGTTATCGCGCACATGTGCAAAAACGACGCGAGTCGTAAACTCCGATACGTTAAACTCTCTGCGGCGATGGCTGGTGTCCAAGAGGTAAAGGAAGTTATTAGTGTTGCCGCGAATCATGCTAAATTTGCACAGCAAACAATAGTGTTCATGGATGAGATACATAGATTTAATAAGACACAGCAGGATGTTTTCTTGCCTCACGTCGAATCGGGAACCATCACTCTCATCGGTGCTACGACAGAAAATCCGTCATTTAGTCTGAATTCTGCATTATTAAGCCGATGCAGAGTGATTGTTTTACATAAATTGTCTGTTGCAAATTTGGTATCAATTCTAAAACGCGCTGTAATTTCATTGGAAGGTATAATACACGTGTCGGATAAAAGTACGTTGCAAAGTGAAGAAAGCACTTCGAAAGGAAATAAGACCGACATGCAGCCATTCTATAATACAAAGTTTATTATAGATGAACCAACGATAGAGTGGTTGGCTGAAACTTGTGATGGCGATGCTCGAATAGCTTTAGGAGGGCTAGAAATGGCTGTGCGATCTAAAGCACCGAATGAAGAGGACCTACTGGACGTTGGACCAGCCATAATAACGTTGAATGACGTTGAGGAGAGTTTAAAAAAGACGCACATGTTATACGATAAGAAGGGTGATCAACATTATGATACAATTTCCGCGTTACACAAATCAGTTAGAGCCAGTGATGAAAATGCTTCCCTTTATTGGTTGACTAGAATGATCTCTGGCGGTGAAGATCCGGTTTATATCGCACGAAGATTAGTGAGAATGGCTAGCGAAGATATCGGCTTAGCTGATCCGAAGGCTCTCGGTTAGCAAATCATTCATAATTTATAATTGCTAAAATTCAATAAACTGTATAATACTTTAATAATAATTATATCAGAGAAAATAGATCAATAGAAAATAGTAAACTTGTGGAATGTGATTTATGATATATAATTTATGATAATGTAAATACCTTGGTATAAATACCTTCGACAGATATTTTTAGAAACAGCTTGTAAATAATTCATTTAATATACATTTGTTAAGGAATAGCAATGCACACAATGCACGGTTGCAAAATGATCGGGATGCCGGAATGCGATGTTCTTTTGGCACAATGTACAATATATTTAGCGAGAGCTCCAAAGTCCAGATTGATGGAAGACGCACTTAGAGCTGCGCAAAAAGTTGTAGCTGAGCATAAGGGCCCGCAACCAGGAGTGCCCTTACACCTAAGAAATGCTCCTACAAGACTTATGAAAGATTTAGGTAAATTTCTCAAATTTTTATTTTGTAAAAATAATACAGCAAAACATACATATTTTTATTAATTTGAACTGTTATGAATTTTAGGATATGGTAAGGGATATAATATGAGAAACAAAGATGAATCTGGATTGAGTTATCTACCAGAAGGATTGGAAGATTTAAATTTCTTAAGCGATGATGAGGACGATACAATGTAAAAATACTATAATTATCTCTAAAGTTTCTCAAAAATTTCAGATCTCTCAGGGATTAAAATATAAACATTAACATAGAAATTTATAGAAATTTGTACAATATTGTAATATAATTAAATATAGATAATATTTTAAATAATATTAGAAAAATGTATAGCAATATTTAAATGAAGCGTATTAGATGATTATTCACACAATCAAAAAGCAATATCCTTTAATAAACACGAGATTCATATATATTTAAGATCTTTATAATAATTGATTTTTCATTTTGATTGCTAAATTATAATTAGCCATTTTCGATTCTTACTAATGCATATTTTTTCTCCAAATTATTGTTTTATTATTAGCGGGCATATCCACAATTTCAATTAATTTAATATCATTTGTCTCAGCTAACTTTTTCAACTCGCTTACATCTCGTAAACCCCAACTCGGATCCTGTGATCTCAAAGATTTGTCGAAATTTACATTGCTCTGCGGTGTAATCTGACCATTAAAAGCATACGCTCCGTATGTAATTAACAATCCGTTTGGTTTCAGCAATTGTCCCACATTAGTAAATAAACCGATGGTGCATTCAAACGGTGCAACATGTATCATATTTGCGTTATATACGTAGTCTAAGCTGTTCGGCTTGAAGATACCATTACCCCACAGTCGGTAGTCCGTGGCGACATCAATTCTTAGGGGATATTTTATATTTGAATATTCATTTGCGTATGCGGCAATGCTTTCCAGAAGTCGTGGCTCGTACTCCGAGGGATAAAACGTGACATGTGGAAAATGCGGAGCGAAATGCGCCACATGTTGTCCCGAACCGGAAGATATTTCCAGCAAAGTCTGATTGGTACCGCGTAGGATGTATCGTTTCAAAACCGATAATATAGGATCCTTATTACGGTCTGCCGCAGGATAAACGAGCTTTTTAGCAGCCATAGTTTCGGACCTTGAAAAATTTATAGTTTCACTTCGTGGAAAGCTTGCAGCTGGATGTAACATATATAATACATATTCATTTTTAAGAAAATTAAATATAATTCAACAAAAGAAAATTAAATGCTCGGTAAGAATCTCACCTGTGATTAACAGTGTAATGAATGATATTCATTTCTATGTCACGCTAATTGACATTACTATTTGGATTTATATCAAAGGGAGATTGCACATATCCTGAAAAATGCAAATTTTTCTTACATTATTGAATATATTTATTTTTTATTTTGCAAGAAAATAAGCTACTGGAATAATTTATCATTAAAACATTGGAGAGAGAGTGTCTTGTCTAATATTTCAATATATATACATATATTTTGATAAATTAAATATTGTTGGAAGACGGAAATAGATAAGATTAGTAAAATAAATTCATATTAATTTAATGAGTTATTATTATATATATTTATTGATGAATATAATTTATTATAAAATTATTTATGGTATGTTTACAATATGATGACATGTAATTTTAATTTTTGTTGCTCCTGTTGAAGCAACATTTATAATTTCCATTTCCATATCAATATAACTCATAAAGGAACTAAGAAAGAGTTCGACATCAAACAATTCGAATTACAATATTTAAATATTTTTTTACTTTATACAATATATACATAAAGAATACAATTTTTATGATGTTTATACCATACTGTCACATCAATCATAATAAATTAAATTGCAATTTAATTATGTACTTTGATTAAACTATAATTTAAATAATTAACTACAATTCGCGCATACGCGAGATTTACTCCGATAATTCACTCCATCCCTTGTCTAAAGTGTCTTTTCTTTTGGACGTTGTCTTTTCTTTTTTTTGCTGAGTCTTTTTATTTTTCACTAATTCTGGTATATATACAGAATGTCCAGTTTTCTTTAAATGCTGAAATAATTTATTTTTGCTAGGAAACTCCATTGAGCAGGTAGCGCAGCAATGAGCCAGGTCATCAACATTCATGACTGGATTCTTTTTATCTTTACTTTTATTTTCTCGTTTCTCTTTTCTGCATGTTTTCTTCGTCTTATTGGCTTTCAAGCTTTCATTAATTTCTGTCTCTTCTACTACTTCGCTTTCACTATTTGTCTGTTGTTTCTCCTTAATAGGTGTCTCTTCATTCTTATTTTGCTGTTTATTCATGCTGGTTACTACATTTTTATGTTGTAATTTTTTGCGTTGTTTTTTTGACAACCACATTTCTTCATTAGTATTCTCTGTGTCCTCATCACTAGCATCATGCTCTATCATGTTATGATGTAAATTCAGAGTATTCCGCTTTTTCTTCTTCTTTTGATGATATGACACCGAGATTTCTTCCTCCTGATCAGATATTAATTCGTCCTCGGATGTCATATTATCATCTTCATTTTCTATCTTAGATGAGAATGAAATGCTTTCATCCATTTGTGATCCTGTAGCTAGTGGAACATCTTTATTATTTACATCTTTATTTTTCTTTCTTTCTTCATTTTCCGAATCTTCTTCATTGTCTGATATCAATTCAGCTGAAGAGATATCTTCATTATCTTCATCATCAGGTTTTACATCATTCTCGGGATTCAATAAGAAATCTGGCATCTGCGAATTTGTTGCTAACTTGGGCTCGTTTAGAGAGGTTGATTCTGTGCTTGAATCGCTTTCACGAGAACTGTCCTCGTCTATTGTAATATGCTTAAGCTTGCTGACATTTTCTTTGTGCTTTCTTGAATTTTCATGGTTTGTAAAGGCCTTGTTCGTTTTGAAAATCTTATTGCAGGCGATGCAATAAAGCGTATTGTCATTTTCCATAGTTTCTTCTTTATGATCCATTCCAAATTCCGCGGTTAGATTCGCTTCGATATTCTTCAATTCTGCCTCGATATTCGAGAACTTGGACCATTCAGATTCGTTGTGGTCGTGCAATAATCTCTGCCTTTCCAACAGATGCGCTTTTCTGCGCTCCTCTGTCTTACGAAAGTTCTCGCGAGCACGCTCAGCCAGCTTCTCTGCATAAGCTTGCACTCGCTTGTCGCGTTTTCGAACGAAGGCGACCAGATTGCGTACTTGTTCATTTCTCTCGCGTCTCGCCTTCTCGCGTACTTTCTTGTTCTCCTTCTCGGCGAGCCTGAGGATACGTCGGTTCGGCATGTTACGTATATCATAAGGATCTAACCAAGCATAGGATCTCTTGGTGCTGTAGCTTTGCCAGTAGGCGTAAAAATTGTGTACTACGTCTTCGTAAGAACTTTGAGAATCGCCGAAGCTAGGAATCTCTTCATCGGACTCGCTGTCTTTAGCGAACTCGGCGTCTTCTGTAGCTAATTTTTCAAAGACATTTCGGTAGATGGTGTAGAAACCTTTCTCATCATCCTTATAACCCTTAAAGCATGTAGCGGAGAAATATGGGAAAAGATTGATGGAGTCATCCTTGTAATTCTCTCCAATACCACCCTTTAGAATGGCCTCTCGATGATTGTCGTACCAAGTACGCTCATGAGGATCGCTCAGTATCTCCCATGCTTGTTGGACAAGTTGAAATTGTTCCTTAGCTTCATTCGGATTATCGAGATTCTTATCTGGATGCCATTTCAATGCCAGCTTTCTGTATGCCTTTTTCATATCATCGTCAGAAGCGTTTCTTTCAACTCCTAATACTTCATAGTGACACTTCATTGTGGTATAATAATATACAACTGCCGGACACAATTTTCTTATTTAAACCGTATGCTAAAAGAATTTAAATTGTTAAACTTAGTCAACATTAGTTTCCAGGTAATACAATACTTAATTTAATTCAATCAAAAATAATTTAAGAGTTCATTAATTCTTTTCATTATGTACAAATAATAAAACAAGATTTGCAAAATAAAGAAATATATATTATTCGAAAATACAAGTATAAAATGTTACAAAATATCCAATTTTAAATATCATTCATAAATTACGTAATTAATAAATGTTATTAATATATTACATTTTATATTTCCGATATAAATTTACTGACATTTATTTTTATAATGTTCAACTAAATCTAAGTAAAATTAATTGAACGAAATAATCAGATATAATGATCTCGTAAATTACTTTGAATTAAACGTTACCTGTTTTATGCTAAATCAAAATTCTAAAAATTTGTACATCCTCATGTCACAAACAGATGATTGTTCCCAAATACTTTTTTTTCGAATAATCCAGCGTGTATTTTTTCTCGATATTCCTAATGTGCCGAGAGAACAATGTGCTTACCCAACTTATTAGTCCTATTGCTGATGATGTTGTGCCCAGTAACGCGCAATTATAATGCAAAATAGTCAAAATTTGTGTAATCAGAAAAAGATACAGTCACACAACAGTCGTACACCTATGTACAATTAATATATGTATAATTATCCTAATGCATCGTTGGCGTTTACTGGGAAAGACCACGATGTTTCAGACAGAGTGAAGACTGAGGTGTCATGGCCTGCTTTTAGGCCTGATGCCCTGATCCCTGAAAGCGATACTCCCTCTATGAACATTGAAAACATGGACATGAACTACAAAGCCAATGCCCATGAATGTTCTCAGAGGGTAATATGTGTACAATTTCTGGTTTTGTTCCGTGCTATGTGCACGAAATACCGGTAGCACCAGAGTATAACAAGACACTTACGTATATAAATTGATAGTAAATAAATTATTCAATCGCGAAAGATACTGTAATCTTCCAATGTAATATTCAAAGATGAAATAAATATTTTTTTTATATTCATTGCCATATTTATATATTTTGATTTACAAAACACAAAATGCCTGCTGTGAAATAAAATATTTTTAATCGTATTTCTATAAATCTTAATTAGCAGTAAATTGATCTTTGATATTTATTAATTATAATATTAATATTTATAAATTAATACAAAATATCTTATGATACAAAATTACACGAAAATGTCTGAAATGCACACAACATTAATTCAAAATTAAATCAAATAATTTTCAAACAGACGATTCAAATTATTCGCGATATTTATTAATTATTAATCGACTTTTCATTACAAAACTTATTAAGGATTGCGTAATATCAATAAGTTGCGATGAAAAAATCGCCAATACATTTAAATTACCTCATCTATATTATATTTTTCATTAATTATATCTTATCATCTTTTAATTACAAAAAGAAAAATATTTATATTGATACATTTTAATTTTTTAAGAAAGTTTGACACGTGAAAAAATAAGTGAAATTTTGTATAAACCAAGGATCAAGTAAAAAAAATAATAATTACAATTAAATATAAGACGAAAATATCTCGCGGATAATCTGATGATGACAATTCGAAAGATTAAAATAATTTCGCCCGATTGTCAGTTAATATCGGACAGGTAGAAGAACAATATTAAATGTAGAGACTTTTTTTTTAACATATGTTTTACGCAGAATTCTAGATTGATTCGCGAAGGAAAATTAAAGGACTCGTTAAATGTCAAGAGTTCCGCTGCAAAATGGAACGAATCTCAGATCACTCCCAAGCAATGATTTTAACATTTCAATGAATCAATGACAAATGTTTTTTCGTAATAACTGTTATTTTATTTTGTCTTATCTTGATATATATTTATTTATATGTATAAATAATAATATACACATTCTGTAGTACAAATTTAGCTTAAGTATCTAGTGTCGATGAGGAAATTTATAATACATGCGCTGTATGGCCTAGAGTCAAATGCCTTGCCTTTTGCATAATAAAAAAAAAAATAAATAAATAAAAGCGGGCCTGGAAGTTTGTAATACATGCGCTGTATGGCCTAGAGCCAATGCCTTGCTTTTTGCATAATAAAAAAAAATAAATAAAAGCGAGCCATGACATCTCTCAGTCCAATCATAACGTTTTAGGGAGAAGACTGGAGTAGACTAAAGGCGCATTCACACCTTGGCAGAAAGTCAAAAGCCAATCGGAACTCGCGCTGGTAGTCACATTTCTAGGAATTTCTGAAATTGACCAATCAGAGTAGCCGGTCGACAAATTGCTTTGCTCTGATTGGTCAGTTTTAACTGGAACCGAGCTCGCAATCCGTAGTGTGATTACGGTTTAATGGGAGGAAAAAGATGATTTCTGAACTGGTGCAGCCCAGTGCAGCCAGTTCAGCTATAAAGAACAGACCTGTCGTCTTCGACAGGAAGATGGCGATGGTCATGAGAGCGCAGTAAGAAGTGAGAAATTTTCGGGAAATATCGCCAGCTGCGACGTTCCAGGCGGTTGTCCGCGGTATTCATTAGCTTGTGGTAATTATTCTTCGCATGTCTGTCTGCGCGAGTGCTCCTGGCATCTTAAAGACGGACGTTATCGGAAATTGCAATTGTCAGTAGCCTTGATCACTTGTGACATTTTGCTAACATCATGTGTAGCAGACGTCTTTAATTACTTCCAATCAATTTCCTTCTTTGCTCCTAATGATTCCCAAGATTTAATTCTCGAGTCTCACACGAATCTATGTTGATTACATTTGTCGTAGATCTACTTTACTGATTTGCTAGTATGATATATAATAATGAATCATAGTTAATAACAGGTTTATCATTTTATTGGGTTGTTATCTCTCTCTCTCTCTATTCGATATTAACGATAGTGTTGTTCTCTTTTTTGAGTGTAATTTACTGGGAATTATCCTTTGCGTTTTAGATATTTTCTAGTTTGATAGTATTATTGATATGGTTAACAATATTCATTTTAAAACAATTATTCCAATTTATAATTTTGTGAGAACTGTCAAACTTGTCAAACTTTTTTACTTAAGACTGGGTTTTTAAATCATTTTTTGGATCATATGAAAATACTATAATATATTCTAATTAATCAGAGAGAAATATTAACATTGAGATAAGCAGAAAAACATACATATGATTATTACTTTATAATAATAATTTTTCCAGATTCGCAAAGATGACTGCAGGTACTAGTTTAGTGGTGCCCATAGTGCTGTGGGGACGCATAGCACCAACCCATTGTATTTCCTGTGTGTATCTATCTCGAGATCAAAAAACATTGGTGACAGGATGTTACGATGGACAAATATGTCTGTGGCAAGTGGATCCAGAAACATTAAAGGTAGAGTTAAAGAATTAAAGATTATAGAAAATATAATTGTTTTCTTTTAATGCATATATTATAGCCATAATCTTTATATAGATGACTCCAAGATGTCTACTTGTTGGACATACTGCTCCGATAATGTGTCTCAGTCGGGCCAGCGTTATAATGGAGCAAAATTTCATCGTTAGCAGCAGCGAGAGTGGAGAGATGTGCACTTGGGATCTAGTTGATGGAAAGTGTCGGGAAGCAGTAAAGCTTAATAGTGTTCACACGCAAATGTTGCCCTATGTTTCCGCGGGTGGAGAGGATGTTAGGTTGTTTTGTTCTGGGTAAGAATCTCTTATTTTCATCGCATCGCGATGATAGTATTGCTTGTGTTAAGAGAATATTTTTTTTTTATTCAGATATTATCCCGAGGTTTTGGTGATGGATCCGTTCAGTTTGGAAGTGCTGTTTACCCTGAGTTCTCGCGTCAATCCAGATTGGATTAGTGCCTTGCACGTTTTGCGGCCGGCCAAACGGAAAGGTCGGTTCTACGTGCATACAAGTTAGTTACACTCCATCACACCTACGCTTACCATGACTCTTTCGTTATCTTCTATCAATTTCATTGCCAATAGATACTGTATAAATATGAATTGCAATGTAGCTATTATAAGGATTTCTTATTTCAAAGATTAACGTGATAATTTTAATCTGATATGTACTGTTCTATCGCGATCTAACATTTTTTTTTATTTCCAATAATTCTCATATATATGTATATAACAATCACTATTATCTTTTAATATGAATCAATAATATCACTTATATGCCTATTTTATATGAATCAATAATATCATTTATAAAAATCAGCAATATATTAAACAGTATCTTTTGGTATTTCATATCTTATGTATTTACATATTCCTTTTTTAAGTAGAAAACTTTTGGATACTAATGGTAAAAATTCTCTTTCTTACTCAGTGTTTTATATTTGATTAAATTTAAACATATAATATTTTTGTAATATTTATATAATAAGCGACTTTTTACTAATATGATTTGAAAACAACTAACGAAAAGTCACTTGTACAAAGGTTTTTTTTTTTATATTTTATAATCTGCTGCTCTACCAGTTTTTAGGCAATTAACCTGAAGAAGCTTTATGCTTTGGGAATAAAGAGGGATTTTCTTTTTGATGAATAATTTTGCATATTAATTTTTAATGATTCTATTTTGCTGATTAAAATAATTTATATATACAATTTGGATGCAATTTTTGATAATAGTAGTTTTACATCTAATATTTTTAGACTGACCATTTAATAACAGTTACAGTGTTGCAGCATGATTAATGAAACTGGACAATTCAGTGCTAATGCACTGATGGTTAAGACTGTATTTCACTTCTTTTCTTTTTTCTATTATCTAATCATTGTTCACACAACTCTTTTTATGCATCATTTTTGAGCAACTTAATCATTATTAATTCTCTTGTTTTATTTCTTTTTTTTTATAATTATATATATATATTCTGCAGGATATATACTTTATATATCCTATTATTTAGAATAATATGCCATTTATACACATCGTATTTCATGCAACATTCATTACATCTTTATATTTTCATTACACTTTCATAACACTCTCACCTTGATGTAATATATTTCTATCTCTGTTCGTAAGTATATGTATATGTATATACTATAATATATATTTATACAACAACAATTTATTCAATTGCATATTGTGTTAAATTTAATCTTCTAATTAAAAGCTTATTGACTGATATTCAAATTATTAATTATTTTATCAAAATGTTGCAATGTTAAAATTGATTAACAAAAATTATTTAGAATATTTTTTTATTCTGTTTTTATTTTTCTAAACTATCATATTAGAAAATATTTTGCAAAGAAGATGCTAGTAAACTTTTAAATATAATTTATTAAATTGTTAACGTTTGTAATATTATTTATATATTTATAATAGTTATGCTATAGTATTAATTTATAATCTACTGTTTAATTATATGTTCCTAAAAATTATGTGTGTAATCATAAAATAGATATATATATTTCGTATGCATAAAGTCAAACTCTAAATCACAAATGAAGGCCTTGATAATATTAAAAAAAAGAGGACAAACAGCCTGCGGAAAATGCAAATAGTCTTATCAGCATTAATTTGATACAACTATGCACACATTAATTGCTATCTTTAATCAGCACTAATTCTTAAATTCTGCTTGATTAAATAAATGAAGTACACACACAATTTCTGCAATAATTTGAAAATAAGCACGATTGTATTATAATTTAATACGTATCACTTTCTATGAAAATATCTAGCATGCATTTAATATTATACTTTACGCATACGGAAATTATTATTAATTAACAAGAGTCACTTTACACTCTTGTAATTAATAGAATTGTTATCTTTAATCACTTGTAATGTCTGTTTTTTTTATCGCTTATTCGGTCTAATAAATAATATTTGCATTAATCTATCAAGACTGACAAATTTTGCGTTTATAACGAATAGCAAATGTTTCTGGTGACTAACAAAATTTCGCTTAAAATGCATCTTTCCTGGATTTATTTAACGCGCAACAGGCGCTTCTATTCGTTTAAAGACGATGTTGTATTGGCTCTGACGACCACGGGCACAGTCAAAGTGTGGACGCTTCTGGGACACGAGAATCGAAACAGCGAACCTCTGTACGAGCATGAAAGCAAACAGATCCGCTGCTTAAATGCACTCGCAATGACTTGCTGCCCTTATAATCAGAGAACAGTGCTCATTGTATGCTCCAAATATTGGCAGGTAATTTACAGGTGTCATTATCACTAATAAATATTTAATTGGAGAGAATATTTTTATTATAAAAATAGACTATGTAAGATTATGAGAAGAATCGGTTTTAAATTTAGGATTTTAGCATTAGTACATTCTTCTTAGAATATATGTGATTAATAATTTGTGTTATTTTAACGTAATATGTATCAGTGGAATAACTTTATAGATATTCGACGCCGGTGATTTCTCGGTTCTTTGCTCGATAACGGCTCCTCGTGGCGAACGTTGGATGGCAGGCGACTTTTTAGCCGCCGACAGAGTCATTTTGTGGAGTGATGAAGGTCATGGATATCTATATAAACTTCCAGCAAAGTACGTATTCGTTCGATGTGACCTACAATAAATTTTTTCGATATTGATTTCCCAAAAACCTATATATATTTATATATATATCTTTTTTCTGGTTGATAATATTGCTTAACAAACGAATAATTTTCTCTCTCTCACATCCCGAATTTAATATTTATGACTGAATGACACTAGTAACAGTTTGATCGAAATATTGGAATAGTAATTCTTATTGATTAGTATATCCCTTTGTTGCTTCTAGGGTTCTGGTACAACTTGACAGGTAGTTTCTTTTTGCACATAAGTATTAAAATTCTATTATAAATGATATTTACCAATGTCTATGTACAGAAAAAATTTACTAATAGTTTAGTGTAGCATGATTATGTTTACTAAAATAATTTATTAACTACAGTTTATAGTTATATAAAAATTCTAAAGTAATGATTCAAACGAATTATTAATATATTTTTAACAAACGTATGATTGTAATTTTTATATATGACATCGTTGAGAAATAGAATTTTATAGATGTTTCACAGATATTACTATTTTAATTTTTTATAGATGTTTCACAGATATTACTATTTTAATTTTCAGTTGTATTTTTTTGTACATCTAAGAAAGATATCATAAAAAGTGTCATTAAGATTACTCAACATCCATTATTTTTCCACGAATTATAATTAATATCTAACATATGTAAATGTTGGGCGCATTAACTTACAAACATGAAATAAGTTCTCCTCTTTCAATTTAAGCCTGAATGCTGTAGAAGCACTTGCTGGCAATGCACATGTTTGATATTTTATTTTTTATCTTGTTTGTAACCATTTATCATGCGCCTACATATTCGGAATCATATTATCGTTTACTACAAAAACACGCGTATCACATTTAATAACCGAATTTCGAAATAAATTAGAAAGTAATATTGTAACATGTTCTCTTTATCTTCATATAGAATTGATTCTGACAATTTTTTTGATTTGAGATTAAAATAAAGCTATCTCAGATATAATTATTAAGATACAAAACACTTGAGATTAGGAAATATATAACTACTAATTAATATTTAAATATTGATTAATAAAGTTCTTGCTGCATTTTATTTTTTTATAAAAAAATGAATGAAGAAATTCTTTTTTTTGGGGGGGAGGGCAGGAGAGAGGGAGCTTCACAGGAGATTCAAGGCTCAGCATTTATAGTATAATTCCAAGTTTCATACATACACATAAATTAACAATTAACATAATGGTCCATTTTACGTGATGTCTTTTTCATATTATTCACATCTACTGCATTCTACGCGGGATCTGGTGTTCTAGCAAGCTGAAGGGCAAGGCTCTCAGCAGGTAACCCGCATTATCACTTGTACATCTCTTTTTCTCTTCGTCTCTCTTTGTTATTCACTCTTATTATTCATTGTTGTCTCTTTTATTTTTTTTCTGTATTCGTAGGTAGACAATCATTTGTTTTTACTTATTCTTTTTTGGTGCAAGGATATGCGGTAGATGTATATTGATGTTATGAAAGAAACTAATATTGGATATATATTTCATAATCCTGATGCAAGTTGGTTCATTATATGAACGTAAATTACGTTCATTATCAACATCAAACACACAGCGGTATTTTTTTTGTCTTTTTTCATATATATTCACAAACTTATCACAATTTCTCCATATTTACATGCAAGCTCCTATGTACACGCATATACATTCTGTTATATACGAGACACTCATATACTCAACATCATAATCATTGTAACAATTTTTAATCGCAGAAATCAGACAGATAACATAGACAAGGTGAAAATGTGTGAAAGAAGGTAAATGCGAAAAAGAATCATATATATTGCCATATCATTACTTCATTACTTACTCATTACTTCTTATATTCTGTTTGCTTTAAAATGCTTTGCACTGTTATTATTAACTATGCGACATAAAAAAACATGTGACACAAAGGTAATTCATGAGAGGAAAAAAAAGTATTTTAAAATTAAAACATTTCAATATTCTTACAACTTAAAAAGTCAATGCTATTTTTCAAAAATGAAAACAAGAAAAGTTATATGATTCAGGAAAATCTATCGTTTTTTTATTTAAAATGATTTAATTTCAAATATCAGAATTGATATTAAAATTTAAAATCATTAAATATCTCTCATAATTTAAAAGCATTAAATATCTTTTATAATTTAATAGAATCAGAATTGTGATTAGAACCTTTGCATATATTTCCTTTGTGTATTGTTCATAATAAACTGAACATGCTAATTGCTTCGAAAAAACAGTTTACTTGCAGCGTTTGTTTGCTAGTAAACATAATTAGCAAATAATTACATATAATGCATATTTGAAATTACTCGATGCAATATTTCAAGCTTGCAATGTAACGAGACAATCACTATTCGTGAATACATTTTCCAACATCCAGCGTACGAAGATTTCGCGATATTTGGAAAAAGTGTGTCCACAAATAGTATCTAGAATCTAAAGTTTCATCAAGATGTTAGTAATCGCTAATCAGATTTTTTTTAATATGATATGCAGTAGCGTCGCAGATAACAAGAACTTCCACAGCGCTGGTGTTGAATACGATCAGCCGTATTTGTACTGTACATTAACGCAACCCGGAGATAAGGTAAGAATCATATCTCAAATCAATAATATAAAAAAAATATTTATTTTTATAATGTAGAATTATTTGTTCTTAAAGTTCCTTCTCTTTGAATTTCTTGATTCTTTTAATTTTGTCTGATATACACATCTTATAAAATCTGCAAATTTTTATATATGCCATATATTTCAGCCTCTTTCATGTCCACCGGCCATGCGATTGGTGACTGTACAGCGTCAAAATAAGATCCTGAAATATTTGTTACGTGGAGACAGCGAGGGTGTTGTTATTCTCTGGACGGTGCCAGAGATGACGACGCAACAGCTTACCCAAGTATCCCAAAACGACGGATCCACACCACCAGCATTGCCGCCGACCGTAAAGACGAGTCTCACCGCTGCTTGGGGTGCGATGAAGCCGCCTCCCGTGGGAATACTTGATCAACTGGATTCCGGTGATGGTCAGGGTATCAAACTTACCGCTTGCATATATCTGCCGCAGCAGAGCCGGCTGGTTGTCGGTCGCGAGGATGGTAGCATCATCATCGTACCTGCAACGCAAACCGTGATGCTGCAACTTCTCCATGGGAATCATCAACAATACGATGGTATTTCGTTTTGTTATTCTTTTAGAGATAACTTTTTTAATAATTTTTCTGAGTCACTTATTAATTAAATTTTAATTTTACTTTATGTATGATATTTAGATTGGCCACCACATCAAGTTCTTTTGGGTCACTCGGGTCGAGTGAATTGTCTGCTTTATCCTCACGGCGCGGCGCCTCGTTACGATCGTACTCATCTTGTTTCCGGTTCTGTGGACTTTGCCGTCTGTCTCTGGGATTTGTACGCTGGCACACTGATCCACCGATTTTGCGTTCACGCCGGCGAAATCACACAATTGATGGTGCCGCCCGATAATTGCAGTGTACGATTATTTGTTTATTTTTACGATCAAAATTTATAATGATTAATATTCATGAGAAACATAACATTAGATTGATAATTAATGTGTATAAAAAATTATATGTATTTATAGCCCAGGATACAGAAATGCGTATGTAGCGTTGCATCAGACCACAGCGTTACATTACTTTCATTGGCCGAGAGGAAATGCGTTGTGCTTGCTTCGCGACATCTTTTCCCAGTTGTGACTATCAAATGGAGACCATTGGACGATTTCATGATAGTTGGATGCTCGGACGGTGCGGTATATGTCTGGCAAATGGAGACTGGTCATTTGGATCGCGTATTGCACGGTTTGTTAGATCTATATTATTTTAGTGATTGTCTTATCCTCGTCTTATCTTTTTCATGAATCTTTTAATATCTTAGCATTTCCTTAGCAATCTTTAAAGGCTTGAATAATCGTAGGCACAATTTGTTAAATTGTGCATAGAACATTTTGCAAGAACAATGATTCTCATATTCTTCTTTTAGGCATTATCGCAGAAGAAGTGCTCTATGCATGCGACGAGAACACTATAGCGGCGGCCGGCGGATCTGCCGCCGGCGGTGAGCTAGGACTTGCTAATCCTGCCGTGCATTTCTTTAGGTAAATGAAATCTTGCAGCATGGATGGTGAGAATCTTGCGTATTCTTCGCCGAAGAAAATCTACCGGGATAGCGTTCTCCGTTACAGTCCGTCCGATTTCTACTTCTTAGGGGTTTGCGTCATCGAAATCTGTCGGCGATCAGACACGCGACTCAAAGAGGACTGCATCAATTGCAACAGCTTCACGGTGGTCATGGTCCTGATCATGGAAATCAAATAAAAGCTAAAGGTTCGCCACTGATGATTCAAGGTTTCAGAAGTAATCCCAAGGATCCGGAGAGTCATATTTTGTTCTTCGACATAGAAGCATTGATAGGTATATGTTTTGATTAAAATTTTGACTAGAAAAAAAGTTGAATTTTACTTCATTTTTTAATTTTAGTAATTTTTGCACTTATTATGCTTTAAGAAATAATCTGTGTTCTAACATTATTTTTATGGAAATAACTTAATTTGTTTCTTTGTTACAGTGCAATTGCTAAGTGACGAGTATGGTGCCATGTCGCCTGGTTCTTTAGAAGCACAGGGACTTATCTCCGCCGCTGAATATCAGAAAGTTGCAGCGCTTACTCAGTCTGCCAGTCCTGACGCACATAAAAAAATTGTTGGTAAGGTGATCCTTTTACATATATTCTTAAATTATATTATATTATAATATTATAATATGTATTATAATATATATTATTATATTATATATATTATAGATATGAAAAAAATTTGTCCTCAGTTCTACTCATTTAAGAATTATCATTAAAACTATCTTTATTGATGTGTCCCTTTATAGACTTTTTTGGTCGCGTCAAGGATAAAGCAGGCGATGTTGAGCGAATATTAAAGGAGAAGGATCGTCATGGTATCGTGTTTTATTATTGTTATTTTTGTTTCGCAATTTTATTTATATGTGGAAATTTCTCGGATTACTGAAATAGATATAATATTTATTTATTATATAGATATAATATTTGATATAAATAATATATAAATTTTTAAAAAATTTCCCTCTAGAATTTTGAAAATATTAATGATGTCGTATGTATATCTTGTTAATTTATACATATAATTTCATATTACATAAATCTTAATTCAATTTGCGATTATTAAAAAAAAAAGTTGTTTAATGTGCATTTTATATTTTATTTGCAAAAAAGTGTTTCCATGGCTCATTATAATGTCGGGTTTTATGTGTTGTCAGCTTTTTTTCAATGACTGTATTTTAGGCCATTCTATCTTTTGTCATGATAATTTCCTCAAGTTTTGCTTTTTAGAAGATAATTATATCTTTCGACTTTTTAAATTTTTTAAATCATGAATTTTTGTAGCTGAAGTCCTCACATGCTTTTTTTAAATTCAAGATGCTTTTAATGTAAAATATATATATTTTTTTTATTTCTAATAGAATATTTCAATAATATTAACGTTCCTTTATAAATTCTTTATAGATTTCTTCAGTTCATCTGGTAGATGTTTTGCTACAATTATCTTTTTCATATAATGTGCTATCTAAAGATAGATTTTTTTCTGTAGGTATATTGGCTAAGATGAAGGAGGGTGCAGAGAATGTGCATACTAAATTACAGGCTAAAGCGGAAAGCGTCGGCCTCAAGCCGTCGACATTTGACGGCAAAGGTTAGACATGCACTTTTGACGATGGCAAATTTTTGTAGTTCACGATTACGATGTGTCTCGCACGAGGACCTATATTCTAGTTTTTCCATTTGTGTTTTATGATTTTTATATGTCGTAGATAGAAATCTCATAGTTTCTTCAAGGCACTGAACAGTTTCACTATTTGTTTATATTGTATTCTTAACAATTCCCATTAGGACTATAACACCAAGTTATCTGAAGTTACAGCAAACAAGGAGATGGATAATTAAGCTTGTTTTAATTATTAATATGCACGCTTGACAGCATTTAATGTATGTTCACTGCTTATATGTTTTTGATTTTATGTATTTGTTTTAGAATCAAATTAATCATTATTGTATATATGTTTTCCACTAGTTAATGTTATTAAGCACTTTTTAGGAATTGTTTTTATTTTTTATCAATCTATTTATTTTATATGTATTTATTGTATTTTTTTATCGTTTTGTTTTTCAGTCATATTAGTTGTTTTTGATGTTTACTGAATATTTGGATTTATTACATTGCTTATATCTATCCGATGTTTTACAGGCGATAATTGGAATAATATCGACGTAGCGAAGAACAGTTTGAAACGAAACGGTGCATTCAGTGAACCAAATGCAACGATGGAAGTAGCACAATTACTTTTGAGTCTTTTGCATGCTTGGGGTATGGATCCAGACTTGGATCGGGTTTGTGAGGGCAAATTGGGTCTACTACGGCCTATGGTTCCTGTATCATTTGGAGTGTTATCCAAGGGAGGTATGTTTTAATATGATAGTAAAATTTTAAAAGAAATCTTAAAAGAAAAATTATCTGTTACAATTCATCACTCTGATTAAAACATTCACAAAACATTTTCTATGTACGAGTCTATTATACATATATTTTTTTATAAATTGTATATTAAAAAAAATTTTTTTTTTTACATTAAGTACATTTTAAAATAAAATAATTGAGAAAAAAATTTATATTCTTTTTCTCTTTATTATTTTCTAATGCCAAGTACCTAGAAAAGACTATGTTGCAGGTTACATGTCATTGTTACTGCCAACTTGGCAAACACATCTTGAACCAGTCGGTGAACCTGCAACTCAATTGGAACAACGCTTACCAGCTGAACTAGTTAGACAAGAGAGGCTCACTAGGGCATTCACGGCGAGAGCACATTGGGAATTATCGACTACCTTAACAAGTAATCATTTATTGGCGGTAATTGCTTTAGCAAATACCTTAATGTCGATGAACAACGCAACATTTGTACCTGAGCAAGAACGTAATCGCAAGCTGCACAGGTAAATTTTGTAATGCGAAATTGAAATATTGGCAAAGTTAATGATAATATCATGTAATGCTAATTTCTCTAATTATGGTAGTGAATTATTCCATTATATATATACTTCATATTTTTTTTCATATTTTACATTCATATCTATAATAAAGAAGATAGATCTAAACTAATATATCAAATATATATAAAGATAGATAAGTATAAGATAAAAATTTGAAAGTCAATTTTCATAAATAGGCCGGGCAATAGAGCCGCGGTAAATTGGAATAAAACAGAAGAGGAAAATGAGGAAATGTATACAGTACAGCAGGCACAAATAAAGCAAGGTTGGTCTCTTCTGGCTACATTACATTGTGTATTGTTACCCGACAAAGTCGCAGCGCAAGGTGGTGCGAAGACTTTCAAACGACCGCAAGTAGAGATGATGGCACGCAGGTGGCAACATCAGTGTGTAGAGGTTTGTTATTAAATCATTGAAAGTATATTTTCAATTAGAATCAATCATTGTAGTTTATTCATTCAAAATAATTCTAAGAATTTGCTTATCGAATTATTAAATTAAATCATTATTACTTGTTAAATTTTCACATTCACGTAATTTTCCATTAATGTTTTAGATTCGAGAAGCTGCACAGGCTTTGCTGCTCGCCGAACTAGGCCGAATGGGCTCAAAGGGTCGTAAAGCGCTTGTTGATAACTGGTCTCAATATTTGCCAATGTATAGTACTCAGGAACCCATCGCGCCGCAACCGCAAAACCAAAATTCGCCGGCGCCTGGAAGCCCGGTGCCACAATCCGAATCACAACCTGAAGAAGAAGACGAAGAAGAAGAATTAGCTGAAGGTGAGTTTTCTCTGTAATATTTCGAATTGTTGCTATTATGTCATATTCTTGTATACAAGATAATACATGAGAATTAATAGAATATTAACAAAAAAAATGCAAAATAAGAGATATAAATAAAAATTATGTCAATTTTAAATTCGAATTTTCCGCTAGAAAAGAAATTTTTTTTCCAAAAATAAATATTAAGAAAAATTTAATAGAAATAAATGTATAATACAAAAATAAAAAACCGATTAATTTATAATTAATAATATGCATCTTTCTTAGCAGAGATGAGTATAGCTAGGAAACCATCGAGTGTGGCAGAACTAAAGCGAAAGCAAACTACGGCTGTGGTGCTGCTGGGCGTGATAGGAGCTGAATTTGGTCAGGATGTAACCACAACGAATCAAAGAAGAGACAATGAGCAGAGGCGAAAGAGCTCGATTGTGGAAGGCTTTGGCATAGGAAATAATAATCTTGCCAGGCATACCAGCATGGCGCTCACTCATCTATTACATGCACCTCATTCTTCAAAGCTCCCATTGCACACACCACTACGAAGAGCCGCCATCGATCTTATTGGCAGAGGATTCACTGTCTGGGAACCCTATCTCGATGTATCTAAGGTAAAAAAAGTTCAAAAAATCTATAACTCAATTTGTCAGGTTTAAATTATTTCCCACTATTGTTTTAATGAATTTTGATAAATATATACATATATATATATATATATATATATATATATATAAGAATTTATCTGTTATATAATAAAAAAATAGTGTCTCATTTTATTGTATTAAATATGAATGATATATATTAAAAAATAAAATAAAATATTCTTCTATTATAAAATTTTTAATATTATTCTTTATGGCAGGTTCTATTAGGGTTACTAGAAATGTGTTGTGATGCAGATAAGTTAGTGCCAAGTTTGACATACGGCCTTCCTCTTACACCGCAAGCCGACACTTGTCGCACGTCGCGTCATGCTTTGACGTTGATAGCTACCGCCAGGCCAGCTGCTTTCATCACCACAATGGCTCGTGAAGTAGCTAGGTTTAACACTCTCCAACAGAATGCTCAGACTTTAAACGTTAATTTGGGTGCAAGTGTTTTGACTAGAGCAAAACCAGAGATTCTCAGGATTGTTGAACAACTGATTGACAAAATGCAGAGCGAGATGAGTGATCTTCTTGTGGAGGTATTTATTGCGATTTAGTTTCATTTTAAAATTAAAATTAATCATAAAATTAATCATAAAAACTGAAAAATTGAAGATAATACAATTATATATTTATAAATGAAACAATATATGTGCGTTGCTATTGTTTAATAATTAATTATTATTCACAGGTCATGGATATTATTCTACATTGTCTTGATCCAGGTCACCTAAAAATGAAACCCTTGAATGAAGTATTTCCGGCAGTGTGTAGATTTAATCAAGTAAGCTTCACGATTTTTCATAATAAACTATTATTATCTTCAGCATAATTCAATCTTTTAAATCATGTAGCTTGATATTATAATTTTATTATTAAAATTGCATCGTTTATTAGAATTATCTCGAGTTGTAGAAAAGGTCTTTTAACATTTTTTGAATATTTTTATTATGTAATGTATTTCGTTGTATTTTATACATTTATAGAAAAACATTGGCAATCTGTCTGTTATAATTTCTCGATTATAGGTTAGTCATTGTCCAGCAACACGCAGGATAGCAGTTGGTGGTCGCGGTGGTCAATTGGCATTGTATGAATTGCGAGGTAATGTCAAATGTCAAACTGTTTCGGCACATTCGGCGCCGGTTACCGCATTGGCATTTTCACCAGAAGGAAAGTTCCTCGTCAGTTATTCCTGTTCTGAAAACAAGCTCTGTTTCTGGCAGGTAAATAAGTATGGAAAAATGTTCTCTAATTCTCTGTCAGTCACCAATCATATATATATATATATATATATATATATATATATATATATATATGATTGGTGACTGACAGAGAATTAGAGAATATATATATATAATTTTTATCTAAGATATAAAATTTTTTATAACATACACCTTGCTTGTTTGTCTTACTGAAAAATGACGTGGTTGTTTCATGACTCAGCAAACCAGCAGCGGTATGTTCGGCCTGGGTAACTCGCAGACTCGCTGTGTGAAGTCCTACAGTACTGCGCCCATCAACGATGTGGCTCGATTGAACCCTATGCGCTTAGCGCGGCTAATCTGGATCAACAATCGCACGGTCACCTTAATGCTCGCCGATGGCTCAGAGACACGCTTCAATGTTTGAACGCCATGCGAGATCAGAGTCTACCGGAGTTATCAACAACTTCATTCAACAAGCAAAAGCGTTCAGCTTATATTTGTCATTCAGCGTCGATTGCATCGATCGAGCCTTATTTGTACAATGCTTCTTCATTAGCAGATCTTTTTTTTACAAAAGTACTAAGGACAGTTAACATAATACAAGATGATTGACAATATTATCTAAGGAACAAGATAATTTAAGCATAGAGAATGTCTTTTTATGCTGATAGATTCTTTGAAAAGAGTTTTATAGAGCTGATTTATGAAGCTAATAGAAAAGAAATAATTTCATATGTATATATCAAACTTAAAAAATATATTGGGAGGGGTTTGATATTAATTTAAAAAGAACACTGTACAATCCAGGCTTCAATGCTAACCGTTAGATTTCCTTCTTTTGTTTCTACAGTATTGAATAAAAATATAATTTAAACAGTTAGCTGATCGAAGCTGTTGGCGCAATTTTAGTCGAAATAATTTATCAATACATCAGCCAGGAGCACTGTTGCCGATTTTGGCACGCTCATTGGTACTTAATTGATAATGCTAGTAATGAGTAATTGGATTTCACTGTGTTTCGTTGGATACATTACCGTTGCGTACGACTGTCCTATTTTATAATCTATCTACGAGATTTTTCTCTTTAGATAAAATCAGGACTAAGCAGTCGTACTTGATGCTAAATATGCATGATGAAAATATTAATCGGTAATAGTTTTTCACGCAAATTACGCGAAATTAGAAATTAATATTGTAATAGGAATTTATTCCTGCTGATTTCCCGAAAGTCGCAATATTTTTAAAGTACATAATTTGTTTTTCATAACTGTGAAGAGTTTCAATTTTATATCAATGATTAAATATTTTTGTCAGTAAATACTCATATAATAGAAGTATAATAGAAGTAGAGAAATATGTACTTTCAATCAGATATTCATCATTTTATTGATCATCGAAGTCATAGAAAGTAATATTCTACTGAATTTTTATTCTATACATATTGCTCTCTTGAAGACATACGACTTTCGGAGGAAGATAAAACTTGAACATTTCATCACGTTTTTGTTCATTAGTTTTCTGGGATCCTTTAAATTATCAGAATCTTAATTTTGTGAATCTCTTGCCGTGTGTTTCTCAAGAAGATGTTTACGAAGACGTTTAAACATTAATTTAAAATTGGGCAATTCTTGATTTTTAAATTAAAATAAGAATAAAAAAAAACAGTAGAAAAGAAATATAAATAAAAATAATGACGAAGCACTGTGATGTGACTTTTTGTAAGGATCGCTTGAAGTTCCGTCGCGTCTAACAACGTTAATTTGACGAATATTCCATGATTGATTAACCGACACATGAGTATTTATTTCATCACTTAGAATAAACAAGAGAGAAAAGCGAAAAATATTGGTTTTTTGAGATCGGTCACTTTGAAGACACCGTATCACCGCTTTTCTGTCGCTATTTCCAGCGAATGGAGATTTCTCTGTTTGCGAAGGACAAAGCAATGTGTGCATAAGATGTAGAATAATTTATATAGTTGTTATTATGTTCCGTACGCGGGTTCAGTGTATTAGCGCCACACAAACGCGTGTCGGATATGCCATAAATCGCGTATATAATTCTTCCTTTTACAATAAATCGGAAGAAATGCTTCTAGAATAAGCACGATATTTATTTGCAATCCTATAGTTTAGTTTTTCATCTTTAAAAGATACGCGACTTATGGTTTGCTCCGCTTGTTCTCGCGATCGATGAAGAATCCTGTTGTCGAGATTCGAGCAATGTCCCATATAGCATCCTATGTCCAAAAGACATTAACAGGACATTCTGAAGATGTCTAATCGCCCAAAGATATCTTCTGGATCTCTTTTGGACATCTTTTGGATATGCATGCTATGTGGGGCTTTAATGATTGTTCTCGAATGATCGGCAAATCAGTAGTGTGTTCGATCGCGTTTTCTTTCGCAAAGATTTAGCAAAAAAAGTCGAAAGAATGTGTGAATATAAAGCTTTAAACTGTTTATTATTAGAGCGGCGTAAGATTGTGCCAGCAGAGATAATTCTGCATGAGACTTTGTACTAATTTTAAGGATAATTATAATTCTCTGATAATTCGAAGTTACCATTTGTATGAGTCATTTTAGACATTTGTTTCTATTGTCGTGTATTTAATCGCTGATATATGCGGCTATTTGATTTTGAATTTTATTAGTTTAATATGCAGCCTATACACAAGATGTATTTTTTTAGAATGGATAGTCCAGAATTGGTCTTCCTTATAACGACATTCCTTAATATTTTAGTTCATTCATATTATATTATTAAATATCTTGTAATTATCTGTGTAAAATTTATATTTATATTAGATATTGTTTATAAAGCTACCTACAAAATCAATTATTACTTGTTAGCTTATGAATCTTATTTTGCACATTTACGTAGTTTACGAGAGATGGCTTTGATGTTTAATATCGTAGCTAAAAAATATTGATATTTTGATTTATTAAATTAATCCAAAATCATATGTTTAAAAGGATAAAAAGAGATTTATCTTGCATCCCAATTAATACTCCTACACAATCTAAAAATTTTTCTTTCTTTTTAGTGCAAAGTCCTTTATCCCCATTGGTCTGCTAGCGCAATCGTATCCGATCTTATGGTACACTATAGTGTCGATCATACGTCGTGCAGGCGTGGCTGTGATCGGTATTCTTGCGTAAGACATTTTTTCAGATGTCTTTTCGTTGCGCTTGAAGGAGAATTTAATCGCCTTCGACCAGTAGTTAAATCTATATTTTTCCTACACCAAAATCGTTTTGTTTTCCCTTTCTTCTTAGGATTGATTGCAATTGATGAGTTCAGTACGTCCTAGGAAATTGATAGATATGAATTTGATAACATTAATTTGAAGAGTCGATTGATCCTGGAGGAATGAGTTATCATTATTAATTGTGAACGACATGCCGAGCATAAAAATCAACTCGACATGTCGCTCCCATCGTGTACATAAAATCGAACTGCGCCTAATTGTATCTATATAATTATTTATGTGTACATTGTATTCGATATGCACCAGTCTCCGGCCGATTCGCGAGTTCAGTAAAGTAGATTATATCGGGTGGCGGGAATGATCGTTCACCCAATTCTCGTTTTACTTGTAATTGTCGACGAATGTAATAAAAGGAGAAATTCTGAGTCTTATTGTTTTTTTCAATGCATGGAAATCTATTACGATTTCTCAATCGTTTTATGCGATAACCGAAAATTGAGATCTGATGAAGCGCTTATCAAGAAAGTTGAAATAAAATAAAAGGATGGAAAAAAAGAAGAATATAATTTTTGGCGTATTTGTAAATTTATACACACATCCACGTACACGCATATGATTTAAAGATGTTCAGTTACATATATATGCAAAGTTATAATTTAATAAAATTAAAGAGAGCATATATATTTATTATAATTAAATAGCTTAATAAAGCTTAAGTCACATTGTTATTGTATTGTTAAGAAAATTATATACACTATTATAATAAACTATATACACTATTATAATAAAGGAATTAAAACCGTTATAAAAACAATGAAATATTTATATACTGTAATATCTGTGTCGGTTTTATAGAATAAATAAAATATCAGATAAATAAAAAATCAGATGCTAAAAAATATCGCTATAATAAATAGTAACATCATTATTTTGATAAAATCGAATCTAAACTACATAATATACAATTGGATTCGATCAATCTTCTTTAAATTAAAATTGCTTAATCTTCTCTTGTTCAGAGTGATTTGAATCGACAATAAAGAAAATCTCGAAATTCGATAATTTTAAATTTACAGAGAAGTTTCGGGTGAATTGACTTATTCCTGCTATGAAATTATGATTTTTTTTTTAGATTTACACATATAGTAGATTAATAAAATATATACTTGTATGCAATTTACTATTTTTATAATATAATATAGCAATTATATATTATTTAGTAAATAATATTCATTATAATTCTGCATATATCGATTGTGTAGTGCTTTCGATAGTGACTTGGATGTGACGTCATAAATTCTTTCGTTCCATTCCTTCCTATTCTTCCTTCCTCCTAGCTTATACTGTGAGCACGTTGTTTGGAACATAACCCTCAAACGATCGCATATTTCGTATAATCTTATAAGTTTGACTCCAAAATATCTCCAATTTTTAATAAAAAGGTAAATTAAACAATATTATTTACAATACTTAAAAACATTTTATACGCAAAAGTAATTTCTTTATATATGTCTGATAAAATGTTTATAAAAGAATTTTATATATCTTATTATATTATATATATCATAATTAAACATTTAAATTTTGTAAAATGTATTTAATTATACTTTCAGGACTTAAATACGTATCAGTGTACGTATTGGTTACTCATCTTTGATTTTGCATTGCAAAATATAAATTTCAAATGAAGACTAAGATAGACAAGAAAGCAAAGAAACGATCTCTGAGTGAGACTTCTATTTCTATAAAGTCAAATCAGAAGCAAAAAACTATTACTGGACCCAAGAAAAGTCCTAAAAAGGCTAAACTCAGTTTAGTACAAAATGGAAATTCTACTATGGGGAATAAAGTGCAAATTCTCAAGAAGATGTACAAACAAAAAGAGAAACCGAAAATAAAGCAAACTAATACAGGATCATTAGCAGAGATAAAGACAGAAGGAACTAAATTACCTATTGCTAAACTTAATGAAGAATCTGTTGGTAAAAAAACAAAGACAAAGGAAAAGAAATTAAAAAATTTGCAAATAAAACAAGTAAAGCGTGAGTTACATAAGAAAAGAAGGAGGGGCCATGTTCCAAATGCTGCATCTATTACACTTAGTACAGAAGAGATAGAGGCAAAAATAGAAGAAATCAGGAGCAGGGAAGTGTTATCAAAGAGGGCAAAGAAAATTTTGTCTGTACTTAATAGAAAATTGAGATTAGAAAAATCAGCACTGGACAAATCAGAGAAATTAAATGTAGGAAAGAAAGGCAACAAAAAAAATCAGCAAGTAGGTACATTTGTGAAAACTGAATCAGTCTCTAATAAGAATAAAAAAGACAAAATAAAAATAAAAAAAGAACATGTTGAACATGAAACAATTAAACAAGAGAAGGATGATCAAAATGACAGCAATATTATGAAAACAGAAGATGAGGATGAAGATGAAAGTGATGAAGATCAGAGTGACACTGAAACAGAAGAATCTATGCACGATGCAAATGAACAATTAGATGATGAAAGTGAAGATGAAGAAGATGAAGATACTGAAGATGATGAAGAGGATGAAGAGGATGAAAATGATGAAGATGAAGAAGATGAAGAAGCAAATATTTCTAAAGTAAAAAAGGAAGATGAAAAAAAGCCGAAAATACAAGCTAAACAATCTTTGGAACATCAGAAGAAAAATCGATACGTTCTTTTTGTGGGCAATTTACCAACAGAGTAAGAGCGCATATTTTTATTTTTTAATATTTTTATTGCTTAATTTCTTAGATAAATTCTAATAATGTTTTCATTTATAGCGTCACAGCAGATGAACTCAAACAACATTTCTTAACCAAGGTTGACACTGTATCCAATATTAGGATCCCAATTAAATCAGATACAAAAACACCCCGAGGATTTGCATTTGTGGAGGTGACTAATAGTACAGATTTGCAGGTAAAAACATTTTATCATATTCTTTATCATAATTTGTATATCATGAATATATATCATATTTCCTTATCATAATTTTTATATTTTCAACAGAAAGGACTCTCGCTACATCATACAATTATCAAAAAAAGACGGATTATTGTGAAACCCAATGAGAACAAAAAGACGAATGTTGGGAAAAATTTTGGATATGTAAAAAATTTTGGAATTATAAAAAAGAAGCCACAAGCGTTTCAAAAAGCTAAAAAATTACCTAGTGGAAATCAAGGAAAGAAGAAACCATTAAAGAAAGAAAAACAATCTTAAAGATTAAAAAACATAATAAATAACTATAAAAATTATATAAAATAAATAATTAAAGCGATTATATTTACAAGATTATTATTTGGAACATCTTTCGAGGAATTTTCATATTAATGATAATGGATTATTTTTCATACATAATGAATATATTGCATTATCTACAGTTATTTGATTTATTTGAAATGTAATCTGTTCCATACATATTACAGTTATCATATTTTACATCGTATTATTATCGTATATTATATATATATGTATAAATTTTGTTACATAAGTTGTGCAAAAAAATTTCTGTTTTTATATGGTTATTTGTATTAATTAAATGTACAATACTTGTAAATGTATCGCAGAATTAATCATTATAAAACTTATCAAAGTGTTAAATGTTTAATTAAAAATTTCAATATGCATCTTTGATTGTAAACATGATTCTCATTCATGTTACGTATATATGTGTAGAACAAACGACTATATATTTACAGAGTAAACATTCGTATTCTTATTCAGTATGGACATTTTTGACATTTATATTATAAAAACTCACGTTTATGAATAGAACGAATCATTATTCCTAGCTTCGCATCAATCTCATTTTGCGATATGAGTAATGCATAATTCTGCATAAGGATAGAATTCCATTGGCAGAATTTTATGCGTATTATTCTACGGATAATTTAAAAGTAGCAATGTATGTGGCAATATATTCAAGGTTATTTCATAAGTTTAAATCGAATATTTTTTAAATATTTAATGTAAGAATGGCAGATGATATAGCTAAGTTAGAGACAAATAATACTCCTGATGATGAAAATGTATCATTGAAATTCATAGAGGTATTTATACATTTTTTTAAACATATATTTGGCATAATATCAGCGCGAGTTAATATACGTTGATTTTAAAATATAATGCATTTAAACACTTCATCAATATCTTATTTTTTTTCTCATCGCTTATATTTTACCTTCTTTACATATGCAACTTTTGCATAGGAACAATTTTCTGAACGTATTATATTCCCAGAAGAGTTAAATAAATTCTTGCAGGATCGCATTCAAGTAAGTATAATTTTGATGTATATGTAAAATCTAAAAATAAAAATATCGAAAATATTATAAAATAAAACTGTATTTGTCCTATAATATATTTATAATTCTTCATTTCTTATTACAAATCATGTGTTACAATTGGAAAATAATAACATTGAGAAAAGTAAAGAGAGCGAAAATAATTTTTTGTAAACAAATTTAGAGTTCTTTCTCTTATACAACTATATATCTTTTATTTTTATAATATTTATATAATATTTATTTTATCTTTGTCCTGCAATTTATCAATTAGCTTAATATATCGTGTTCCGACAATAATCATATGACAGGATTTAACGGCGGAGAATGAATGTTTACGACAAGCGTTTGAGCAAGCGGAAGAGAAATTGCGTAAATTATCGCAAGAAAAATTGAATTCGCAAAATACAGTAGAGAAGTCAACCGAATCAACTAGAACAAAGTTGATCGAACTTGGCAAAAAATATAGAAATCAAACCGCTGAAGTAGAAACTCTAAAAACAAAATGTAAGAATTTAGAAGCCACTCTGGTTATCAAAAATGAAGAGCTAGAGCGTCAAAAAACGGAATTACAGCAAATTCTCAAATTTGAAGCACGCAAGAATTTCACCGATAGTGAGTTCATATTTTTTTTCCTTTTGTAATCCTGAAATAAATTATATTTCAATCAAAAATTTTTTCCTATCAAAAAACAGTAGAAATATCAATTTTTAAAAATTGTTTATATATAATATATATATTTTTTTGCTTTTTTATTAATATAATTGATTTATATTACATAATTTTATCTTATATATGATTAATGTAATACATCTTATATATGATTAATATAATAATAAAGAAGATGAAAATCAAGATAACACAGAAGAAAAAGATGCGAGAAATAATTCATCAACTAAAGATGATGAACGAATTAAATGTTTGAAAAATAAGCTGCAACGAGCTCAAACAAAACTTTGTGAATCTAAAAACACATGTGCTACTCTTCGACAAGAGATTAATAAAGCACAGAAGGTATTTGTATTTCTGTTGTTTTATAAACTTATTTAATATGAAATAAATAATTTGTACATAAAAGAAATCAAATGTCAATGTTCAATTATTTTTGAGAGATAAAAAATGATAAACTAGGAGTTTCAGCTTACAAATATTTATATAAAAACGCGAAGAATGTTATAATAATAATGTAATAAATTTCTCTTTATGGAGTTATCACTAAGAATACAAGTCTCAGTTATTATACAGCGAATTGGGCGAAAACGTCAACATCAATACATTTTCGAGTGTACCGGGTAATTGGCGTGGACGAGCCGAGCAAATTCGAAATCTGCAACAGAAAGTAGCAGAACTGCAAATCAGATTATCTGAACACGAGAAATCGCAAAAAGAATCTTCCGGTAGGGGAAAAGAATTATATAAAGTCTTATATTTAGATTGAATTTTCGCGATTATAATTATTTTTATTATAAATAATTTTAGATATTATTTTATGCAAAATTTGTTCACATGTAAATTTATAGTTAAATTTATTTATGATTGCACAATTTGTATAATTAAAATTCTTAATTGTAATTTATTTATTTTCTTGCAATCAATCTATTTATTTAATTACTCTAGATCGACAAAATTTGGCAAATCTTCGAATCGCTGAAAAGGAAAGACGACAACATATCGAAAATACAGCGAAGCAACTTAGACAAGCAGAAGTAGCATTGGAAACTTCGAAGAGAAAACTTGATGCTTCCAAAGCGAGAATAAAGGTATTGGAACACGAACTAAATATTGCAAAAGGGAACATTGCGATGCTGAACGAAAAGAGATCTCACGATGATCGTCTGATCGATGCGCTTAACGTAAGTAATAAAAGAAATTTAATCTAATAAATTAATTTTTTAATTGTTAATTTAATAAAGAATTAATTACAAATGTAACTATTTATATTATGAAAAGATTTGTTTGTAACACTTATTGTTCAAATTTTTTTAATGCGTGGGATTGATATGATTATCAGGAACGATTGAAAATTGTCGAGGCAAGATATCAAGAGCGCGAAATAGAAGTACAGAATAAGGAACATAAAATCGAACGTGAAAATGCAAATATCAAGAACGAATTGCGAGCAACACAATTGCACGTCGATCAGTTATGTAGAAGATTAGAGGAACGTGAAATCGAGATCGACAAGTTAAAGTTAGTATAGACAAATCATCAATAATGTTATTATGTATATATTATATATAAAGAAAGTGATTTTGTAATTTATATTAACATACAAAATAATTTACAATAAATATCATCCTGATAGCGAAAAATCAATCTTGTGAATATGAATGAGATTTTATGATTCTTTCTTGTATTAAAAGATTCTCTTTGTGTGATTTCTCAGGCTCACATAATTCAATTATACTATTTCAACTAAATATATACACGTATTTATTCTTCAACTTTAGAAATGGTGTCATATCAGATGAATCTTTGAAGTGTCAAACTCCGCTTCGTTCAGATTCCCGGTCAAAAGAAGGATGTCAAATCAATCCACTTACTAGTCCACGAGGTTTAGGTGAACCAAACGAATATGTAACCTTGGCTTTAGCTGCTGAAGCCGAAAGGGTGAGATTATTAGAACTGATAACTGTGCTTAATCAACGATTGGATAAGGAAAGAAACGAAGCAAATGCACTTATAGTAAGCTATGAAATTCGTATTAAGTTTGCTAGAAAATTTTAATTTAAAAAATTATAATTTATTTCATGAAGAAACGTTCTCAAAATTTTTTTCTTTACGACGATTTATTAATCTTCTTAATTAATACACAATTAAAATATATTTTGTTCAATAAATAAATAAATTTATTTTGATTTATTTATTTTGATTTTATGAGGAAATTTGAGAGATTAATTAAGATTATTATTTAATTGTTAAATCGATATAAAGAAATTGAAATTGTATTTGTTTGTGTATGAAAATTTATGTAGATTTTTATAGAATTTGATTATTTATTTAAAGGAATTGCTGCATAAGGAAAAAAGTAAATGCGCCAAATTAGAGTTAAAGTTACGGAATTTGGAAAAAGAAAGAGTAGGACTTGCTAAAGTGGATTCCGGATATAGAGCAAAATCTTATACAAAAATGTCGAATCCGAAACTGGAAGAAGAAACCAATTCTGAAGAAATTCGTTTCAAGTAAGTTATACACTAAATGATCGAAAAAATTGTTCTTGCTTTAATTCAAACATGATTTTTACGATGTATACTAAGTACTTTTTACCTATTTCTTCTTATCTTTATGTTTGACTTTCTTTCTTTATGTTAGAATCGAATTATTAGAAGAGGAGTGTCTTGCCCTGAAGGCTAGATTAGATACTGTACAACAGGACAAAATCTCGGATCTGGCCATGTACAAACGAATGCTCGATCAAGCTCGAAAAACATTCAAAGATGCGTGCAGGTAAATCTCTAAATCGTGTTCAAATTTAAATTTTTGCAAATAAACAGGCAAAATTTAAATTCTATTTAGTAATCGTACATATGTGCGAATATGCATGTATGCTTTTGCAAAAGACAAGCTAATCTCACGGTGCCACTTTCCAATATGGCCTTCTAGGAATAGGGTCTCGTATAAGAAATGCAGACAAGACTGAACATCTATTTTTAGATTTTCATGGAATGCCCATTGCTTTCGTGAAAAAATATGTGTATATAGCGTATAAAAAATATATCTGTTACTATTTTTTTCTGTTTTAATTAAAAATTTCCATTATCCTTTAAACCAATAGGTTAAAAAAATCATTACTTTATTTAATATCGATTACATGATTATTCTTCACAATCACGATACTGCTAAGGAAATATTCGTTTTAAATGATATATCAATTTTTTTCGACATTTATATTTTTTTCCTTCATCGTTCATATTTTTTTATCTTTAATCAAAATAATGTGAAGTTAATTTAATTTTAATTAATAATTTTAATTAATGTCTTTCTTTATCTTTTTATAATAAAATCATAAATATTTCTTTTTAGGAACAAACCGTCGGTCGCCGGTGGAAGTCGTTCTACGATAACTATTTGAAGAAGAAAAAAGGAAAAGAAAAAGAAATAAGAAGAAACGAGCCAGTATTAGGGAAATAAATTTCAACCACAGGCAAGATCTATTTTTGGGGGAAAAAGAATAACTCTATTATGAGTAAAATAAAACATTCTTACACGCGGCAAACGGGACAGACGCTTGCGATTGGAATAGATGTAGTAGCAACAAAGCCGCGACGCGTGGTGATGTAACTAGGACACGAGATAAGGTGCAACACCTCCACGTAAACCCGCGTGACACCATCGGAACAAAACTCACAGTTTCGTTTCTACCTCACGTCTCTCCATCCCATCTGATGTTTACCTCAACCAATTCGTTTACTCGCCATTGATATCGCGACGGCCGTAAATTCATCCTGCTTCTCGTTACTCAAGAGTAAGACGCGAGACGACTCTCAATCTTACGCTCGAATCTAGTTGGGAGTTTGAAAGTTTCTGGCACTGCGTCGCCAAGAGCGTTTAAATAAAATTATACATCACGGGGCGATATAATAAATAGCAAAATGAAAAAATTCCATACATATATCATGTCTATATTTTTATATAGAATGCTTTATAAAAAGTATAAAAGTATAACTTCGTATGTCGATACGTTTATATATTCTATGTACTTGCAAAATAAATAAAATTTTCTATCCAAATAATTGTTTATGATAGAAGAATAATTCATTTTCTATGCTTATATTTATATTTTTATCAAATATGCAATTTATTTATTTACAATGCATTTTGTAGAATCGTCTATCTTAAAAAATAAATTGTTAATTGAATCATACTAAAGTTTTTATTTAACATTGTACCCACATTTCCTCTATATCAGAAAAGAGAGAGAGAGAAAAAAAAAGAGAATGTTCATTTTACATAACGTTTCATCAATAGCAATAGGCGTCAGCAAAGTGTATTCTATTATTCTGATCAATCGCCAAGTTCCATCATTGTCTTTAATAATTCTTTTTCTTGTACAAGATGATTAATAGTTAAAAGTGTTTCATTTTCTTATATGATCAATCTGTTTACAATGCGTTTGAATTTTCAAAAATTTATAACATACATGTTTTTCGTACATATTTCATTTCTTTAAATATTTATTGTTGTAAACATTCTTAAGTGAATATTTAAATATTATAGCTGTCTAATTTATGACTTTTGATATCTAGATGGCTGTGATCGCACATTTTTCCTTTCTTGTTTGATATTACAAAATATTAAAAAATAAGAAGATTAAAATAGAAGATTAAAATTAGTTAAAAATAATGAAAAATTAGAAAATAAAATATTAGAAAAGTATAGATACTTAAATAAAGTATAGATACTTAAATATATTTCTAAATGACGAAAGTGAAGTGTCATTAAAGTGAATACCGGATGTATACCAGCGAATGGCGGGTGACGCTTCACGAGAAGCTTTTCGTCACCATCATCGTCGTTGAGCGAGCTGGGCGTGTTTCCGATGGTGCTTAAGCTTGCCGCCGACAGGTGTGGACTTTACAGGTGTTGAACCTCCTGGCTGATAAGGAACGCGCCCGTGACGTCAGATCAGCGCGGGTAGAGTATATGAGTCGACGCCGTGGGATGTCCACGTCACTCGTTCTTGAACCTCCTTCCGTTCATTCCGTCAAGTTGTTCGCCGTGAATTTTTTCGCCGTATCGCCGACCGCGATCAACGCCCTGGTATCGCGCCGATCATCGTCATCCGAAGGTCCACCGGAAACCGGGGATCCACCGCAGCGCGGTGATTAATTTCGCGGCTCCATCCAGATTTTTGCAGGTAAGCTAGATGGATTGCATCAATTGTCCCTCATCGGGATTGGTTTAGAAATCGGATATCGGAATGAATGGCGCCAATAACTTAATAGTGTTTCGAAACGAACGCACGGAACAATGTAAATATATATTTAAATATATTTTAAAAAATCATTCCAATTTCTATTCATACATATTTTTCATTTATCCTTCATAAGTCTTTTAAATTTCCATATGATTTGGAAAATGTGAGAGTGTAGGATGTAAAATTGTAGGATGAAGATATCGATCAGTATATCGTTACGATAAGATTGATTGCACTTTCGATTTCCTCCCGAATATCTCACGAGTTCACGAAACCGGTGCCCTCTTTTATTTCTGAAAATAAATTTTCTCACTTGCTCATATTTGTCTTTTCATGTGCAAATTCAACGGAACAATTGTGCGTTCGGGCAACACGAAACGTACGCTCCACTTTCATTACGTAACACGCGAGGTCGTCACTAATATTCATCAGTCTATGGAGATGATAATTTCGAGATATGTGCATGTCAACCCTAATGATGCCGAAATATTTTTTACCGAAATCGTTTAATTGCGTCTGATTTAATATCCGATGTGAAAAAAAGAGATAACTTTATAACAATTATTGCGTTTATAATTATATATATATCAAACTGAAAAATGCACATTAAATTTATATATTTAATTGATCGGAAAAACAAATTTCTGATTTTATAAGTTAATTACAAATAGGATTTCTTGATAAAATAAATTTTAAGATAACTTTAAACTATAGATGTTAAAAAGAAATTATTTTTAATTTTTAAATTATTTTTACATAAATTATTGCCTTTCTAGATTAAATTCCAAGTAGATACCGTTTTTTTTCTGTAGTATTGTCAGACACAATAATATTTGCCAAAAATAGGCAAAAACATTAATAATATAATTAATTAATTCGATTCTTATCAATAACATTTGCTCCATTATTAGTATAATGCATATAAAATCAAAATTAAAATCAAATATTTATATATTATTGATTGACAATTATAAATTAAATTCTAATTTGTTAATGAATGTATTTAATATTTACCACTCATTTGAAATTTATATAAAATAGAAATAATATTAAAAAATTTGCATGCTATCTAAATGAAACTTTAAATCATTTAATAGACATAGAAGAATCATATGAAATATTAAAATTATTATATAATAATTAAATAGTAATTGTAAAGAATATATTCATAAAAATATGTACAACATTAATTAGTAATAACATTATTTATTAAATGTAGTATAAAATATGTAACGTAAAAAATAAAATAACATCTAGTGTATATACAAATATTATGTTTTCTATTTAGCTAATATAGATAATAATTTTAATATAATAATTTATATTAAAAAACTGTCTGACGTTTTAACAAAATAAAATAATAGAATATTTATTAAAATAATTTCGTGTATATATTTGAAGAAGAAAAAAATGTGCTTCTTGTTGTTTTCGTGCGATGAATCATTATAGTTTAACAACTCGTTAATGTTCGGTGAAGGTGATGTCAAAATGATCGATAATGAATGTATAAAATTAACAGGCACTTAAATATGTAACTTTCCATTATAGTATCAAAACTATTAGGTAACCAAAGTGGATATAAGTTTGTAAAAGTCCTGACTTAATGCACAAACTTTATTATTTGTATAATATAAAAACATTGCAAACATTTTGCGTAACAAAATAATTGCTTATCATAAATTTATAATATTATTAAACATGAAAAATTTGAGTCTATCTCCCGACTTTTCAAATAATATAAATTAAATCGACAATATGTCTAATATTAAAAAAATGTCTTTAATGGAGTCATATATAGTTTCTTTTTCTTTTTAATTTGCACCTAAAATTTCGTATGATGATAATACATATCAATTAAATTAATTATTTTAAAATAATTGTAAAGAGACATAATTAAATCTTTTGTAAAATGCATTTTCTATATTATGCATTTTTATCAAAATGAAAAATTTTAAATATTATATATATATATATATATAATTTCTTATAAAAACTTATGATTTCTCTTATATATTTCTCTTATATATAAAATATGAAATTATAAAATTTGTGTTTGTTTCTATTATAAACTGATTATTTTATTTTATATTTTCCAGGATATATTATTGATATGTTGAAATATAAACTACTTATATACATAATACACACATATACAAATAGAATAAAACGTAAAACATTTAAGACATAATGCACGAACTATAAATGATTTTTAAAGTTTAATGTCTTATAAAGATATGGTAATCATTGTAAGAATGTGATATTAAAGTTGATTTTTAGTACCTACTAATGTGTTCTCTCAAAATTAATACTAATAATTTAAAACTTAATAATATTATTAACTCTGAATGATTATATATACGTATATAATTATAACTAATTATTAAAATTATTCATTATTCATATCAATAATATATATCCCTGATATAACATTATATGGTAATTAGATAATAGCTATTTTTCTTATATTTTACAAAAAAAATTATTAATCTTTATTATTATTAATAGATTTTTAGTACCTACTAGTATTTTTGTACTTTATTATATTTTATCACTAATTTGAAATATCATATAATGAAATTATATATGTTGAAAATCTTTTTATTAAAAGCATAAAGCGTAACAGATATTATTGTTAAAATATTTAAAAATTCTCTTATTTTCAAAAATTAAAATTTATCTAAATATATTTTCTAGTATAATATACTATATGATATACTATATATCATATCATGGCATTCACTCTTTTTAATTTGATAGCTAAATCAAACATGGCTCTTTAGATGCTATCGATATCATATGACAATTATGGCCGTAATCATGGATGACAATGCAAAATAATAAAATGTTTTCCAAAACAAAAGACTCTGTAAAAATAGACAAGAAGCTTGCAGAATTTTCTAAAGAAAACTTAATTATTTCAAATTTTTAATTACTTTAACAAATAAAGTCTTAAGCCATAATGATTATTTAATGCTGATAACTAAAGCTATTATTTTTTTCAACAAACAATATATATCTATAAATATATGCATGTATCTTAATGTTATTAATTATTTATCAGTTTTTAAATTTTCTTTTTATAAATTGTAAAACAAATGCTTTTATCTAAATAGAGCAAGTGCAACGTAATTCGCATTATCGAGTTGTTTCATTTTTTTTATCTCGTAGTGGGACAGTTTTACAGCAGTCTTTGCGAGTCTTCTCGAAAATAATTCGTCAGTGAAGATAAGATTTCGTCGTGAATGCTCGCATAAACCTGATTAGTTGCATAAAATATATTGCATCATCAATTGAAAATTTTAACTGTGATCATCTTGCATCAATTATAAAATCGTTTCAATTATACATCGTGTCGAAATACATAACAATGCGTCCAATAATTGTTCCCTCGTTAATTTAATATAGGTGATTCGATTCAATTAGGATTTATTAATTATGATCTATTAATTAACGTACACGAAGATCGTACTCGTAAGATTCTGAAGTATGTACAGCTTCGTTATTTTGTTGAAAAAAAAGGAAAACGTTGCGACACGATCTCGTGCTTTGATATAGTAGAAAAATATTGTCTACCGCAAGCGAGACGAGAAGAAAAAATGCCGACTACAGATGAACTAAAATCGGTTACGTAATGCAAGCGTGTAAACTACCGAAGAAGACGTGCAGCCACTTGTAAATTAACGCGATTGTAATTAATGCAGGCTGCTGGCAATTGCGACCGCAAAATATGTATCCCGGTGAGCGAAAATGCTACGTGAGCGAAATTTATTAAAATTTACTGCTCGGGAATTATATTGCCGAGGATTTTCGGTAATAACGAGCGACTCGTTTCGTTATCATCTTATCACATCGCTCGCTGATAAGGTGCAATCGCGGCTCTCAAAGACGATACCTCGTAGGTTTCATCGCGCGTTTATCAGGTGATAGAAAACATGGACTAACATTCCAAATTGTGAACGTAATAGTTTATTAATTAATTTCGAAATTAGTAATATTCAAATTAGCTTTTTATATTTATGAAAAAATTGATTATGTCTAAATTTTCTTCTTAAGATATTATTATTTCACAAAATATCGTAAAATCTCACAATTTTTAAAATCATTTTATATCGTTATCAGAGAGCATCTTATTGACACCTCATTTTATCTTTGATTATCTATATAAATAAGTTTTATTATAAAAATATTTATTTATATTATAAGAGATATATTGTAAAATTATTTCAACACTAAAGAAATTAATAATACAATTAAATCCCCCAATATATATTTCTATACATTCTTACATTTAAATTAATGTAAAATAAGAAAAAAATGCGTGAAAGCTATGAGAATGCTTTAAAGTCTCAAATTTCAGTATTTTTCACACTGCAATTGCCAAATCAACGATTGTTTAAGCAGTTGCTTGTAACATTGGTAGAAATGTCATCTGTGTAAATAGAACGCAGAACGATGCTCGTTCCATCGGGGACGTCTTCGCGACATTCGTTTATGTCGTACAGGTTTGTACATGGATTAGTTGAAACACGTTAATTACGGGTGACGCGAAGTTGGCACGTCTCCGGAATCTTACGACCATCGAATACTAACCACCTTGCAATTTCATTGCCCAGAAAAAAATATGAATCTTATTCTTTTACACATGTAGACAAAGATGAATTATGTATATTATAATGAAAACATTATTAATGTAAATTATTTGATATTAAAATTTTTGACATTTAAATTTCTCGGCCACAGAATCGCGATTATTGAATTATTACAAGATGAGAAATTGAAACAATATCAAAAACAATAGAGGCACAATTATTGAATTATTATTAGAAAAAATTGTATAGCTTTAAAAGGAAATTTTTGCGCCTCGATAAAGAAAAGAGAATCGTGAAAAAAAGAGCCATATTTAATTCGGCGATTAATTTTAGGGGGCACCGAACTGCTTGCAATTTCGCAAGCGTGCTTCGCGGCATTGTTGGTTGGCCAAAAGGATGTGTTAACAAGTCGTGGCACGAGCTGGTAGCAAAGCGGTTATGTTTGCGATGCAATCAGATGGCGGCGCTAAAGAGGAAGAGGCTCCTCGCACCTTCCCGATAACAAGTCATGCCGCTAAGTTGGAGCAGCTACACTTTTGCGTGAGAGGCTACCTTCTTCTTCCTCGAATCGAGATTGCGAATCAGCTATACTGATAGCAGGTCGCTAATATTGGTTGGTGCATTACAAATGAGGCAAAAATGATGAGCTTTGCAAATGGAAGCTAGTTCATTTGCATAGCAGATATATTGCAGTACGTATATCATTGAATTTTAGATATTAAAGTAACATTAAAATGCATGAGATTAAAAATAATTATGAAATAGTATAAGAAATTATAATTAATAGACGATTTTCAAAAAGTAATAAAAGTATGCACAATAAATTAGGCAACTAGAAGATTAGAAAACAAGAATTGAGAGAGATAAAGAGAGCTGAGAATTGAAAGTTGGAAATTGACTCTCGAGAGTTTAACTAAAAAATCATATTCGAAAAATATTAAATGTCTTGAAATCTATATATATTTATAATATTCAATATTATATTATAACAATATAATTATAATATAATATATTCAATATTATATTATAGTTATATTGTTATATTTTGTATAATGCTGACAAATTCTTAATTCTTACTTTTAATTCAATTTTGTGTTTAAGAATCATTATAAAACGAATGTAAACATTTCAGAGAAATAGAACTCAATCTATTCATCTTTTTTTCTATACCAGCAGGTTAAAACTTTGCTGATGAGATTATTCAGGGCTTTTGTCTTACGATACTGTTGCGGTATTGCGTATAATGACTTTCGCGTGATAACGGTTATCGCGCAAAATTTATTGGATCTAGTAAATAGACTTTTTTCTTCAAGGAAGTTCCTTCGAGTATGTTACATAAGAAGTGAGTAATATTCTAAGTATAATTCTCTCTCTGTCTACATAATGCAATTAATATAAAATATGTAATTTCATTTGAATATTTAAAAAATTTTATGTAAATACTTTTTCTATCTAGTTTTTCAATTTTCTATTTAATATATCTATTTGTCATATATGTTATAATCTTTCTATGCTATCAAGGAAATATTAATGAAATAGAAATGGAAAGAAATTCAAAACCGAGGGATGGAGCGCTCGCTATGAAGAGAGCTATCCATCGACAGTATGGTAATGATAGACACTGTCATGGAGTTGCTCTCTTTGTGGACGCCGCTTGATTCAACGCTTCGACGAATTTATGCAAGCATAATCTACAAGGAAGAAGATGCGTTATAGTATATTTATATACATATTATATATAAAATATATATATATTACAAATTCATATATTCATATATTTGAAGCATATCTTATAGCATACATAAAATATAAAAAAGTCCATAATTTATTTCATATTTTTAATATTTAACTTGTAAATTAAACAATAAGTTTAAAAAATATTTTATATTCCTTCCATAAATATTTGAAAATTTTTTTATTAATTTATAGCAAATGTTATATTAATCTTTATTGCATAATTTATGCTCTATAGATTCTGTATTATTATTATAAATCTTATAAAAATAATAATAATAATAATAATAATAATAATAATAATAATAAAGACAGTCTCTATATTGAAATGTGTCACATGGCGATATATGCGAACGTAACGTATAAAATTGTGAACAATTTTATAGGTTGAAACTGTGTGAAAAGTTTTGCGAGTTGTATGTGTTATCATTACTTTGACGATTGCAGATTTACAAAAATTGATCAACCGTTTTATGTAAATATTGCGTGACCTATGAGTCTACTAAAATTGATACCTAACTACTTCTTGTAATTTTCTACAGTGAAAATTGCAACACACTCTATAAAGGATTAATGCACCACACGTAGTTTATTATCCTGCTGTGATGCAATATTGTCGTATGCTGTGCTTGGTCGTTATTAATTGTACAAATAGTGTATCGAAGTGCCCTGCATTCGATCGATAGCCATAACAATCCCTGCAGATATAACTATGAATAGAGTGAACTCTGAGGGAACGACGACCTTATCGTTGATTAAAACAGCGCAAGCAGAGGTATTAGAATCATGCTTATGTTTTACATATCATATGTCAATCAGGAATAAAATTTCTTGGGCTATTATTTTGATTTTAATATATGTCAATAGTTGCATGAACTTTAGAAAAATTCTCAACTACTAAAATATCATGTAATATTATCTTAAAGATTATTTTTTTTTTTTAGTTTCAATTTAATCAAAATGTTTAATGTTCAAAAGGATTTTAGTATTAAATTAATGTTTAAAAGGATTTGTGTATTAAATCTTTAGTATTAATTCTTCTTATTTATATTACAGACAATAAAAAAATATATAAAAAGTGTAGAAAGAAATAATATATAAATAATATACGTACAATATATTCATATATTTAAAAAATTTTTGAAGTTTCAGTATCAAATATTTTAATATGAATCATATAAAGAAAATGGCATATAACTAAAGATATTTATTGTATCATAAAAATGTTGTAAATCGATTAAATTCAACTTCAGATCTTTATTTTTCATCATCTATTCTATAGAATTGCGGTTATACCTGCTTCGCCATCTGTATATATCAATAGAAAGTATACAAAGAAAATATTTAATAATGATACGAATTTGCAATTATTGAAAGAATTATACTATTGTTACATGTTTCAAATTTAACACATATTTCATATTTCCAATATATATGGAAAAATGTTACCAATATTTTGTACTATCAAAATGCTGCTGGTAAATTAGAATACTGCAATTTTTTGCATAGGTATTATATAAATTACAAATTTATACATTTATAGATATATTTCCTCTCCCCATTTATATATCAAACAAAACAATATAAAAAAGTATTGATAAGTTGATTGGAATTTTTGAACATCATTTTTTTTACAATTTATCATGTTATAAAAATCATTAAATCTTGTTGCAATAAACAGATTAATCTGTGCATTTTATATAAAAATATATATATGTACAGAGAGAAAGAGAGAGAGAATTTCAAACAAATTAATGTAACATAATACACTATATATCCTGTATAATGTCATAATATACTATATATCCTATATTTTTATATATAAAAATGCACAGATAAATTTGTTTTACTGTAGCAAAATTTAACGACATGATAATATGATAAATTGTAAAAAAAGAATTATTGAAAGATTCGAATCTCAACTTATCAGTACTTTTATTGAAAGCTAAATCATGAGTGACGCGGAATTTATGATTAATAGATCAAAGATATCTCAAGGAGGAACATTATTAAAATAATATCGCCAGAACGTCTAATGATTAATGGTGGCTCTCTAAAGAGGGTTTTAAAAAAGACGTGTGTGCATGCGCTCGAAGGCGTGCTCCATTTTTAAATCGTTCCACCAGGAATCTGCAGACCGCCGACGCCGACGGCGGTGACTGTCAGTAGGCCGGCGTCATGTCTGCTATTATTCGACGAGCCACCAGAGAATCGGGCTCAGTCGCGTAATAAACGTGGAACTTCCAGGTAGGTGGGTGCCTGCACGATCATCAAAGCTTGACGCATCCTCGTGCGCGCGAAAGAGATCAGCTTCTTTCGTCAGATCTATATCTAAAGTGTCGTGTGATTGAGAAAAAATTCACTACTCTGCTCTCGATTATGTGAACAATGTTCGACAGAATTTATCCTCCAGTCTTGTCTCCATCTAATTTTTCCAAGTATTTTATACGATACGTGTAGGTGTACGTGTGAAAAAAATACTGTAATATATGTTCGATATTTAGTGCTTCTCTTGTAAATAATGCGATGTAACTTGTGTCTGCTGTAAATAATTATAGTGCGTATGCTGTTATTAATGTGTCAAGTTCGAAGAAGACTTATATTGATGTAATTGCAGTATGTATATTTCTGGATAATTGCGTTTTTTGAATTCGTTGTGCTTAATTCGGCTGACGTATTTCTGCTCTTATTGAATTAGTTATTGATGCGTAAGTACGTCTCGATGCGCAATTATCTGCACACTCGATACGCATGGCCACTAGTAGACCGAGACCACCGTTAAATCTCGGACACTATAATGCTTGCTGCTGCTCCGAATAAAAAATATTTCACACGCGTGGGTGCTTTCCAACATTCAGAGAAAGAGAGAAAGAGAGAGAGAGAGAGAGAGAGAAATTTCATTTACTATCTCATAGATCTTTTTTCTCGAATATAATATTATTTCAGAGTGTTAGAACCTTGACTTTACTGATAAAATAATTATAGCGTATATTTAAGTTACTTTTATTAAAATATTCATAAAGCGAGATTAATTTCAAAAAGATTCATATAAGAAACAAGTTATAAAATAACAAAAAAAACGAGAAATTTCTACAAATTTCAATTGTAGCGTTTTAATTAATAGCTGTCAGACAAGTAAAAAAATACAAATAATAAAATACGTAGTGAAATTGTAATAGAAATATTCATATTATTGGGTAAATTGAAAAAAAATGAAATTAAATACGATTTTATTGATAAATCAATACATTAATTTTATAATATATTAATTTAGTATAAAAATCATTATATAGATTTAATTCCCTGGTGTAATATAACGATTGATGTAATTTGATGTAATTAAGAAAGTTTTGTTTTTTTTTTTTAACATGTGATCATCCTTGACAACTTGACATCAAAAATGCGTAAATTTATAGCGTTAGACCTGTCGTCAAATTTTTTTACATATTCTTTATTACAGTCGATGTATAATCTAGCAGATCATAAATATACATTTATTATGATCATAGTTACATCTCACACTTAGCCGCAAATGTGGCTATGATGATTCTTGGTCAATGACAACCGCATCAAGTGCGGTTTTAGTGTTAGCGAAGTAAATCAAATGGCCACATTTAATACCAAATGTGCGGTGTAAATATGTGTCTGTGAATTTATGCAGCAGCAAGGAAACCGAAAATGAGTTTGCGCTGGATTCACGAGAATTTAGAAGCACCAACATGCGACGAGGAGTGCAGCGATATCGACGATAGTTGCAGTGACGATAGTTACGACACGGAATTATCTCTTCAGGAAGACGACGATGTAGTAGAAAATGGAAAGAAAATCGTTCGGGATGTTCGGAAGAAGAGGGAAACCAAAAGACCTGCGACTACGACCGTCACCTTTGACGAGAAAGGGTAATAATATCATCTAGATATATAATTAAATCGAAAATATACGCGTCACACACACATACAATTAAATATTTTGCATATTTAAGAGTGTAATTAAAAAAATATCCCAATGTAAAATACAGAAATTAACGTCTGCTCAGCGAAAAATAATAATAGTTAGCTTCCTTTGATAAAATGCACCTCCCTTATTTCTGCGAATCTCCTAGAAATGTGTAATTCGCGTAAATGAACGGTTTAGCATAATTAATGGGACAAGGTAAAATGTCTCGCCGACACTGGATACACGGTAAATACGTTTGTCTACCTAGTCGCCCTCCAACGTTATAATGTACATTCATTGATCACTTGACTCGATTAACTTTCTGCTCCATATCGCCACAGGGTCAGCAGATGCATTAGGTGTAGTTTGTGTTATTAACGGTATCAAACGAGCATAGTGTCGTACGTGGTATCGCGACTACAATTTCCCGTGAATTCAGCAATATTCCCGCTATAACATGACGTGCGAAATTATGATTGACATTCTGACGAATCTGGCGAGATGTAATTTGCACCGCTCGAATAGAAACGGAATTTCATCCCTCTCGCAAGTACAAAAAGGAATTATTTTTTCCTTTTTTTAATTATTCCATTAGAGGAAAAATTTTGCATTGCATAAAAAAAGTTTTAGAATACTTATAATAGTCAAGAAAATAATTAATAAACTTTAATTTGTTAGAAACTTAATATAGCATGTTTTAATATGGATAATATCTCTTTTAATTTGATGCCTTGAAAAATATTAAGTAATTATAGTAATAAATAAGAGTGATATAAGCAATAAATAAATACAAAATATGCCATTAAATAGAAGTTAATAGATTAAATATGCCTTTTTTGTAATTACTTGTGAAATTTCTTTAAAGAAAAAAGGAAAAACAGAATTACAAAAATTCATTCTTTCTTTGTACGAATAAAAGTTTATATTTATTCATTCTTTCTTTGTACGAATAAAAGTTTATATTTGTATATTAATCATAAATTATATTTACCAATAAATAAAATAAAAATACATGTAGCTTCGTTGGTGAATATAACGTTTATTTTCGCGTGAGAGTATATTTTGTTTGCGCAAAAGGCACGGCTTATATACGAAGCCATGTAAAATTAACCGCTTTAATGCTTTATCTTTCTGATGACGGCGGCCTAACTATTCGCGTAACTCTCGCACAAAGCCTATTGACATTTCGTTTCCTCCCTTCGAGAATCGGTTTAAAATTAACGAAGTGCGCGAGCGTTTACAGTACAGAGCGTGATGCGCTTCATTCACGAGGCTTGCTGACCTGAAAAATCGGCCGACCTATATATTTTCCAGCATCTATATAACGGTGTGAACACCCTTCATGAAGGCAAAGACAATTCCATCAACTGACAGCGTACACGACACAATATACTTAAAGGCTCGAAAAAAATATCATATACATCGAATATTAATTTAGTACTATTATTTATTCATATTTCACGCGAATTCTGTTAATAACAAGTTAACAGGTTATTACAATTTTCTATTTTCTATATTATTATTCCTAAGAGTCCTCTTCTGAAAACGCAATAAATTTTTATCTTTCAAGTAATTTTGTTTCATGCTTGCCGTAATTACAAAACTAATTTGCCATACTGCAAATGTGTCCTTAATTAACATAATCTTTATTAGTTCTCATATACTTTTTTTTCACGTATGTATGTGATGATAAACACATTTACAAATAAATATATATATCCTGTTTTTTTTATTTATCTATGCAATTTTTCTATTTTTTTACTATCTTTTTTTTACTATTATTTTTTATCATATTAATTTGAATGTATAATTTTTATGTAACGTAACACCTTTTGCATAAAACATAGATTCTTTCTCTGTTTCTGTTACGTAACATGTAACTATACGTAGATATTTATGGGTCATTATCTAATTGTAATTATAGAACCCCGCGTAACATCGAACGCAACTCCAAACCACGTAAATATACACCATACGTAATATGGGATCCCCGAGAGCCAGCGAAAAATCCTGTCTATAATTGTGGGATAATAAAACTGTACTGTCGAACAGGGTATCATCTGGCAATTACACCATCGGGACGAGTCCGAGGATTATCTGACAACAAAGAGTCGCACGGTATTTTTATCTATCATAACATGTTAATCGAAATAATGACGTAAAATAAAGACTTAAGATATGTCACGATATTATTTTTATAGCCACTATTATTATCATTATTATTATTAACATTAATAAATTATATTTAATTATTATAAATTATTATAAATTATTTATATATAAATAAATTATTATTTTTGTAAGAATTTATATTTGTGCAGCTCTGCTTCACGTAACACCGGTATCTTTCGGTGTTATTAGAATACAAAGTATCGAAACGAGGCTCTATCTGGCATTTGATAAAAAAGGACGATTATACGGAGAGGTAAGATATGAATATAAAATATGGAGAGAAAAGTATATTGCCTATATAAAAATGTAGTATAAGCCTTTTGTACGGATTGCTACATGAAAAAGGTTTTTATTACCAAGAAAAATGGAGCATAACACATTGTGCAACACGATCTATATCCGCAAATTTTATATGTAGCATTCTATTGTACCGTGAGTAAAAAAATTCTACATAATTCTATAAGATTATTTCAATGACTTTATTCAACCTAATTTTCTCAACACATTTTTTTCACAATTTTGATAACAAAACTAATTCTATATTTAATAATAAAAATATAATAATCAGCATAATTATTAATTTAATAGTTATAAAATTATTTAAAAAAATTACTTAAGTTTGTTAAAGGTAGTGAAAATTATTTAAACGCAATTTATATAATTAATAAATGATTATTAAATAATTTATGTAATGAATAATTGATTTTCCAAATATTTATTAATGAAAATTTGAAAATGATTAAAATCATAAATTTGTATATGACTTATTTTTTATAAATGATTTCAGATAAATATGAGCAACGATAATACTGAATGGGAACAATGGACTATTGGTTCCTATGATGCATTTCGATCGCGCAAATACGTGCATTATGGATGGTGGATAGGAATAAAGAAGAATGGACGAGCAAAGCCGGGACCGAAAACATCTTGGGGGCAAAAAGCAATACAATTTTCGGCTATCCAAGAGGATTAATCGAGGAAAAACAGACAGACATGCTTTTTATTTCACTCATTTATAAATTAACCGGTCAGAAGAGGAATCCAGGACAGTGATGAATGAGTGTTTCATGAGAAAAAAGATGGTTCTGCTAGATAAAAAATTCATTCGAACGAGGCATTGATCGAATACAACACGTTCCAATAGAATATAATGTTTATTATAACACTGTGTTTCACTCAACAATGGGATAATTTGGAATTGTGCATTCTGCTTGTGCCCTCAAACTGAAACTCGATCGCAAGTCGCAGTTTTTCATTTGCAGTAAATATATATTATTATGCATCAATGTCGACTCGATACGCTTACAAGCAAGATGACTGCACATGTATCAACTCGTGTAAAATCAACTTTTCGTTTCGTCATAAATAGCAAACTAGCTCGCATCTTGCTCGTAACGTATATTATATATGTAGCATATCAATTTTTCATAGTATGTCATCGATTACAGCGTATTGTAATTGTATATAATTATTACAATATTATCTCTTTTGTACATCTACATACAATGCATATATATATATATATATATATATATAATATGTCAAAACTTTCAAGCAAGAGTTTGTATTGAAACAAAAGATATTTCGACGAAATGTATATGTAGCTTTAAGTTTTTTAATATTCAGCTTTGCAAATGTAAAGTGTGCATATTGGATAAACTTTTAAAAATGTATATAAATGCAAAAAACAAATGTATGTATGAATGAAATACATCAGTCGTATATAAAATTGAAGTACTAATTGAAGTTGACAGCGTATATATTATATATAAATAACATAATAAAAAATATAATTGTTAAATTTAAAATTTTTTTGATTTTACATATTATTTACTTCAAACATACACAATAAATTATAATAAATATATTATTAATATTATATTATGCACTATTATATTATGCACTTTCAGATAAATTAATTAATCCTAAATATAAAAAAAATTTTTTTTAATTTGTGTATTGTATATAAATTAACTATTTAGCAAGTTTATTTAAAAATTTGCAAAGCATTTATGTTTTGTAAAAATTGTAAAAATGCAAGATTCTTTGGTGCACATAATCATAATTATAAGCGTGTTTTTCAAGTCACAGTCACAGTGAATGCATTATAAATAGTCTTAATTATTTTAAAAGGATATTTGATTATACTTGACTGATAAAAGTAGATTATTTGATCAGAAATACTTAGCTTTTTTTAAAAAATGTATACAAACTAACAAAGATGAATTGAAAATACTACGTATACTGGACACAATATTTTTAAAAGCTTTATATTATCCTTTGTTAAATGAACAAATTAAATGCATGACTAAACACATACTTTTGAAGAAGTCAAAACAATCATAATTATTTCAAGATTCTGTATAGCTGGCTCGTAAATTTATTTAATAATTTAATCTAATTTATTTAATTAATTTGGTTGTTTACTTCTTCTTAGTGTTAGGACTTGTTGACTGAAACACGCTAGATGCTGACATTAAATTCTCAATGTATTGACTCAGAACCTGATTCTCACTTCTCAGCTTCAAATTTTCTTCCTTCACACTATCCACCCTTTGTGACAGATCTAAATAAAGCACATATATTTGCATATCAGAAAATATCAATACATATATCTATCTGCAACAAAATTTTTCTAAAATACACACGCACCATCTAAAGTATTCTGCAATTCGAGAACTTGCGCAATCAGTCTAGCTTTCTCCTCCTGTTCATCTGGACTGATGTCTGGATCTAAACCTATAATGAATTTCAATCTTTTTACATACTGTTATTAATTTGTCTATAATTTTATAAAATCAAAGAGATTGGAATTGTTATAATTTTTAAATAAAATTTCCATAATAAAATTAGACAAGAAATTTAAATATAGGAATAAGGATTCTGTTTAATTAATATTAGATACTATATTCATTTAAATTAAGTATAAAATGTAAAAATCAGCTATATACTTTTTTTCTTTGACACATATTATAAGAAGTCAATAATAATATCGCTTACTATTTGGACTACAGCTCCCGTTAGTAAATGTCGATGGGATAGAATCCATACTACGTCCTCTTCCTAGCGCATCGGATATATGCGAAGCATTGTCCAAGATTTCTTCCTCTGGTATTATTACTACGAACGTGTGAGAAATAACTTTAACAAACTATCACTCCACAATGAAAATCAAAGTCAGAGTGTTACGATTGTCACAGGACAAACTGTATTATGCAAGGAACATGCAAATTATTCAGCATTCTCAAAAATTCGCAAGCAACAAATATCGATAAATATAAAAGAAAAGGATAATATTGAGGCCCAGCTAATATTCAGTGCGTTTTCATATCTTAGAATCAGATTCTGAGAAATAAAGAAGACATATTGCTATTTAGTACACACATTCAGGGTGTTAAATATGGCTGATCTAATTTTCATTCTATCAATCAACAAATGCAATGTCAACTTGGAGGTGGATTAAGCGAACGAAATCAAATAAATGGCACTAATTAAAGATTAGGATTCGGATAAGAACACGACGTGCAAAGTAAGTTCGCAACAAACTAGCTTGAGGTTATAAGTCATCGATAGAGGATGGCAACAGCTGCCAAAGAAACGTCACCGAATTAGGTAACTCCAAATACTCACCTTGCGGATCATCATCTGCGAGGGGTATGCTATTCATGTCATCCTGCAGCTTGGCTGTCATCGTCGCTGACATGTCGATATCTGCTGATCGGAATCACCAGGAATCACACGCGACGCGACTGACAGATGACCTGACGCGACTCGCGATTGACTCAACTTTATCGATCCCCGGACACGAGAGCCCAATCGAGATATCTCGATTTTCTTCGCGGCTTCGGCCTCAATTATTGTTTATGCACACTGCGATAAATCTATGCAATTCGATAATTTTTTCATTTAAATATCAAGTTCGTTTTATTTTATTTAATTATTTATTTATTTTATTTAACTTTTTCGCATTTACGACATTTAAAATTGTAGTTTACGCATCGGACAGTAGACACAAAATGTTATTTTTGCACACTTTTCCGGAAATAAGAGTGAGAACACGATGTTTTCGTAATATTCTCGATAGTTATTGTATTTAATTATTTATTTATTTTATTTAACTTTTTCACATTTATAATATTTAAAATCGTAGTTTACGCATCGGACAGTAGACACAAAATGTCATTTTTGCACACTTTTCCGGAAATAAGAGCGAGGACACGATGTTTTCGTAATATTTTCGATAGTTATTGTATTTAATTATTTATTTATTTTATTTAATTTTTTCACATTTACGACATTTAAAATCGTAGTTTACGCATCGGACAGTAGACACAAAATGTCAGCATTTTTGCACACTTTTCCGGAAATAAGAGCGAGAACACGACGTTTTCGTAATATTCTCGATAATTATTGTATTTAATTATTTATTTATTTTATTTAATTTTTTCACATTTTTATTTATTTTATTTAATTTTTTTCACATTTAAAATCGTAGTTTACGCATCGGACAGTAGACACAATGTCAGCATTTTTGCACACTTTTCCGGAAACAAGAGCGAGAACACGATGTTTTCGTAATATTCTCGATAATTATTTAATCGCGGAATTTATTTTCGACCAACAAAACGAATATACAACAGAGATGTTTCACACAGATTAATTTTGAGGGAGCAACGACACGGAAAGTTGGCGAAAGCGCGCATTTAAAATGGCGATTGTTTTGAACGTAGTTGTGCGTCACTCGACGTGACGTCACGCTGACGTAATCAACATGACAGCATCAACAGCGCCCTCGGTCGACTTTCAGAAGTTTCAGAATGCGTTCGGAAATTCGATCTCGAGCGAAGCGACGAAAGGAGCAAAGATTTCTTCATTTTGATTGGTCGATTCAAAGCTACTCTACTTCACGAGTCGAATTTTCGAACTCATTTTTAGAGAAATTATTTACCGTTTCTCGGTACTGTGTTCGATGTGTATTTGTTTTCGCGTGATAAGTACTGTACTATATGTTTCGATCACGTAAATCACCGTTTATTCCGAGGAATTTAACAGCTCGATGATATGTTTCAAATCGACATTTCGAGAAGTCAAAGAAGAAAAAAATGTTCTATCGTCGACTACGTCGAGAGGTTTGTTTACTGAAATTAATTCATACCTAAATAAAGCGAGTAAATAAATAACGGAATCGCGATGCTGTGTGTGTAATTTTAAAATCTGCAAGTTTGAAATATATAAATTATCGAAAGAGAGAATTTTCTCAATAAAAAATTTACATAACTTATATCTTTGATAATTATTTATAATTTTACATGATTATTATAATTTTGTTATATATTAATACGCACACGATATCAAAATATATAGCATATAATAGAATATATTACATAATAAAATACATGATAGAGTGTGGAATTTTGTCTTCGAATGTCTGCGAATTAATTGGGGAGAATTAATTGTCTGAAATGAATTTAAGAGACAAGGGATGCTTCGATTTTTTATCTGATTTTTTTTCGCTGCGGGTATGAGACGTGACGTCATGTGACGTCACATCGCCGAGACGCAGGGCTACGTTCAAATCGGTCGCCATGTTTGTTAATGCGCCTTTCCGCGCTTTCCCGCCATTTCCCGCCATTTCCCGCGTCGCATTAAGTGCGCGAAACATGTCCGCGTTGCAAGCTCGTTTTATTCGTCGAAAATACAAAATTCCGCGTTTAAATAAGTGAATCGGGAATGAGTGTAGAAAAATATCGAGCGTGTAATGTAATGTGTATAATTGAAGTGCGCGATTAACGGTTTTTCAATCATTATTCTTCATTTTTTTCGACGCCAATCGCCCATTAACTTGGCAATGGTTCGTTAACTGTTCATTAATTTGCTTTGAAAATATCTTCTTTCATCCGCGAAATATATCGGAAAGTGCTAAGCTAAAATTACAATTATATAAGTTATATTTGTACGAATTAAGGTATGCGAAGTTAATTCGATTTACGATGAAGATGTATAATGCGAGATGTTGAAATGATTTATGTCTTTTATTCTATTTTTCAGGTGAATAAAAATGTTGAAGGATGCCTGGTAAAATATCGCATTATATCGTTGACTTTTCTGTGAAATTCCATCGGAAGTGTGCAGCTAGAAAACAGATAAAGCAGCGACTGGTAAAGAAATTTAATTATTTATTATTATTACATCATTATTTCAATTATTATCTATTTAGACTAATTGTATATTTTGAGAAATGCATCACGCTTTTTCATCTTTTCATAAATTTCGAATAAGAAAAAAGTAGTATTAATATTTTAGTATTTAATAAAATGTTTAAATTATTATTATTCTTTGTTTTCTTTTTTCTCTCTTTTTCTTTACGCCTGTTTGGTTTCTTTTCTTCTCTCTTTATCTCTTTCTTTGTGTCTATGTCTGCCTATCTTTCTCTTTTTTTATTATTGTCTGTCCCTGTATGTTGAATATCTTGTTAAACACAAGAAATATTATATATAATAAAATTTTGATTATACCAAATTTTATTAATTTAATATTTATATTTTGCTATCATTTTAATTGTATCTTTATGATTATAAATATTAGCTATATATAACTTATTGTATATATGTTAATTTTATTGTTTTAATAGTCGCATTTTGCTATCCTTTTAACTATATTTTTATAATTAAATTTAATTTTAGATTTTTATTTAAATTAATTATTAATATTATTATGTAATTATATTTAATACTATATTTAATTAAATGAAGATTATTATAATTAATATAAAATCAATATTAAAGTAGAAAAAAATTAATAACTCAAATATATTATTATTATTGTTAATATATATACACATATTATATTAAAATAAATGTAAAAAAATTCTTTCATATATTACATATTTTTATATTTTTTTGCTTTAAGAGAAACTAATTGTGCAAATTCTTTTTTGCAGCATTTGATGATATGGCGATGCTGTAGCTCAGTATTTGGTAAGTAAATTCATTATATATTTGCATAATTTTCAACTATCTGCATTGTTTATTCTAATTCATTGTTTCGTTATTTATTCTTCTATTTAATGTATCATATTTTTTACATGCGTTTTATTCTTGCCTTCATATATTTAAATTAAATGGTGATAAAAGAGATAAAATTTATTTGAACTTACACGTACATAATTCTGCGGTAGATTTCAGATAATTCGATTTTAATCTAATTTTGTGATTAAAATCCAGAAGTGTGTAACATATCTGACTCTTTAAGAATATAAAATTATGCAAATCATATTTCCTTTATATTTTTAAATGTTTAAATATTAATATTAAATGTTTAATATTAATTTTCTAATTATTAATATTACATTTACATTACAATAATGAATATTATTATTATGAAAACAATATAAATAAAACAATAAAACAATATAAATAACAATATAACAATAAACAATATAAATAACAATAACAATAAACAATATAAATAATAATAAAAATAAAAAAAATGATATTTTAAAATATATATTAAATTTTTATATTATTTTAATAAATAAAATTTCAAAATTTAATGTTTTTTATTAATAATTGGTACTTTACATGCGCGAAAACTTATTATTTATATTATCTTGATCTAATTATATATCATTTTATTTCCAAACTAACTGATTAATACTAAGTTCAACAGTCTATAATTAAGAAGCGTGATTTTTTATATTCTCACATTTTCTATATTCTTGCATTTCAATCTGATAAGAGATCTGATAAGAGATAATGAATTATGGAACGAAACCGCAGGCGCTTCTCATGCGACGGCATAACTTCTCAAAGAAGAACTATCTTACTCGTTACTTGTGAAGCTATAACTTTTGACAAAGTAAACGGCCACACAAGGAGATAGCGATACAACTTTTGATAGAATCGAAACTCTTGGGAAACTGCGACGGACACGTAGAATGCCTCCGCAAAAGCATACGATTCTTAAAGGCTTTTGTATCTTCAATACTTCTGCATGTCTTCGATATGTTTTTGAATAATCCTCTTATAAGACCTATTAAGTATCGAAGCTTGCATCTAGCATGCTAATCACTATTTATGATATATTACTTATAATGTTTGCTTGAATTAATTCTTTACTTGATAAGAAGCAAAAATTTATTCAAAAGTTTGATATTCAATA